>JADBJO010000481.1:490000-605000 GCA_016801955.1 Conus betulinus
ACAGAACAATAACAATTCCCTCTTCCTTTCCTGCAAACAAATAGTACACATTCATTCCTAGTGTGTATCAAATCAAAGGTTAACAAAAACAAATAAATTCGTAACATTTCCTTATGTCCTCATGCACAGGAGTAATGCAGTAAGTTAAAAAAAAAATTTAGAAGGTGAAAAGAAAACGTCCTTAACTGCGAACAGACACACTCGGCAGCAACTTCTAGATAAGGAAGTTAGAGTGGCAAACGACCTTACTATAGCGCAGGCCCAGATCATTGCAAAAGCTAGGAGGGAAGGGAAGAGAGCCTTCTTCAAAAAAGGTCGGTTGGTTATTAGCCCCGAGCTCCCAAAACCCTGGCCATATGCTCAGGTTCAGGTGGTGGGAAGAGAGGATGCATGCAGTGCTCTCATAAGTCCTACGAGTAGTCATGGCATGACACGTATGCAAAGTACCACAAGGATGAATCAGCAGGGTGTGTCTGTTTGAAACAAGCAACAGATCGAGTCCCATCTAAACAAGACCTCGGTGCAGAACGAGCAGGGCGGTGTGAGTGGGTGTTCATCCCCCTCTTTACGTCACGGTACCCGGCCTATCCAGGAATAACGACAGCGTGACGGTGGTACCAGCGGTGGACACGCCCCTCGCAAGGGAACAGGGAGGGAGCGGCACGAGACAGCAATGGCTAACCCGGATTCTCCTTGTCCTGTCATTGATGAACATCGGGATAGCGACGCACGTACACCACGCGGACGCAACGTGCCAGGCAGACAGGCACGCGTACAAACGCCTGTAGGAAACATGCCAAGCAGGTTCACAGGTTCGGGTCGAGGCACAGGAACATGCGGTGGTGTGAACGACAGGAACCTGCTTTCAAGCGCCTCAAAAAATGGATAAGACAGATGCGACCATCCAACTCAGTCGAAGTTTCTTAATTACAGAGAGAGAGAGAGAGAGAGAGAGAGACAAGGTATCTGTACCACTATCTGTACCACGCTGTCGCTGTCGACCGAAGCGCAGAAGCGGCGCACGCATTGGTTTGCACCCCACCCTCTATCTTTTCCGCCCCTTCCCCATCGTTTCTCTTCTCTCCCCTTCTCTTTATACATACATGTGTGTGCCTGTGAATGTATGAATGTTTGCGAGAGTGTGTGTGTGTGTGTGTGTGTGTGTGTGTGTGTGTGTGTGTGTGTGCGTGCGTGCGTGCGTGCGTTTGTGCTTGAGTGCGTAAGCGCATCCTTCCATGCTTGTGTACACGTATGTGTGTGTATGTCTGAGTGTATGTGTGACTGTGAGTGTGAATGCATGGGTGCGCGCGCGCGCCCGTGCGTGCGTGCGTGCGTGTGTGCGCGCGCGCGCGTGCACGTGTGTGTGTGTGTGTGTGTGTGTGTGGTGTGTGTGTGTGTGTGTGTGTGTGTGTGGTGTGCATGGGTGGGTGTCAATATGCACCCTTGTTTGTAGATCTATGCATGGTACTTATTACAATATCAACTCCTTATTGGTTTCATTTAGGTTTTCTTTAAACTTTTATGCATTTGTAAGCGCTTAGGACTTATGGTGTAGGATTAAGCGCCATAAATAATCATTATTAGAAGAAGAAGAAGAAGAAGAAGAAGAGGAGGAGGAAGAGGTGGAGGTGGAAGAAGAAGAAGAGGAAGAAGAAGAAGAACACTACTACTACTACTACTACTACTACTACTACTACTACTACCACCACCACCACCACCACCACTAAGTACTACTACCAACAACAACAACAACAACAACAACAACAACAATAATTTGCATCAAGCATATTTCGTTGAAATACATTACAATATGTCGAACATCATCCCTTTCCACGCACAAAAATACGCCTATTACACTCTGTCTCTCCTCCACGCTCCCTTTCTTTCTATCATACCCACACCAACACTCACATCTACACACACAACACACACACACACACACACACACACACACACACACACACACACCTGCCCGCAAGTGCGCGCACGCGCGCACACACACATATTCACACATATTCCCCTCCCCCTACAACTCTCTCTCTCTCTCCTCTCACACACACACACACACACACACACACACACACACACACACACACACAGAGTAGCACGCGCGCGTGCACACAACACAAGACTGTCTTATGAATCGACATAAACGAGAGAAAAACTCTCGCCGTTGCTTATGACGGGCTTGAGACTTAAAGCAATTAGCGATGTTTATACTGATTACTGTTAAGTGCATCGGCACCAGTAAGATTACAGGCCTTAACTTTCAATATTTTTGTGTGCGTGCGTGCGTGTGTGCGTGCGTGCTTGCGTGCGTACGTGATAAACCTGATATATATATATATATATATATATATATATATATATATATATATATATATATATATATATATATATCAGGTGTAAAAAAATACGAATAAAGGATATGAGAGAGAGAGAGAGAGAGAGAGAGAGAGAGTGAGAGAGAGAGAGAGAGAGAGAGAGAGAGAGAGAAATGCCTTTGGTTTGCTTGTTTTAAATGAAGGAAAGACGGGAAAAGCAGCAAGTAGGTATTTTTTTTAACCTCAGTAACGCAAATAATGCAAAAAAACAAAACAACAAGCCACACACACCCTCCCGTCATCGAAAAATAATCTATACACAACTCTCTCTCTCTCTCTCTCTCTCTCCTCTCTCTCTCTCTCTCTCTCTCTCTCTCACTCTCCACACACACACACACACACACACACATATATATATATATATATATATATATATATATATATCCATCATTTTTAACCATAATGAAATCAGCATGGAAAACGAAGAAAAAATAATCAATACCAAAAAAAAAAAAAAAAAAAAAGTTCAAACACAAAGCAGATTCAGAAAGAAAGAAAAAAACACGAAAAGACGCAACATCAAAATCTGAAAATAAATGTCGAGAAAGGTCCAAGACATAAGAGAGAGAGAGAGAGAGAGAGAGAGAGAGAGAGAGAGAGAGAGAGAGAGAGAGAGAGAGATGATGATGATGATGATGATGATGATGATGATGATCTTATTTCCAAGGGTAACAGATAAAACAAAACACAGGCAAATCGTTTTCCATGCTGATTATCTTAAAAATATGAATATAAAGAGACAAGACAAGACAAGGACAAAAATTCTTTATTTACGAGATAATAGATAAGCAAACACAGTCCTGCCCTGAAATCGATAAGGCAACAAAAGAAGCATGCAAAAAGTGATTTACAATACTACAATACGATTAAAATGATGAAGAGAGAGAGAGAGAGAGAGAGAGAGAGAGAGAGAGAGAGAGAGAGAGAGAGAGAGAGAGGATGTTATGGACTACTTCAGGGAGGAAAAAGTCTGGAACGCGCCTCCGGAAAACGCCACATGTGCCTCGGGCGCTCGAGCAAAAATGTAGTTCTACACAACGTACAGTGAACACAATTCTATGAATTGATAACCGTGAAAAACTAAACTGCTCAAACATTGGTAAAAACATATCCAAACTCACCAACTTGATTCACATCTCCTCTGGCATGAACTGCGAATTAGTTGCACATCAGGAAAAGCACTTCCAATTGAAAATTGAAGCAAAAAACAATATTAATCCTCGCGTAAACTTCATCGTGTGCGCGTTTCGTTAGCTCTCCATGATGAGACTGTGGGACGAACGGCCGTCTGCGGGCCCTCCGAAACCTTCTTGGCTCTGATTGGTCAGAACAGAGCACTTTGTGTCGTCTGCTGCATACGCAATGGCAATATTCTTTGATTCAAAAGAAAATCATATGAAAAGCTGAATATTAATATTTTTCACTGACAGAGAAAAATGCTGGTCAAAATAACTGAAGATAACCAATTATTATTCAACTGAGCATCCATATTCTAAGATTAAAAGAACATCAAATTTCTAAATTGGGCTGTGCACGTGGAGTGCATTGTTTTGCATGGGTCCAGATTTTGCACTGGATTTTCGTATTCAGACAACTATGTAACAGCTTTTAATTTCTATCAACAATTTGAAAAAAAAATCAGGAATGAGTTTAGCACATAAACATGCATACACACCATTATATACGGAACAAAGTAGTAACAGCTTCGTTGGTGTAGCAGACGTTTGCAAACATGGCTGCGACGCTGTCTTTCCGCTGGCTCGAGCTGTTAGAAAAAGAATTCGACAAGGCGTTTGTCGACTTAGACCTCCTTCTTGGAGAAGTAGACCCAGATCAATGCGAACTAACCTTTGAAGGTCGTCAAAAGATGACGGCTTTAAGTGCTGCATTCGCGCAACTGAGTCATAAAGCGCAGACAGTTTTCCAGTGTAACGCCAAGCTGGAGGTAAGAAACCAAATAGATTATAACTATCTGTTCCGTTAACGTCTTTTTCTCAGTGAATCTGTCTGAAGCATCATTCTGATGTAGACGGTAAAAGCGTGTCAATAAATTATTGTTTAAGTGTGGACAATAAATGATCGTTCGGTATTCAAAGATTTGTTCTTTTTATATAAATTTCTTTTCAGTTCTGTTGTTGGTTGACGTGGCATTAGGGAAAATGAGATTGACTTTCAAGAGACAAACGGTGTCGGTGTCAACAATCTGATATTGAATAGAGAGTGCACGTGGCATGGTTCATGTGTGTTCTGCTCTATTATTGTGCCAACATAGAATGAACCAAGAGATAAGATGGTGTCTAATGTCATGCATGTAATTTCGTAGAGCGACATCCGTCAACATGCCCAAGGGAAAACAGTAATTAACGCGCTGATTATTTCTATAATATGGTACCATGCTTGGTCATTTGTAGTTGTTTGCACACACACATTACCACCACTACTAGTAGTAATAATGATTATGTATGGCACTTAATCTTACATCTAAGCCCTAAGCGCTTACAAATATATTTATACAGAAAAGGTTAAAGAAAACATAAATGAAGCCAATAAGAAAATAAATAATGCAGTAAGTACCATGCGTCTACAAACAAGGGTGCATATTGACACACACACACACACACACACACAAACAGAACACACACACACACACACACACACACACACACACACACACACACACACACACATCACATGATCCCACACACACTGTCACACAACAACAGACACAACAGCATGCGTGCATGCCCCCCTCCCCCCCCCCCCCCCCTCCCCCCGTGTATATGTGTGTGTGTGTGTGTGTGTGTGTGTGTGTGTGTGTGTGAAAAGTTAGGTCTGGCATTTATAGTGTAGACTGTAGAAAGATAATTAGACTTTTACTTATCACATTACATTGCTTCTTGTAGAGAAATTATACATGTGGAATCTATAAGCCTTCCAGTTTCTGTTGAAGTTTTGGAAATGTTAAGCATTTCCGCAGTGGCATTATGATCAGGCAGATTGTCCTACAAGTTCATAATGTTCTTATTGGCTGTAGACCTTTTCTGCTAAGACCAGCCTTATAATTAATGAGTTTTCTTCAGTACTGTTGACAATTAGGGGGTCCGTCATTTAAGTGGTTTCAATTAAAAGCTGTGAAATGGTTGTTTCATAAAATTTAGTGCACTGCAGAGCAAAATGGTTATACTATCAAGTGTATAAAATTTGGTTTGCCATTTTCTTTTTCTATACAATAGAAAAGAACAAAAATTGCTAGAGAGCCAAATGACCTGACTGTCTGTAGCAAGTCAGAAGTATGCAACAGAGTATATGTCACGGACCCCTTTTAAATTCTTTAGTTTATGCATAAGGGATTGTTGCTGACAGGCAGTGTGTCAGTTTTAGCTTGTGTGGATGTTAGAGCACAGAGGCCATGCTCTCAAGCGTGTCGTCCGTGGGGTTGCAGCATCCTCTGACTTGACTGTCCCCTTCAATTAAAAAAAAAAAAAAAAAAAGCTGAATGTGAGGGGCACGCAAGAGCGAACGTGTGTACAGATGATACGGCGCGCGTGTGAGTGTGCGTTGCCGCGCGTTGCCGTGTGTGTGTGTGTGTGTGTGTGTGTGTGTGTGTGTGTGTGTGTGTGTGTGTGTGTGTGTGTGTGTGTGTGTGTGTGTGTGTAGGCGCGCGTGTGCGCGTGGGCGGTTTTTTTTTTTTTTTTTTTCTTTTAGATACCTGGCCAGGCCAGAGCTTCAGGCCGGATTGTGTTGCTCGTGTTTTTCTGGCAAGTCGGCATTCTCGAGATGTCCCTGGGTGGGACTGTAACTGTATTCAGACTTGTTGCAATCTTGGGTTGGTCGATCTTGGGTTTTTGGTTAAGCAGTCGATTCGCTGGCAGCCGAGTGGTAAGGATCCCATCCTTGGGTAGTGGGTCTCTTTTGTCTACTTCATCATAGCGCTGCAGCGGGGGACCTAGCCGTTCACTCGGCCGAAGGAAGCCGCTGGTCTTCTGTTGGGATCTCTATCCCTACCCACACTGCCACCTCTCCATTGGGTCGTCCAGGACCTGAAGTTCCTTTCGATGGGGACTGGTTGGTCGAGTCCCGTCTTCCGTCGAGACTGGGGGCTGGCCGGCACTTCCTTTTCTGACCACCCGCCGTTCTGGGGGGTTTTTTTTTTTTTTTTGTTTTTTTTTGTTCTGGTTTTGGCGCGCATTCCAGCGTCTTCTACCAAGGCAGGTCGCTCGAGGTCCATCGGGAGGCTAGCTCGGACACCTTGGCAACTGGCAGCTGAGCCAGCAGCGGGGACCTGAACCGGCGACGCAGCTGACGGACTCAGTGACCGTGGTGCAGTCCTCAAAGGGGTCTACTGCGAGACGTGGGTCCTGGACTCCCTTGACAGATGAGCTGAGTGACTTTAAGCTGTGGTGTAGAAGGCGTGGAAGCAGCTGTGTGCCAGCCAAGACAGTATGAATGGATGACTATTTTGAATGAGTGGAGTGTGGAAGGCATTAGTGTGTGAAAGGGATTGAATTGTGCTGTTGTCCTGTGAATTAATTGTAGGTGTGTTCCTTGCTTTTTCTTCTTTTACTTGAAGGGACATAGCGATTAGTGGGATTTAGGGCAAATAATAGGCGGGTGACCCGGGTTCTGGGGAAAGGTGTATTATGGGGGTTACTTTGTCCCCTTAAATAGATAGTTTCTGGTAGGTATCTATCCTTCTTCTCTAATTCCCACCTTCTCAGAACTTGCTCCTCGTCTGTCCTCTTTTCTTCTTTAGTTTTCCCTCGTCCCATATCTGTGTGGATAAGATAAGATAAGATAATGTTGCTTATAGCCCATGAGCAAAGGGCCATATCATGTCACCACGTGTGTGGATGTGTCAGTGTTGTGAAAATAAATGTTCTTTTGAATTTACCCCTGCGTTTTCCTGGTGTCAGGAGTTTGGGGTGTCGACTGTGCCTTTCTCCACCACTTACTCTGTCTCCTTCCTAACCCCTAAGTCACTTGACCTTGACAGTATACATGGGGTTCTTTTAGATCTGCATGTGGCAGAACTGACAGTAGATACTTCTATACAGATTGGAATGGAATCTGTCTACAGCACGTTGAAAATCACATGGGGAAAAAAAGGTCTTTGTGGAGAGGGATCTGTCTGTACAGGAGGGTTGACTGACAGGCTTCAACACACACACATACTTTTGTAATAAGTGAGCATGTTTTCCAGTTTTTGCGTGCACAGTGTCAGCAATTTCATCTCCCATCTTTTTACAATCTGATCTTTATCTTCTGTAATTCAATGTAAGCTGTATTTTCCCCTCATTTATTAACCTAGAACAGTTGTGATTTAGTTTGCCGGGTTACAGTTGTGTATTGATCTTCATGTAATGTTCTTTTTCTTGAGGTCATAGTGGGGAAACATAGCCCTGCAGTGATTGCACAGGGTCAAGGTCACAACTGTGCACCATTCAGCAAGTTGCTGTCATGTTGAATCCCAAATTTATCAGCACACTGACAGTTGTGAACAGATTTCAGTAAAGAAATAATGTCCTTGAATGAAGATTGCATGTTCTGATCCTGTCATAATGTGGTTATAATGTGACAGTCAGTAAGTGATTCAATTCCCATTCACACACACACACACACACACACACACACACACACACACACACACACACACACACACACCTCCTCCCTCTACTTCCTCCTCTCCCCAAAGGGTCAGATGTCATGTTGTGTGTAGTTTGGGTTGCTCAGGTAAGATGAGGGGTTTGGAGTAAGTCAACCATTGACTCATTACTAGGGCACACATGACATGCAGCAAGAAACTAAAACTGACCCAAGTTGCTGCCGGGATGTGAGGGGTTTCAAGTAAGTTGGCCATTGGCTTGTTGAACAATGTTGCTTTTTTTTTTTTGTTTTTTCAACACATAGCCAAATAAAAGATGATTACAGACTACGTATAAGTCAATGGCTGGTTCAGTAGATGGAAATGGGAAAGGGCGCTTTAAAGAGGTGGAAGATACAAGTTGTGTTCCAGGGAAATTATACAACACAAGAGGTGGAGGATACAAATTGTATTCCAGAGAAATTATACATCACAAGAGGTGGAAGATACAAGTTGTATTCCAAAGAAATTATATCTCACAAGAAGTGGAAGACGCAAGTTGTATTCCAGAGAGAAATTATACATCAAGTTGGTGGTGGTTGTCAGGAGGGAGTCCTTTGGAACAGTAGGTGTTACGCCAGCTTCTACAGTTTCTGTCAATATTCATTTTTTTTTTGTGTCAGTGACGTCAATGTAAATTACATAACAAAGTGACATAAAAAAAGGTGAAAAAGAAGGGTGAGGTGTCTGAGTCAGGCCTGGAACTGATTACCACTGGGTGGAGGTACAGCCTGTGCCTCAGCCGCTGTCCCCATCAAGAAAACGTGGAGAGGCTGACCACCAGGTCAGTGGTGGAATTATGTAGAAAAGGACCTCAGGATTCTCCATCAAGACGATGGGGAGAGGCTGACCGCCAGGTCATTAGTGGAATTATGTAGTAAAAGGCCTCAAGATTCTCCGTCAAGATAATGTGGAGAGGCTGATCGCCAGGTCGGTAGTCAACATGATCTTCTCTGTGGATGTACCCTGTGGGACATTGATCTGTATTCATGATCTTCTCTGTGTGTATACCCTGGGACTTCGAACTGTACTCATGAGCTGCTTTGTTTGCCATGATCATCTGTGTGGGTGTACCTTGTGGGACTTTGAACTGTACTCGTGAATGGCTGTTTTTGCCATGATCTTCTATGTGGGAGTACCCTGTGGGACTTCAAACTGTACTCATGAGCAGTTCTGTTTGTCATGATTTCTGTGTGGGTGTGTACCCTGTAGGACTTTGAACTGTACTCATGAGCGGCTGTTTTTGCCATGATCTTCTGTGTGAGTGTACCCTGTGGGATTTCAGACTGCACTTGTGAGCATCTCTGGTCACTTTAAAGATTTATATATTAATTATATGCTGTTCCTTTGACAGGATTGGGATAGCACTTGAATTGATAATGAGAATGTTGGCTGATACAGGTGGATAGGTTGCTAATGTGTGTGGGAGGTTTTGTTTCATTTTGTCTCTCATCTCTTTTGTTTGTTATTTTTCCTCGAAGATGGAGTATGGCTGCCTTAATGGCGGTATAGAAAATGGCCATAGGCACAAAACTCCACTCCCTTTGTTGAGCAGATGGGATTAATACCTGCCTGTCTATACAGGGAGTGTCTGCAGGAGTATCAGCCTGTGTACGTGAAAGAAGAAGAAGTATGCCTTATGTTGCAGTCTCACAGTCTCATCAGCATTAATGCCTTGATTGTTTATACTGGAATCTCCTTACTCAGCCACACTTAAAATCTACTGTGACAAAGGCAGTAGAGAGACAGACGTGTACTCTATCTAGATCAGGACATAGCAGAAGCACACCCAGAGAAGTATCCATGAAGTGAAAGAACTTTGTTATTGTCATTGGTAGTAGTACATATGTAGTGCTGCTGTCAGTGAGAGACCAAGTTCTACTGTACAATCCACACTCTGATGAAGAAGCTGATGGAAGAGCTGCCTACTGGTGCTCATCAGCTTTGTGCAGTCTTCCCATTTGAGCCCATGCTACTTTGAACAATGGGTAGTTACCAGCCAAGTTTGAACAATCCCATGATAAATTCTTCAGATGCCAGAGTTGGGATGTGAACCTACGATCTCCCTGTGGTGCAGACCACTTCACTGTGGTGTACAGTGCTGTCTTTTACTATTATGAGCAAAAATACACAAATAGGGGAGTCCTGCCTGAACAATGCCTGTACACAATGAATAGTAACTTGCCACATCTCTGAACAATGCCTTTAAACTCTGACAGAAACGTGGCATTAGCTGAACAATGGTTGTAGACAGTGACATAACTTGGCAGATATCTGAACAATGCCTGTAGACAATGACATAACTTGGAACATATCCAAACAATGTCTGTAGACAGTGACAGATAACTTGGTGCATAGCCCAACAATGCCTGTAGACAATGACATAACTTGGCACATAGCTAAACAGTGTCTGTAGACAATGACAAATAACTTGGCACATAGCCCACCAGTGCCTGTAGACATTGAATGACATAGCTTGGCATATAGCTGAACAATGTCTATGGACAATGACAGATAATTTGTCACATACCTGAACAATACCAGTAGACAATGACAGATAGCGTGGCAGATATCTGAGCAATGCCTGTAGACAAAGACAGAAAACATGGCAGATATCTGAACATTGCCTGTAGACAAGACAGATCGTGTGGCAGATAGTGAGATACCCGAACAGTACCTGCAGACAGTGACGTAACTTGGCAGATGCCCACACAATGGCTGTAGACAAAGACAGATAACTTAGCAGATACCTGAACAATGCCTGTAGACAATGACAGGTAACATGTCAGATACCCAAACAATGTCTGTAGACAATGACAGATAACATGGCAAAAACCTGAATAATGCTGTAGATAATGACAGATAATATGGCAGATACCTGAACAATGCTGTAGACAGTGGCAGATACCCAAACAGTGTTTGTAAACAATGACAGATAACATGGCAAATACCTAAATAATGTCTTTAGACAATGACATATAAACTATAACACGGCAGGTACATGAACAATGCCATAGACAATGGCAGATAACATGGCAAATACCTGAACAATGCCTTAGACAATGGCAGATACCTGAACAATGGCTGTAGACAGTGACAGATAACAAGGCAGATGCCCAAACAATACCTTCAGGCAATGACATAACATAGCAGATACCTGAATAATGCCTTAGACAATGATAGATAACATGGCAGATATCTGAACAATGCCTTAGACAGTGGCAGATACCTGAACGATGGCTGTAGACAATGACAGATAACATGGCAGATACCTGAATAATGCCTTAGACAATGACAGTACCATAGTCAAACAATGCTAATTGACAGTGACAGTACCATAATCAGTCTACAAACAATGTCCCTAGACAGTGGCAATACCATAGTCAGTCTACAAACAATGTCAGTAGACAATAACAATACCATAGTCAGTCCTGTAGACAGTGACAGTACCATAGTCAGTCATCAAACAATGCCAGTTGACAGTGACAATACCATAGTCAGTCTTCAATGTCAGTAGACCATGTCAATACCATAGTCTACAAACTATCAGTTGACAGTGACAGTACCACAGTCAGTCAACAAACAATGCCTGCAGACATTGACAATACCATAGTCAGTCAACAAAACAATGTCCTTAGACAATGACAAAACCATAGTCAGTCAACAAGCAATGCCCATTGACAGTAACAATACCATAGTCAGCCTACAAACAATGTAGTACTACACAATGACAATACTATAGTCAGTCTACAAACAGTTCCCATGGACAGAGACAATACCCATATCAATAAACAATGCTTGTAGACATTGACAATACCATAGTCAGTCAACAAAACAGTGTCCTTAGACAATGACAAAACCATAGTCGGTCAACAAGCAATGCCTGTTGACAGTGATAATACCATAGTCTGTCTACAAACAGTGTAGTAGACAATGACAATACTATAGTCAGTCTACAAACAATACCCATGGACAGAGACAATACCATAGTCAACAATGCTTGTAGACAGTGACAGTACCATAGTCAGTCACCAAATGATTCTTATAGACAGTGTCATTGCCATAGTAGTCTACAAATAATACCTATAGACAGTGACAGTGCCATAGTCAGTAAACAAACAATGTCAGTAGACAGTGACAGTACCATAGTTAGTCAACAAACAATGCCCATAGACTATGACAATACCATAGTCAACAATGCTCCTAGACAGTGACAGTACCATAGCCTGTCAACAAACAATATCCATAGACAGTGACAGTACCATAGTAAGTCCATAGAGTGTCCATAGACAGTGACAGTACTATAGTCAGTTAAGAAGCAATATCCATAGACAGTGACAGTACCATAGTCTGTCAACAGACAATGCCCATAGACCATGACAATACTATAGTCAACAAATAGTACCCATGGACAGAGACAATACTATAGTCAGTCAAGAAACAATGCTCCTAGAGTGAGAATACCATAGTAGTCAACAAACAATACCCATGGACAGAGACAATACCATAGTCAGTCAACAAACAATGCCCCAAGTCGGAGACAATACATAGTCAGTCAACAAACAATGCTCCTAGACAGTGACAATAGCCTAGTCAGTCAACAAACAATGCCCCTAGACAGTGACAATACCATAGTCAATCTACAAACAGTGCCCATAAACAGTGACAATACCATTGTCAGTCAACAAACAGTGCCCCTAGACAGTGACAACAATCTGTCACTGTCTATGGACAAGAATAGCCTAGTCAATCAAACAATGCCCATAGACAGTGAGAGTACCAAAGTCAGTCAACAAACAATGCCCCTAGACAGTGACGATAGCCTAGTCAGTCAAACAATGCCCCAAGACAGTGATGATACCATAGTCAGTCAACAAACAATGCCCCTAGACAGTGACAATAGCCTAGTCAGTCAAACAATCCCCATCGACAGTGACAATACCAAAGTCAGTCAGCAAACAATGCCTGTAGACAGTGACAATATCATAGTCAGTCAACAAACAATATCCCTATACAGTGACAATATCATAGTCAGTCAACAAACAATGTTCATAGTATTCTGTCACATCTCTGAACAACGATGGAGGATACTTTAGCACATATCTCAACATTTGACATGGACAGTGACAATATGTAAGTGTAACGCAGTCTTAAACAATGAACTTGGTCAAAAATGAATACCTTAGCACTTAATGAACAATGATTCTGGACCGTGATGGATACCTTAGTTCATACTGAACAATGATGGATACCTTAGCTCATACTGAACAATGATGGATACCTTAGCTCATACTGAACAATGATGGATACCTTAGCTTATACTGAACAGTGAACATGGACAATGTTGGGTATCTAAGCTCATACTGAACAATGAACAAGACAGTGATGGATACCTTAGCTCATACTGAACAATGAACAAGGACAATGATGGATACCTAGCTCATACTGAACAATGGACAATGATGGATACCTTAGCTCATTCTGGACAATGAACATGGACAATGATGGATACCTTAGCTCATACTGAACAGTAAACATGGACAATGATGGATACCTTAGCTCATACTGAACAATGAACATGAACAATGATGGATACCTTAGCTCATACTGAACAATGAACATGACAGTGATGGATACCCTAGCTCATACTGAACAATGAACATGATAATGATTGATACCTTAGCTCATACTGAACAATGAACATGGACAATGATGGATACCTTAGCTCATACTGAACAATGAACAATGATGGATACCTTCGCTCATACTGAACAATGAACATGGACGATGATGGCTACCTTAGCTCATACTGACCAGTGAACATGACAATGGTGGATACCTTAGCTCATACTGATACCTTGTGAACAGTGAACAGAGACAATGATGGATACCTTAGCTCATACTGAATAGTGAACATGACAGTGATGGATACCTTAGCTCATACTGAACAATGAACATGACAGTGATGGATACCCTAGCTTATACTGAACAATGAACATGATAATGATTGATACCTTAGCTCATACTGAACAATGAACATGTCAATGATGGATGCCTTAGCTCATACTGAACATGACAATGATGGATACCTTAGCTCATACTGAACCATGAACATGACAATGATGGATACCTTAGCTTATACTGAACAATAATGGATACCTTAGCTCATGCTGAACAATGAACATGACAATGATGGATACCTTAGCTCATACTGAACAGTGAACATGGCAGTGATGGATACCTTAGGTCATACTGAACAGTGAACATGACAGTGATGGATACCCTAGCTCATACTGAACAGTGAACTTGACAATGTTGGATACCTTAGCTCATACTGAACAATGATGGATACCTTAGCTCATACTGAACAATGAACATGACAGTGATGGATACACTAGCTCATACTGAACAATGATGGATACCATAGCTTATACTGAATATGGTGGATACCTTAGCTGATACTGAATAATGTAATGTAATGTAAAAAGATATTTTTAGAGCGTTTTACCTCGTGAGAGCCCAAAGTGCATATTACAGAAAAACATGATAAAATTCTAATTCTAATTCAAAGGGCGCCCTCATACTGAACATGACAATGATGGATACCTTAGCTCATACTGAACCATGAACATGACAATGATGGATGCCTTAGCTGATATTGGACAATGATGGATACCTTAACTGATACTGAACAATGTTGGATACCTTAGCTGATACTGAACAATGATTGATACCTTAGCTCATACTGAATAGTGAACATGACAATTGTGGATACCTTAGCTCTTACTGAACTGTGAACTTGGACAATGATGGATACTGTTGTATATCCCTGAACAATGAACATGAACAACAGAAACAATAGTGGGTATCTTAGCACATCCCAGAACAATGTTCACGGAGACAGACCCCTTCCCTCTTGACCAGCATGAACAAGGTCCATGGAGACAGACCCCTTGACCAGCATGAACAGTGTCCATGGAGATAGACCCCTTGACCAGCATGAACAGTGTCCATGGAGACAGACCCCTTGACCAGCATGAACAGTCTCCATGGAGACAGACCTCTTGACCAGCATGAAGTGTCCCACCTCTTGACCACATGAGTGTCCATGGAGACAGACCTCTGACCAGCATGAACAGTGACCAGCCTCTTGACCAGCATGAACAGTGTCCATGGAGACAGACCTCTTGAGAGTGTCCATGGAGACAGACCTCTTGACCAGCATGAACAGTGTCCATGGAGACAGACAGACCTCTTGACCAGCATGAACAGTGTCCTGGAGACAGACCAGCATGAACAGTGTCCATGGAGACAGACCCTTGACCCGCATGAACAGTGTCCATGGAAACAGACCCCTTCACCAGCATGAATAATGTCCATGGAGACAGACCTCTTGACCAGCATGAACAATGTCCATGGAGACAGACCTCTTGACCAGCATGAACAATGTCCATGGAGAGAGACCTCTTGACCAGCATGAACAATGTCCATGGAGACAGACCCCTTGACCAGCATGAACAATGTCCATGGAGAGAGACCTCTTGACCAGCATGAACAATGTCCATGGAGACAGACCTCTTGACCAGCATGAACAGTCTCCATGGAGACAGACCTCTTGACCAGCATGAACAATGTCCATGGAGACAGACCTCTTGACCAGCATGACAATGTCCATGGAGACAGACCCCTTGACCAGCATGAACAATGTCCATGGAGACAGACCTCTTGAGCAGCATGAACAATGTCCATGGAGACAGACCTCTTGAGCAGCATGAACAATGTCCATGGAGACAGACCTCTTGAGCAGCATGAACAATGTCCATGGAGACAGACCCCTTGACCTGCATGAAAAATGTTCATGGAGACAGACCTCTTGACTAGCATGAACAATGTCCATGGAGACAGACCCCTTGACCAGCATGACCAATGTCCATGGAGACAGACACCATCCCTCTTAAGCAGCATGAGCAATGTCCATGGAGACAGACCTCTTGACCAGCATGAACAATGTCCATAGAGACAGACCTTGACCAGCATGAACAATGCCCATGGAGACATGACCAGCTTCCAATGTCTATGATGACAGACCCCTTCCCTCTTGACCAGCATGAACAATGTCTATGATGACAGACCCTTCCCTCTTGACCAGCATGAACAAAAGGACCTTGACCATGACAGACATTGCCCAGAGACATGCCCCATTCCCTCTAGCTGATGATGGATGTCCTGACAGACCCTTCCCTCTTGACCAGCATGAACCAGACCCTTCCCTCTTGACCAGCATGAACAATGTCTATGGAGACAGACCCCTTGACTGTCAGTCGATCTGTTGGTTGGTCAGTCTCTCTCTCTGACTCTCTGTCTCTCTGTCTGTCTGTCTTCGCGCCGTTCATTTTATTGTTAATTGGATTCATGTATTGTTTGTTGAATTTTTTTATATATATTGTTTGATTTTTTATTCTTACAACATATATTTTGTTCTTGCCTAGAGGGCTGGAAGTAAAAACATGTTTATGGTTATTCCATATCCCTCTTAAAATTGTTCGTTTCTTCATTTGTTCATTCGTTTGTTCTCTCTCTTTCTCTTGTGAATGGATGATTTTTTTAATGTTGTGAAGATATATGCGTGTTGGTTAAAAGTTTTGTTAAGTCTTAGTTGCTAGTCATACTTAGTCCTTTAGTGGGGCAAGGGCTGGATGAAAAAAAAACATGTGTTTGCGTATCTGTTACCCTTGGGAATAAAGATTATCATCATCATCTCTCTCTCACCCTCTCTCTCTCTCTCTCTCTCTCTCTCTCTCTTGCTCTCTGTCCCCTCTCTCCCTCTCTCTCTCTGTCTCTGTCTGTCTGTCTGTCTGTCTGTCTGTCTGTCTGTCTGTCTCTCTCTCTCTCTCAGTGTGTGATATCCAACAGCGCCTGTGTGGTGCTGGGATGAAGGACTGCCATATTTACTCTTTGAGTTGGAGCCAGTGGATTGATCCCTGTGCTATCTACATCACCAGCACAAAGCTGACACCCCAGTCTGCCACAGTGCTAATCTGCAGTGATGGATCACCTGAGGGAAGCCAGGTCTGTCAAATCATGAGAGCCCACCACTTGACCCATGCTGGACAGGGGGTTGGGGGGGATAATGACTCCCTGGTCAATACCCCTGTTTGATCAGCTGAAAGGCTCTGTTGATACACCCTGTAGCTAGATAAATTATTCTCTTACTGCATGGCCAACAAACCACTTGAATGTGTTACTATGTGGTGGAATTATGACACACACACACACACACACACACACACACACACACACACACACACACACACACATATGTCTGTATCTGATGTTCATGTATTTATTATCCTTCTAAATTGTCAGAGTCCTTCACTCCATGTCACCTCTCTGAATGCCAGAATCACACTATGGCTTAGCTTTTGTTCTGAGGTGCGTGTGAACCTTCCTGGATGAAACCACCAAATTCCAAAGACGTAGGGAAACCTTCCTGACTGCATCACTGACATGAACTGATGAAGGTCTACTCTGGCAGCTTCATTCCCCCAACCACTGAGTGCTGTAGATGTCATTTCCCCAACCACTGAGTGCTGTAGATGTCATTCCCCAAACCACTGAGTGCTGTAGATGTCATTCCCCAACCACTGAGTGCTGTGGATATTAGAACCCCCAACCACTGAGTGCTGTAGATGTTAGAACCCCCAACCACTGATTGCTGTAGATGTCATTCCCCCAGCCACTTAGTGCTGTCAGAGATGTCAAAACCCCCAACCACTGAGTGTTGTAGATGTCATTCCCCCTACCACTGAGTGCTGTAGATGTGTCATTCCCCAACCACTGAGTGCTGTAGATGTCAGAACTCCCAACCACTGAGTGCTGTGAGAGATGTCAGAACTCCCAACCACTTAGTGCTGTAGATGTCATTCCCCCAACTACTGAGTGCTGTAGATATCAGAACCTCCAACCACTGAGTGCCGTAGATGTCAGAACTCTCAACCACTGAGTGCTGTAGATGTCATTCCCCCAACTGCTGTGGATGTCAGAACCCCCAACCACTGAGTGCTGTAGATGTCATTCCCCCAACCACTGAGTGCTGCAGATGTCAACCCCTACCACTGAGTGCTGTAGATGTCATTCCCCCTATCACTGAGTGCTGTAGATGTCAGAACGCCCAACGATTGAGTGCTGTGTAGATGTCAGAACCCCATCCACTGAGTGCTGTGAGAGATGTCAGAACCCCCAACCACTGAGTGCTGTAGTTGTTATTCCCCCAACCACTGAGTGCTGTAGATATCATTCCCCCAACCACTGAGTGCTGTGAGAGATGCAGAACCCCCAACCACTGAGTGCTGTAGATGTCATTCCCCCAACCACTGAGTGCTGAAGATGATAGAACCCCCAACCACCGAGTGCTGTAGATGTCATCCCCCAACCACGTAGTGTGCTGAGAGATGTCAGAACCCCCAACCACTGAGTGTTGTAGATGTTATTCCCCAACCACTGAGTGCTGTAGATGTCATTCCCCAACCACTGAGTGCTGTGAGAGATGTCAGACCCTCAACCACTTAGTGCTGTGAGAAATGTCAGAACTCCCAACCACTTAGTGCTGTAGATGTCATCCCCCCCAACTACTGAGTGCTGTAGATGTCATTCCCCTACCACTTAGTGCTGTAGATGTCATTCCCCCTACCACTTAGAGCTGTAGAGATGTCATTCCCCCAACCACTTAGTGCTGTAGATGTCATTTCCCCCAACCACTGAGTGCTGTAGATGTCATTTCCCCAACCACTTGCTGTAGATGTCATTCCCCCAACCACTGAGTGCTGTAGATGTCATTCCCCCAACCACTGAGTGCTGTATATGTTATTCCCCCAACCACTGAGTGCTGTAGATGTCATTCCCCCTACCACTTAGTGCTGTGAGAGATGTCAGAACCCCCAACCACTTAGTGCTGTGAGAGATGTCAGACCCCCAACCACTGAGTGCTGTGAGAGATGTCAGAATGCCCAACCACTTAATGCTGTAGGAAAATAAAAAAAAAAAAAAAACACTTCTTTATCAGAGGAAATTGAAATAGACCACCAAACCAGATCTCAGTTCATTGGAATAGCGGTCATTAATGTGCACCCCCCGCCCCCCTTTCATTTCCCCCTCACCTCCTCCCCCCTTGCTCTTCTTCCCTGCCTTCCCTTGCCCCCACCCCACAGGAGTGTGTGGCGGAGGGAGTTCTAGTTCTAGTGTCCATTGCTTGTACAGCAGTGATTTGTGGCTGGGAATGCAGATGTGGGCCTGTGGCACTACGCAACACTGCCCTGTGCATGGCATTAGAGAAACCAGTGCTCCACCCTCGCCCCCCTCCACCCTCAGCCATCCCTTCATTAGCATGATGCCATGAGAGCAATGTGCCAGCCCAATGAAATCAATGATGCCATGAGAGCAATGTGCCAGCCCAATGAAATCAATGATGCCATGAGAGCAATGTGCCAGCCCGTTGAAATCAATGATGCCATGAGAGCAATGTGCCAGCCCGTTGAAATCAATGATGCCATGAGAGCAATGTGCCAGCCCATTGAAATCAATGATGCCATGAGAGCAATGTGCCAGCCTGTTGAAATCAATGATGCCATGAAAGCAATGTGCCAGCCCATTGAAATCATGATGGCATGAGAGCAGTGTGCCGCCTGTTGAAATCAATGATGCCATGAGAGCAATGTGCCAGCCCGTTGAAATCAATGATGCCATGAGAGCAACGTGCCAGCCCATTGAAATCGATGATGCCATGAGAGCAATGTGTTAGCCCATTGAAATCAATCACTTGGGTTGAAGGGAACTTGGAACTTGGTATGCAGGTATGTCATCATGAACCTGGAGGTAACAAGATTTGACCACCACTGATATCATAGACATGAGATTTTGATGACCCTGACTCATTATAGGATCTTATTAGTAGGCATCCTTCAGTCTCGGAAGAATGGAAGACTGTGGAGTTGCGCTCTAGGTGTCTATTCTGGTACAGCGATGGGTGTGGCTGGCCAGTCCAATGCGGGAATGACAGTCCCTGTGGCAGAGGGCACAGGTGAAGTCTGACGCTGGTCTGTCTGCCTGGGCTGCAGCCTTTCTTCTCATCTCTTTTCCCCATGCTGCTGAGTGAGTGTCTTTTCGAACTTAGACCTTTCTGCACAGTCTGTCTCCAGGCTGACCATTCGAGGGCTGTTGCTTCCCAGTTGTTCTGGTCAATGTTCAAGGCTTTTAGGTCCCTCTTGCACACGTCTTTGAATCGCAGCTGTGGTCTGCCTGTGGGACGTTTTCCCTGCACAAATTCTCCATAGAGGAGGTCTTTAGGGATCCGTTCGTCATCCATGCGCACAACATGGCCAAGCCAGCGCATACGTCTCTGTTTCAGCAGCGTGTACATGCTGGTGCATCCGGCTTTTTTCCTGGACAGTGTTGTTTGGGACCTTGTCCTGCCAGGTGATGTTCAGAATGTGTCGGAGGCTACGCATATGGAAAGCATTGAGCTTTCGCTCTTGTCGGGCACACAAAGTCCAAGACTTGCTGCCATACACAGGAGGGTGCTTATGACGCAGGCTCTGTAGATCTGGATCTTTGTGTTCTCGGTCAGCTTGCTGTTGTTCCATGCTTTCTTTGTCAGTCTGGTCATGGTGGTAGCTGCCTTGCCGATACGCCTGTTGAGCTCTGCGTCAAGTGAGAGGGTGTCTGAGATATTTGAGCCCAGATAAACAAAGTCATGGATGACATCCAGTTCATGGTCATTGATGCTGATGACTGGGGGAGAGTCAACATCCTGTCCCATGGCCTGTGTTTTCTTCAAGCTTATGGCAAGCCCAGAGTCTTGGCAGGCAACCCTGAAACAAGTCATGAGCTGCTGTAGGTCTTCGGCTGAGTGGGCAGTTACTGCTGCATCATCTACAAAGAGGAAGTCACGCAGGCACCTCAGCTTGACTTAGTCTTGGCTCTTAATCTGGAGAGGTTGAATAGCTTTCCATCTGTCCTGGTTCGGAGGTAGATACCTTCAGCTGCAGGACCAAATGCGTGTTTCAGCATCACAGCAGCAAGGAAGATTCCGAACAGGGTGGGAGCCAGGACGCAACCCTGTTTCAATCCGCTCTGTTATGTTGAAGGCAGCTGATGTTGAGCCATCAAAGACGACCGTGCCTTTCATGTCTTCATGAAAGGATCTGATGATGCTGAGAAGTTTGGGTGGATATCCAATCTTGGGGAGGATCTTGAAGAGGCCATCCCTGCTGACCAGATCGAAAGCCTTTGTGAGATCTATGAAGGCAATGAAGAGTGGCTGCCTTTGCTCCCTACATTTCTCCTGAAGTTGTTTAAGGGAGAAGATCATATCTACAGTGGATCTGCTGGCATGGAAACCGCACTGCGATTCAGGGTAAACTTGCTCTGCAGGTACTTGGAGCCTCTTCAGTACTACTTGTGCAAAGATCTACCCATTTGTTTTGATCAGACTTGGGTCTGTCTGCTGACTTATGAGGGGTTTCATCTGTTGGTGTGACAGTAATCACCACATTCCAAATCCCACTTGATCTTCATCTTAAATGCTTTTTTTTTTTTTTGTTATCTCAGATTCCTTTTTTTTCCTTTTCTTAATGCTGTGTTCAATTACAGCCCATTTCTAACTTCTCTCCAACTCCCTCTGTTTTGCCACTCTTCATACCTCTCTCCTGAACTGGTATCAGTCTGTCTGCCTGTCCATTTGTCAACTCGTCTAATTGTCGTTCTACTTTCCTATCAGTTTGTCTATCTGACCATTCATCCATTTTGTAATCAGACATCTAGTTGTTTGACACACCCTCTTTCTCTCTGTCTGTCTGTCTGCCTGGCTGTCTGTCTGTCTGACTGTCACTCTCTCTCTCCTCTCTCTCTCTCTCTCTCTCTCTCTCTCTCTCTCTCTCTCTCTCTCACAAGCATGCATGCACGCACGCACGCACGCACACACGCACGCACGCACGCATACACACACACACACACACACACACACACACACACACACACACACACACACACATATATGCGTCTTGAGAAATTTGTGGAACATTACTGTATGTTATTTCTCTATACATTATAGTATCCCCCCCCCCCCCCCCCCCATCTCCTGTTTACAACTAACAAAGTCCCCTTTTTCCTTTTTTTTTTGTTCTTTTCACACCCTCCCCCCTTTGCCCCACCACCCCTTTCTTTCCTTCCCTGTCTCAACCCCCCCCCCTCCCCCATCATTTCCTCTCCCTCCACTCCTATTCCCCCTCTTTCCTATATCTCCCCCATCCCCTTCCCTCTCCAGCCAAACTTGGCTACCTTCTTGTCTTTAAGTATGAAGTTTTATTCAGAAATGATGGTGTGCTCGCTTGGAAATCCAGTTTGTTATAAAAAAAAAAATAAAGAATTAAAAAAAAAGGAAATAAAAAAACAGAGAAAAAAGTATGTTTCTGAAACTTTGATCATGTTTGTAGTCATTTAATTTTCAGATTGAATATAGCCTAGTGGTGAGGGATGGGGGTGTGAGCTGTTACAGGAGCTGTGGCTCTCATCCTTCCCCACCCCACCCTTCGCACCCCAATTCAAATTATGATTCAGTCATGACTTCAAAGCATTTACCAGCTCGAGGAGAGGAGGGTTGGGAGGGGGGGGGTGGTGGGCGATGTTAAAAAACAAGAAACATCATTTATGTTGGCATTCAGAAACAAATTTTCATAAAAAGGAATGTGATCCCTATCCACCCTGCTATGACTCGACAGCTTTTCACCGTATTAAGCTGCACTCCTCCCCCATTCCCCAGTCTGCCACTCCCCCACGCCTCCTAAATTCAGTTTTTCCAACAAGGGATGTTTTTCCTCGTTTCCTCAGAGTGCTTTTCTTTTTGGCAGCAATTTCAACACCTAAGGAGAAAAAAAAAGAAAGAAGACCCATCTCCATCTGTTCACCCAACATGTATGCATATATAGATAAGAAGAAGAAGAATACTTCCGGTATCGGTGAGTCCATGGGGGCTGTCATTGGACGGATGTGTTGGCGCCCTTCGGAGGGAGAGCTCACTCACGCTGGCTCTGCAACTAAGCAATTATTGTCGTCAGTAGGTGGCTTCGTAGGTGGTGTCATGTGTATGTTAGATCAGAACAGGCGCCACTGAACACCACCGAAGTGACTTGACAGCAGTGCAGTGTCTCCTCCGGTGGGTTGCCTCTTGACAACTTGACATTGACTCTTCCCTGTGGATGGCCGGTGCCAGGGCTGTGGTGGGGCCGGCCGGGCTGTGGCTGTGGACGGGGTGTCGGAATGAGCGGCGTGGATGCACTGCCTCTGAGGTGGCGCAGAGGTTGGGACAGCAAAGAAAAAAAAAAAAAAGAAAGAGTGCTTTATATAGCGCCTATTCTTGGCTAGAGACCAAGCTGTAAGCACTATACAATCCACACTCTTGTACACAACAGGCTGCCTACCTGGGTAGTGCCAGCTGGAGAGCTGCCAGCTGGCGCTTCATTCAGTTGTTTCCTGTGTCATCCAGTCAATAATCATTCAATATTGTTCACTCAATTTCCTTACTTTCTTCATTCTTTACATTTCTCACGCAGGGTGCATGCTATGTGTAATATGTCATTCATACCAACAGCCCAAACTGGCCTTCTCTTCCGAAAGTTGGTGATGGGATTTTACGTGTGCAAGATGTTATGCGTGCGTTCACACATGAACCTTGGTTTATAGTCTCATTTGAAGGACTGTATGGGAAGTGGAGTCAGAACCAATGTTAACTCCGAGGGAAAAATCCCCCTGTACCGAAACGGCTCAGCGGAGATTCAAACCCGCAACCCCAGGATCACGAGTCTGGCGCTCTACCAACTCAGCTATTACTGGAATATTACTTAGTATTTTGCTTGTTACCATACCGACCATAGGTTATGAATATGTGATCAGTAGTTTGCTTATTACCCATAGTGTATAAATAGGTAAGAGATATTTGATCAATACTTTCTTGTTATCTATATGTATAAACAGGTAAGGGATATTTGATCAGTACTTTGCTTCTTATCCATAGTGTATACATATAGGTAAGGGATATTTGATCAGTACTTTGCTTGGTATCTATAGTGTTTAAATAGGTAAGGGATATTTGATCAGTACTTTGCTTGTTATCTATAGTGTATAAATAGTGTATAAATAGGTAAGGGATACTTGATCACTACTTTGCTTGTTATCCTAGTGTATAAATAGGTAAGGGATATTTGATCAGTACTTTGTTATCTATCGTGTATAATTAGGTAAAGGATATTTGATCAGTACTTTGGTAGAAAGAAACTCGTGGAGAGCATGGCAGCAGAGAGTCCTCAGAAGAGAAGCCCCTTCAAGCAAGTGTTTCAGCCCTTATCTCCTGACACTCTAGGGGAGTTGGTCCACACCCAGTTCATGACTCCGGATGTCCCTCTGCTGAAGTTCACTTTTGTTCCTCCTTGACCAGATCCAACTTGAACACCTCTCTGCCGCTTCTGCCATTGCTTTCAGGGCTCTGTTTTTTTTTCCCCCCCTGCAACTGAGAGCTATTTCATGAGGCTGTATGCAGACATTCCTACAAACCCCCTAGCTCCAATTTCTGCAGTGAGGACTTTGACCTGATAACCTTCTCTCCTCAGGCTGTGTGCCAGATCAGCATGCTTTTCAGTCTTGTAAATTTGAGCTGCGTCCATTTCTCTCATCATGGCACTGTGAGCTCGATCATGATCAGCTGCTTGGTTGACTGAGAGTGGACTACTATGTCTAGTCTCATGCCACTCTTGCTGATGATCACTGGGTGACTCTTCCATTCTGGGAGGTCTGCAGTGCACTCCCAGTCATCTGCCCCCGTCCAGCAGACTCTCTGCCTGCATGTCCAAGGGGCACTATTGTTCTTGGCCATGATTCACTGCCTCCTGCCGTGAAGAATGTTGCGGGTGCTTTTGGAGTCCTGATTTTTCCTTTTGTGGTGTTGGTACTAGCCCAGACTACTTGTACGATCTCTTTGAGCACTTGGTTGTGCCTGCATGTGTACCTTCCTTGAGCCAGAGCTACTTTACATGAGCTTAGGACATGCTCCACTGTTTGTTTTTCATGGCAGAGGGGGCATGAAGGATCATCTGTTTTTCCCTACTTCACCAGTTTGCATTTGAGGGCAGAAGGTCATATGGAGATCTGAGAATGAAGCTGATCCTGAGAGGGGCCATGTGCCAAATGTCATTCCAAGTGAGACTTCTTTGGAGTGCATTCTCCCACGTGTCCATTGCCCTTGCTGGCTCTGCTGGACTTTGCTTGTTATCCTAGTGCATAAATAGGTAAAGGATATTTGATCACTACTTTGCTTGTTATCCATAGTGTTTAGATAGGTAAGGGATATTTGATCATCACTTTGTTTGTTATTCATAGTATATGAATAGGTAAGGGATATTTCATCAATACTTTGCTTGTTACCCATAGTGCATGAATAGGTAAGGGATATTTGATCAGTTGTTTGCTTGTTATCCTAGTGTATAAATAGGTGAGGGATATTTGATCAGTACTTTTTTGTTATTTATAGTGTATACGTAGATAAGGGATATTTGATCATTACTTTGCTTGTTATCTACAGTGTATAAATAGGTAAGGTATATTTGTTCAGTACTTTGCTTGTTATCCTAGTGTATAAATAGGTAATGGATATTTGATCATACTTTGCTTGTTATTTATAGTGTATAAATAGTGAGGGATATTTGATCTATACTTTGCTTGTTATTTATAGTGTATAAATAGGTAAGGGATATTCATCAGTACTTTGCTTGTTATCCATAGTGTTTAAACATTTAATAGGTACAGGTATTTGTTCAACTCTTTGGTTAGACGGGTATTTCATTAGTCTGTGGCTTGTTATCTGTAGAATGTAATTCAATAATAATGTGATAAGTTCTGCGCTTGTTTTCTTTAGAAACAGATAAGGGATTTGTTTATTTCAATGCTTGTTATCCATAGTTTATAAATCAAATGGGTATAGGATGCTTGATTGGTACTCCTTTTTATCCGTAGCACATAAATTGATAGGGGATGTTTGATTGGTATTTTGTTACCTACTTGTGGAAAGTTCAATTGACAATCTTCAGAGTGTGTTTCACAAGTTGTAGGGAAGATAATGGACTGGGCCAAAGCAGCTGTAAGGAATGGGCACAGAGATTCACAAGTTGTAGGGAAGATCATGGATTGGGCCAAACCAGCTGTGAGGAATGGGCACAATGATGCTGGCACACAGCTGCTTTCCACAGGTCACAGACCAGAAAGTGACAGGTTTTCCTGACTTCCACCTTTGTCTCCTGTATCTGGGTGACCCAACATGGGGCTAGGATATGTCTGAAGGAAGTGGTGGATCAGTATGGCATGGAGGCTGACCTTCCACCCTGGACCCATGACCTTTGAAAGAAAACCCAGAATCAAACTGACAACAGCTGACCAACAGCCCTCATCTAATGGGAGCCGGAATAGCTCAGTTGGTAGAGCACCTGACTCGTAATCTTGGTGATCCTGGGGTTGCGGGTTCGAATCTCCGCTGGGGCGTTTCGGTACAGGGGGATTTTTCCCTCGGAGTTAACATTGGTTCTGACTCCATTTCCCATACAGTCCTTCGAATGAGACTATAAACCGAGGTTCCATGTGTGAACGCACACATAATATCTTGCACACACGTAAAATCCCATCACCAACTTTCGGAAGAGAAGGCCAGTTTGGCCATTGGTATGGATGACACGTTACACATAGCATGCACCTGCGTAAGAAATGGAAAGAATGAAGGAAGTAAGGAAACTGAGTGAACGATATTGAATGATATTGACTGGATGACACGGGAAACGACTGAATGAAGCGCCAGCTGGCAGCTCTTCAGTCGGCTCTACCCAGGTAGACAGCCCGTTGTGTAAACGAGTGTTGATTGTAAAGCGCTTAGAGCTTGGGCTCTAGCCGAGAGAATAGGCGCTATATAAGTATTCATTATTATTATTATTATTAAACAGTTGACATCAACAAACAGCTGATCAACAACTCTCATCTGAACAGTTGACATCAACACAAACAGCTGATCAACAACTCTCATCTGAACAGTTGACATCAAACAGCTGATCAACAACTCTCATCTGAACAGTTGACATCAACACAAACAGCTGATCAACAACTCTCATCTGAACAGTTGACATCAACACAAACAGCTGATAACAACCCTTATCTGAACAGTTGACATCAACACAAACAGCTGATAACAACCCTTATCTGAACAGTTGACATCAACACAAACAGCTGATAACAACCCTTATCTGAACAGTTGACATCAACACAAACAGCTGATAACAACCCTTATCTGAACAGTTGACATCAACACAAACAGCTGATAACAACCCAACCCTTATCTGAACAGTTGACATCAACACATCAACACAGCAGCTGATAACAACCCTTATCTGAACAGTTGACATCAACACAAACAGCTGATAACAACCCTTATCTGAACAGTTGACATCAACACAAACAGCTGATAACAACCCTTATCTGAACAGTTGACATCACACACAACAGTCCCCATTTGGGGCATAGGGGATGGGCTGGGGGCACTTCACTCAGTCATTTCAAGATTTCCTTTGTCAACGAAAGTTTGTTTCTTGGAATATTGATGATCTTTTTCTCTTTCAATTGTTTTTTTGTGTTTATTGTTTTGCTTGTCTGCCTTCAAGCCCTTGCAATATGTTGCACCTTATGTATTGTTGAAATGATACTTTAAAAAAAATATCATGCGGGGGTGGTACTTCCAACAGGACAAAGCACATTGTAGTCCATAAAATTCTGGTGTATATTCTTACAATACAAAGCACATTGTAGTCCATAAAATATTAGTGTATACATTGTAAATTGCATGGAAAGCAAGAGGGCATTCCGACTCCCAGGATGTCACATTGTTATATAACTGGATCTGTTCTTCAGGGAAAGGAATCTCTGTTCCTTTCAGCTAGTCACAGTTATTGTTTGATTAGTATTGATTGTTATATTCTGGGGCCGGAACGCTGCTCAATGGTAGAGCATGGGACTCATAATTTTGGTGATCCTGGGGTTGCCGGTTCGAATCTTCACCAGTGTGTGGATTGTAAAGCTTATAGTTTGGTCACTAGCCAAGGCTAGGCACTACATAAGTATTCATAATAACAATAATGATAATGAGATACTCTGAGCTGGAGCTAGAACTTGTAGAAGATTTGAAGAAGCAAATTTGAGATTGATGGTCCTAGGAAAATTCATGGGATCTGTATGATCTCACCTCTCTCTGAGACTACCATTCTCTCCCATGTTATTTGAACTGCCAGTGCTCTCTCATTATTTCTTTCTAGTCTCTCTCTCAGTTTGTCTCAAGATGTCTTTGTGACTTTGTCCATGTCTCTCACATAGACAGAGAGCAGGGAGACAGTACAGATAATGACATGATTCACCACATCTGCTCTGCCATGCCTGATGTGGCAGAGAGCAGGGAGACAGTATAGATAATGATATGACATGGCAGAGAGCAGGGAGACAGTATAGATAATAATATGACATGGCAGATAGCTCGAAGACAGCACATATAATGATATGATGTGGCAGTGAGGAGGAAGACAGTATAGATAATGATATGACATGGCAGAGTGCAGGAAGACAGTACAGATAATGATATGACATGGCAGAGAGCAGGAAGACAGTACAGATAATTATATGACATGGCTAAGTGCAGGAAGACAGT
This sequence comes from Conus betulinus, assembly GCA_016801955.1. Lineage (NCBI taxonomy): Eukaryota > Metazoa > Mollusca > Gastropoda > Neogastropoda > Conidae > Conus > Conus betulinus. Next base: position 518,802 of record JADBJO010000481.1, read on the forward strand.
ACAGATAATGATATGACATGGCAGAGAGCAGGAAGTCAGTACAGATAATGATATGATGTGACAGACAGCAGTGAGACAGTACAGATAATGATATGATGTGGCAGAGAGCAGGGAGAGACAGTACACATAATGATATGATGTGGCAGAGAGCAGGCAGATAGTACAGATAATGATATGAAAAAAAAAAAATCATATCCAGAGCGCCTAGCAGCACTTAAACTGCAAAGCCTGGAACACCGCAGAAACAGAGGCAACATAATTGACACTTAGAAGTTTGTACATGGCTTATATGACACAGACAGACCACAACTCAAGCTCCACCAAGGTAGAACACTAGAGGGAACTCTCTAAAACTAGAGAAAGGACATTGCAGACTAAACATGCGTTCTAACTTCTTTGCGCAGCGAGTGGTGTCCACATGGAACAGTCTTCCAGATAATATGCTGACGGTCCCGAGCATTAGTGCCTTTAAAAGAAGACTGGATGCCCATTGGGAAAGTCTGCCAAACAAATTTGACCCCAGTTGTTACAACTAGACTGCTTTTGCCATGCCACGCATGCAAGTCTAGTTTGAACAAGGGTGGTGAACAGGCCTTCTAAAAAGGCCTCAAACACCCAATACATCAAGTATCAAGTATGATGTGGCAGACAGCAGGGAGACAGTACAGATAATGATATAATATGGCAGAGAGTAGGGAGACAGTACAGATAATGATATGATGTGGCAGAGAGCAGGGAGATAGTAGTACAGATATGATATGATGTGGCAGACAGCAGGAGAGACGGTACAGATAATATGACATGGCAGACAGCAGGAAGAATGATATAACGTGGTAGACAGCAGGAAGACAGCACAGATAATGGTATGACATGGCAGAGACCAGGGAGACAGTACATATAATTATGTGACATGGCAGACAGCAGGGAGACAGTACAGATAATTATATGACATGGCAGATAGCAGGGAGACAGTATAGATATGATATGACATGGCAGACAGGAGGAGAAGACAGATAATGATATGACATGGCAGACAGCATGGAGACAGTAAAGATAATATGACATGGCAGACAGCAGGGGGAGACAGTAAGATAATTATATGACATGACATGGCAGACAGCAGGGAGACAGTACAGATAATGATATGACATGGCAGAGAGCAGGAGGACATACAGATAATGGTATGACATGGCAGAGAGCAGGGAGACAGTACAGATAACGATATGACATGGCAGAGAGCAGGGAGACATTGCAGATAATGATATGACATGGCAGACAGCAGGAAGACAGTACATGTAATGATATGACATGGCAGACAGCAGGGAGGATGATATGATGCGGCAGACAGCAGGGAGAATGATATGATGTGACAGACAACAGACAAGGGAGAATGATATGACATGGCAGAGAGCAGGGAGACGGTACAGTTTCAGAAATGACATGACAGACAGAAGGGAGAATGATATGACATGGCAGACAGCAGGAAGACAGTACAGATAATGATATGACATGGCAGACAGTAAGGGAGACAGTACTGATAATGATATGACATTGCAGAGAGCAGGGAGACAGTACAGATAATGATATGACATAGCAGACAGCAGGGAGAATGATATGACATGGCAAACAGCAGGAAGACAGTACAGATAATGATATGACATGGCAGACAACAAGGAGACAGTACAGATAATATGACATGGCAGAGAGGGAGCAGGGAGACAGTACAGATAATGATATGATATGGCAGGGAGACAGTACAGATAATGATATGACATGGCAGACAGCAGGGAGAATGATATATGACGTGGCAGACAGCAGGGAGACAGTACAGACACAGGGCTGTGAAGTCCTACAGAGGGACGGGGCAGGTGTGGGGAGTGGAGAGACTTGTGGTGACACTGGGCAGAGCCCTGAACCAGACACTGGGCAGAGCCCTGAGCCAGACACTGGGCAGAGGCCAGAACCCAGCATTGGCTCAAGGCGCTGGTGGGGCCAGGACAGGGAGGGCAAACACAGCTCCTTAAACTGCATGGACCTGATATTCTTATGTGGACAGAGGGAAGAGGCATGGAGGTTTCCCGTGCTGGGGAAGGGAGGGAAGTTTGGTGGTCTTAACTGGGTTTGGGATTGACAGGGCAGTCCTGATGTGGCGGCAAATGGGGTTAGGCCAGGCCAGAAGAATAGCGCTTTATTTGGTGGACGTGCCCTCACAGGACAGGTTGGAGATGGGCCCCAATAGGAGAGGGGAAAAGTGAGGTGGGTGGGAAAGGGGAGGTGGGGGTGGGGGAGAGAAGCCGTGATGGAGATGACGGCTCCTTGAGACTGTCTGATTACACCCTCTGCATGGTCAGGCCCCCTGTTTCATCGATCACCTCCAGGGCCCTTGTCGACACTCTGTAGGCTGGGAGGTGATGGTTGCCCTGCAGTCTCTCCATGCTCCCCCCTCCTGTCCACCTGTCAATGCTGTTCTGATTAAACCCATTTCACTGCCCCTGGTGCTGCTTGTGCAGTTAGTGGCACTTGCCTGATGGCTGCAGGGATATGGGGTGGGGGTTGGGGGGGGGACTTTGGTTGAGAGGAGAGGGTGATTTTTTGGTGGAATCCCATGTCTTCTGATGGCCACTGTCAGTCTGGCAGTGTGTGTTGGTTTGGGACTGTGGAGAAAAGTGCTGAACTGACAGCGGAGAAAACTGCTGAACTGAACTACCCTTGTGGCATTCCTTTGGTGCACACTAGTCTGCCTCTCCTTTTTAAGTCACATGCCTGCTCTTGAGTTGTGAAGGCTGATATCGATAATTGATTAATTCCTTATTCATGTTATTAGTCTTTCTCTCTCTCTCTCTCTCTCTCTCTCTCTCTCTCTCTCTCTCTCTCTCTCTCTCTCTCTCTCTCTTTCTTTCTCTCTCTCTCTCTTTCTTCTCTCTCTCTCTCTCTCTCTCTCTCTCTCTCCCCTCCCCCTTTCTTTCTTTCTCTCTCTCCTCTCTCTCCTCCTCCTCCTCCTCCCTCCCTCCCTCCCTCCTCTCTCAGAAAAAAGCCAAGAAATAAGAGGTCCCCACTCCTTGAAATGGATGCCCCCCCTCTCCTCCCCCTGTCCCTCATTGATCACTCATCATCCTCATTCACACTGCAATCCAGGGCTGTCTGCAGGATTAGAGCTGGCTTCCCTCCCTCTGGTCAGGGCTTCCTGGGCTCCCCCTCCTCTCCCTGCTCCCCTGATTGAGCCCATGGGACCCAGTGCTGGCAGCAGCCTCATGCAATTACTGAATTAGCCTCTCTGGGCTCCCATAAGGGCGTAGAGAAGAGTTGACCTGGCATGGCAGACATAGCTCTCATGTACCCAGGTTATGCAGTAAGGTTTATATTTTTCCTGCAAAGAATGATGTGTAGGGAGACCGTGTTTCAGCAGATGCAACACAAATGTTCTACATGTGACGCTAATCGAAAAATACCATTGACCCAATAAACCACTTCCTTTGTCTGAGTGCCCTCCTTGCATCCCTACTTCACTGCATGTGTGTGCATGTGTGTGTGTCTGTGTGTCTGTGTGTATGCACACCTGCGTACGTGCATGTGAATACACAAGTGAGAGAAGGGGGATGGGGAGTGGGTGGGAGAGAGAGAGAGTTTAAATTGCATATGAAACTGTAAGCCAGATTGTGACCAGAACAGATGTCGGGCTGTTAATGTTCCACTGTATTCCAGGGGTAGAATCATGATATGAAAGACTGAAAATTTAACCTTGGATTTTCAAGAGGAGAAAAATCATTGAATGTGCTTCAGTGTCTGTTGAAAACTGTAAGTTTCAGAAACACTTTTTTTAAAGTCTTTTTTCCCATCTGTGGATGTTGTGTCCAGACACAGACTAGGACTTCAATAATTGTGAGGTCTTTCGCAGCCATGTTGTCAGCCTGCCAACACACTGTTGACAGGCCGCAGAAAGCAAAGGTGTCTCAGTGGAACTTTTAATTACAATGCATATCAGCAGGTTGTTCCTAATGGTGTCACAGTGGAACACTTAATAATACATATCAGCAGGTTTTTCCTAAAAGTGTCTCAGTGGAACACTTAGCAGTGCATATCAGCAGGTTGTTTCCTAAAGGTGTCTCAGTGGAACACTTAATGCATATCAGCAGGTTGTTCCTAAAGGTGTCTCAGTGGAACACTTAATGCATATCAGCAGGTAGTTCCTAAAGGTGTCTCAGTGGAACACTTAACAATGCATATCAGCAGGAAGTTCCTAAAGGTGTCTCAGTGGAACACTTAACAATGCATATCAGCAGGTTGTTCCTAAAGGTGTCTCAGTGGAACACTTAACAATACATATCAGCAGGTTGTTCCTAAAGGTGTCCCAGTGGAACACTTAACAATGCATATCAGCAGGTTGTTCCTAAAGGTGTCCCAGGGGAACACTAAACAATGCATATCAGCAGGTTGTTCCTAAAGGTGTCCCAGTGGAACACTAAACAATGCATATCAGCAGGTTGTCCTAAAGGTGTCTCAGTGGAACACTTAACAATGCATATCAGCAGGTTGTTCCTAAAGGTGTCTCAGTGGAACACTTAACAATGCATATCAGCAGGTTGTTCCTAAAGGTGTCTCAGTGGAACACTTAACAATGCATATCAGCAGGTTGTTCCTAAAGGTGTCTCAGTGGAACACTTAACAATGCATATCAGCATCAGCAGGTGTCCTAATGGTGTCTCAGTGGAACACTTAACAATGCATATCAGCAGGAAGTTCCTAAAGGTGTCTCAGTGGAACACTTAACAATGCATATCAGCAGGTTGTTCCTAAAGGTGTCTCAGTGGAACACTTAACAATGCATATCAGCAGGTTGTTCCTAAAGGTGTCTCAGTGGAACACTAAACAATGCATATCAGCAGGTTGTTCCTAAAGGTGTCTCAGTGGAACACTTAACAATGCATATCAGCAGGTTGTTCCTAAAGGTGTCCCAGTGGAACACTAAACAATGCATATCAGCAGGTTGTTCCTAAAGGTGTCCCAGTGGAACACTTAACAATGCATATCAGCAGGTTGTTCCTAAAGGTGTCCCAGTGGAACACTTAACAATGCATATCAGCAGGTTGTTCCTAAAGGTGTCTCAGTGGAACACTTAACAATGCATATCAGCAGGTTGTTCCTAAAGGTGTCTCAGTGGAACACTTAACAATGCATATCAGCAGGTTGTTCCTAAAGGTGTCTCTGTGGAACACTTAACAATGCATATCAGCAGGTTGTTCCTAAAGGTGTCTCAGTGGAACACTTAACAATGCATATCAGCAGGTTGTCCCTAAAGGTGTCTCAGTGGAACACTTAACATGCATATCAGCAGGTTGTTCCTAAAGATGGGGCCTTGTCCTTTGTGTCAAGAACTGAGAGTGAAGTCTGATGGTGTAAACTGAATTAACAGTGACAGTCTGATTGGGTGAGCTGAATTAACAGTGACAGTATGATGGGGTGAACTGAATTAACAGTGGCAGTCTGATTGTGTAAACTGAATTAACAGTGACAGTCTGCTGGGGTGAACTGAATTAACAGTGACAGTCTGATGGTGTAAACTGAACTAACAGTGACAGTCTGATGGGGTAAACTGAGTTAACAGTAACAGTCTGATGGTGTAAACTGAATTAACAGTGACAGTCTGATCAGGTGAACTGAATTAACAGTGACAGTCTGATGGGGTGAAATGAAATGATAGTGACAGCCTGATAGGTCAGACTCCTTCCTTCCTTCCTTCCTTCCTTCCTTCCTTCCTTCCTTCCTTCCTTCCTTCCTTCCTTCCTTCCTTCCTTCTCCTCCATCCATCCATCAGTGTCAGACCCTTCCTTCCTTCCTTCCTTCCTTCCTTCCTTCCTTCCTTCCTTCCTTCCTCGATCCATCAGTGTCAGACCCCTTCCTTCTTTCCTTCTATCCTTCCTTTCTCCATCCATCAGTGTCAGACCCCTTCCTTCCTTCCTTCCTTCCTTCCTTCCTTCCTTCCTTCCTTCCTTCCTTCCTCTTCCTTCCTTCCGTCAGACCCCTTCCTTCCTTCCTTCCTTCCTTCCTTCCTTCCATCCATTAGTTCAGTCCCCCCTTCCTTCCTCCTTCCTTCCTTCCTTCCTTCCTTTCTTTCTTTCCTTCTTCTTTCTTCTTTCTTTCTTTCTTTCTTTCTTTCTTCCTTTCTTTCTTCTTTCTTTCTTTCCTTCCTTCCTTCCTTCCTTCCTTCCTCCATCCATTAGTGTCAGTCCCCTTCTTTCCTTCCTTCCTTCCTTCCTCCCTTCCGTCAGTGTCAGTCGCCTTCCTTCCTTCCTTCTTCCTCCTTCCCCTATCAGTCAGTGTCAGTCCACTTCCTTCCTTCCTTTGCTTCTCCATCCATCAGTGTCAGTCCCCTCCTTCCTCCCCTTCCTTCCTTCCTTCCTTCCTTTCCTTCCTTCCTTCCTTCCTTCCTTCCTTCCTTCCTTCCTTCTCCATCCATCAGTGTCAGTCCCCTTCCTTCCTTCCTTTCTTTCCTTCCTTCCTTCCTTTCCTTCTCCTCCATCAGTGTCCCCTTCCTTCCTTCCTTCCTTTCTTTCCTTGCTTCTTTCCTTCCCTTCTCCATCCATCAGTGTCAGTCAGTCCTTCCTTCCTTTCTTCCCTTCCTTCCTTCCTTCCTTCCTTCCTTCTTCCTTCCTTCCCCCATCTGTCAGTGTTAGATCCCCCTCCTTCTTCCTTCCTTCCTTCCTTCCTTCCTTCCTTCAGTGTCAGTGTCAGACTCCTTCCTTCCTTCCTTCCTTCCTTCCTTCCTTCCTTCCTTCTTCCTTCCTTCCATTAGTGTCAGCCTCCTTCCTTCCTTCCTTCCTTCCTTCCCTTTCCTTCCTTCCTTCCTTCCTCTCCATCCATCAGTGTCAGACCCCTTCCTTCCTTCCTTCCTTCCTTCCTTCCTTCCTTCCTCATTCCATTAGTGTCAGTCGTCTTCCTTCTTGAGTTTTGAAAATTGACCAGTGTAAAACAATTTTTTAATGTATATTGTTTGACCTGTCACTGGGATTTTATATTTTGTATCCCCCACCTCACCCACCCCACCCCCCTCCGCTGTGTTAATACTTCATCCTTGAACATTTTGGGTTTTGCTTAAATGAAGGCATTCAGAGTCAGAATTCTTTCTTTCCTTAATTTGTAACCTTCTGAAAATAAATTTGTGAATTCAGTGAACCCAGTTTGAGGATGGTGATTGTATTGTGTGTGTGTGTGTGTGTGTGTGTGTGTGTGTGTGAAGTATAACAGCAGCAGCAGCAGCATTTGCCAAGGTGTGTGCTTTGTGTACTATCACATGACGACGCAGCAGGCTTCTAGTATGCCCTTCCATCTTTTTGGTATGACTTACACCGCTATTTGTAGTGGGGTGCCTTACCTGTGTTTTAAGGGAGCAGGCAGCCTGAGAGCATGCTCAATGGGCCGTGGAACCACAAATCGACAAGCCAAGCCATGACAGGGTTCAGACATCTCTGCTGTTGACTACTGTGGGCTACATGTGTTGTTCAGACAGCTCTGCTATTGACTACTGTGGGCTACATGTGTTGTACAGACAGCACTGCCATTGACTACTGTGGGCAACATACATGTGTTGTACAGACAGCTTTCCTTACTAAGCTGTACATCAAGCTTTATGAGAACGGGATTTTCCCTGATTGGTCACGCTCAGTTATAGTTTCTTATTCAAAAAAGGAGACGCCAACAGCCCTGATAATTACCATAGTATCTCATCATTAAGTATTGTAAGTAAAGTTTTCTCGTCTATTTTAAACAAGCGTCTGTACACATGGGCAAAAAAACAACTCAAAATTTGTCGAGCAAGCCGGATTCTGAAAAGATTATGAAACAATTGATCATATATTTACTCGAATGTCCATGATTAAAAAGCGTTTTACAGGAGGAAAAAAGTGTAAAATGTACATTGCTTTTATTGATTATATGAAATCCTTCAACTCTGTCAATAAAGATCGTCTTTGGCTAGTTCTTAAAGAGTAAGAATGTCCACTGAAATGCTACGCATGCTCCAAGGCATATATATGTCAGTCCAGTTGTGCGTACGTTGGGGAAGTGAAATGTCTCATTTCTTTGACTGTTCAGCCGGTGTGAAACAGGGATGTATGTTATCTCCCCTGATTTTGTCTGTTGATAACCAAGGCTGCTGAACAAGTTACACAACATGGCAAACATGGATTCCAGTTTTTGCCAGCTTACAAGAAATCTTTTGTTATTTGCTGATGTTATATATTTTGACAGCTCCTTCAGGGCTACAAAATCAATTAAATAACCTTGAATAAGTATCAGCTTCTCTAGGACTCAAGGTGAACTGAAAGAAAACAAAAGTTATGTTTTAAGAAATGGGGGGACATTTATCAAAAGGAGGAGAAAAATGGTTCTGTCAGGGAAAACAGAGTGAAGTTGTTAGCTGTTATAAGTATTTGGGATTTACTTTAGCCACAAAGCTATCACACGACATTGCACTCAGAAAATATGCAGGCAGGGGCTAAAGCCAAAATTGTTGAAATAATGAAAACAATGTGGAGTTTGGAAACAATGGATTGAAGTCTGTTTTTTAAATTTTTTTTATGCGTAAGTGAAACCTATGCTTTTATATGCAGCAGAAGTCTGGGGACAGTCTCATCTACATATAACTGAATTACCTCACTTGTTTGCATGCAAATGCTTTCTAAATGCATGCCCGAATACCCCAAATACAATGGTATGCAGTGAGCTAGGAAGGTATCCTTTGTATGTAGATGGTGCAATAAAATAAATGCTTTACTGTTTCAAAATGGAGAGACTGATGGCGGAGAACGAAGCAAAATTTAGAAAGAGTGGGGGTTAGTTGCCGCCAAGGCCATTGACAAACAAAGCATTCCCCCCCCCCTCTGTGCACAAGTATACTAAGGGGCTTGTATCTCCCCTCTACATGTAGGTATGCTTAGATGCATGTACATGGGTTTGTTGAGTGTGTGCATGTGTATGATATATGTGTGTGTGTGTGTGTGTGTGTGTGTGTGTGTGTGTGTGTGTTGTTGTTGTTGTTGTTTTGTTGTTTGTTTGTTTTTTTTGTTTTTAACCACTGATTCCCATATATGACCGCAATCATTATGACCACAACTCATAAGATGCACCCCACCCCACCCCACCCACCCCTTTTTTTTTTTTTTTTTTTTTTTTTTTTTTTTTTTGACATATGTATATATATGTATGTGCATGTGGATTTGCCTATGTACATATGTTACCACTGTGTGTGTGTGTGTGTGTGTGTGTGTGTGTGTGTGTGTGTGTGTACTTGTGTGTACGTGCATATATCATGCATATGCGTGTGTGTGAGACAGTAATGACTTCACATATGGCAACCATCACCATCAATCAGTCATTGATCATTGCCTCTCCCTGCCCCCCACCCAAAGCCCTTTTTTTTTTTTTTTCCCTTTTTTTTTATTTTTTAAACTCTACTGGCATTGTCAAAACAAATTCTATCATGCTATTTCACTTATGGCAATGATCATCATCCTATATCACCGTTTGTCCCACTCCAGACAACGACCAATTATTCATGAATCATCAATTTTATTCCCCCCCATGCCACCACATTATTTCACTTATGACAATGGTCACCACCCTATAGTACTGTAGATCTCATCTCAATGATCAACATCCATCAGTCATTGACCAATTCCTTTATTCCCCCATTGGCATTATCACACTTGCCAATACACTACCCTACCCCTTTTAAAAAAATCACCATCCCCCTACACCACTGTGGATCACACCTACACCTTCACCATGATCATCATCATCCACCCATCTTTGAACACCTCCCTCACTCCCCTACCGGCATTTTACACCAGCACCACATTATCCCACTACTACACACAAATTCTCATCATCCTACAGTACTGTTTATCTCATATGATCCATGATCATCACCCATCAGTCATCTGCCCCTACCCCCCCCCTCCACCCTCTTTCCCAACCTGCAACATTATACTAATGCCACCTTATTATTCCACTTACCATAATGACCTTCAGCCTTCAGTACTATTCATCTCACCCATGCCAGTGAGCATCACCCACAGGTTATTGATATTTTCCTTTATACCCCCAGCTTGCACCATTGCTCCACCACCACTACATTCTTCCACTTATACAACAATCATCATCCTATGGTACTACTTATCTAAAATGATCACCATTTATCAGTCACTGAAAATACTCCCATCCAGTGAACACCTTCATACTTCACTGTGGAAATGAAGAAGCTGACCAATTGACAAAGGAAGGAGGACAGCAGCCCCAACTGTAAAAAAGGTAGCCTCCTTGGAATAAATCAGAAGTATTTCCAAGGAGACAAATAGGAGGATGACTTGAGCAGCACCCAGACTTCAACAAGAGGGATGCATCCTACCAGATACCCAGATCAGACCAATGAACATTGTGAGAGACCAGGATGGGTCTCTCCTGACTTCAACATCACAGGTCCACTATATTCCACACCTGTGAGCAATCAATCTATCAATGCAATACAACCCCAGAGACAGCGGAACATTCCCAGCTAAACCCAAACTAGAAACCTAGCCTGCCAACTCACCAATGAGTGCAAAACCTCACTGACCATTGGAGGGTCTTCACCATACAGCAGCCTCCATCAGTATCTCCAGGACTCCTAAACGAAGAAGAGACCATCATTGTAGGACTGAGAACAGGGTGCTCCAGACTGTCACATCACATCTCCACAATATACTACACTGGCGAGCCTTCAATCCATTCATGCCCGCCCAGTGACAGCGGAACATTCCCAGCGGCACTAAAAGTGGAAACCTAGCCTGCCACCACACCAATGGATGCAGAACTTTACTGACCACTAGAGAACCTTCACCATGCTGCAGCCTTTACCAGTACCTCCAGGATTCCTGCCTAAGTGAATGGAGAGAAGATCTTCCTATGGTGCTATTGATCTCACATGATCATCACCCATCAGTGACTGATTAATGGAGGTTTTTTTTTTTTTTTTTTTTTTATATATATGTATACACACACACACACACATATATATATATTATATATATACATATATGTGTATGTGCATGCGTGAATATATGACAATTATTACAATCATAACTCGCCCATAATACTGTGTACATGTGGCTCTTCTCCCCCCCCCCCCCCCCCCCCCCCCCCCCCCCCCCCCCCCCCCTTTTTTTTTTTTTTTTTTTCCCTTTTTTTTTTTTTTTTGTTTGTGTGTGTGTGTGTGTGTGTGTGTGTGTGTGAGTGTAACACATGATACCCTGTTTCTCACTGAGCATTGCTATCTCTTCTCAACCAACATCTGCACATTAACACCAACACATTATTGCACCTGTTACAATAAACATCATCCCACAGCATTGTTTACTTTCTCAACAGCACTATGAGTATGAACCTCCCACCCCCCCCCCCCCCCCCTCACAGTGGATGGAGATATATTAGCCCTCCTTCTCCTGCCCCCCCCCCCCCCCCCCCCCCCCCACACACACACACACTCTACCCTACTCCCCACCCTCACCCTCCACTCTGATTACAGTTAGTCTCATTTTATTCTTCTACCTATTTGTTATAATTACTATCACTACTATTATTACTATTACCATCCCTTCCAGTGCTGAAGAAGCTTTTTAAGCGAAAATTTTATTGGAGAATATACAATTTAAAATGAAATGGTACTTCTGTGTTTTTTTTTATTTTACTATATATATATATATATATATATATATATATATATATATATATATATATACATATACATATATATATATATATATATATAAAAATATATATATATATATATATATATATATATATATATATATATATATATATATATATATATAAATATATATTATAATATATATATATATGTGTGTGTGTGTGTGTGTGTGTATGTATGTGTATATATATATATCTCTCTCTCTCTCTCTCACCCCCCCCCCCCCCCCCCCCCCCCCCCCCCTCTTAGCATTATTATCAATCCACCTTACCACAACCGTCACATATACCCACACCACACCACTAAACTAACCACACAACCCCATCGCCTCACTCATCCCCTCCCTTCATGCAACCCCCCCCCCCCCCCCCCCCCCACTCCTTTTCCTCTCCCATAATCCCCTCTGCCATTTCTTCTGTCGGCCATTCTTCACAGCATACCACATGGACATCAGATAAGTCTCTCTTCGTTCTTTGTTTGTACTGTCCTAAATGTTAAATGCGATCTATCCTTTTTTCTACTTGAAGAAGACCCAAGAGGTCGAAATGCATTGTGTCTTGTCCTGTACTTTGTTTGTCAATGTCCATGGCGGAACTAACCCCCACTCTTTCTAAAAAATGCTTTACTGGTTCAAATAGCAAAAGCTGTTACTCACTAGACTACCGAAAACAAGCGTATGAAATGGAAAAATCAAAATTATTTCAAGTACTAAAAATCGGAGTGTAGAAACAAATTGGGTATCTTCGATAAAACATTGCTTGGATACTCATGGCTTTTCTTTTGTTTGGTTAAATGATGGAGTGAACTACAAGAAACTGTTTTCATGTGAACTTAAATAATGCATGATTGACTGTTATAGACAAATTGGGATAGTAAAATACTTAATAGTGACAAATATTCAACACATTGTTCCTTGAAATCCTTATGGGCAGCTGAGAAATATTTAATTGATGTTACAATTCCTAAATTTCGCAAAGTGTTGGTGAGATTTTGATTTGGTATTAGTGATTTCGATGTCCACAAAAGATTTACTCTAAACTAAAAAAAAACTGCCCATTCTGTACTCAAATCGAGGACAAATACATGTTTTGATTGTTTGTCCATCCTATAAAGATTTTAGAGAGAAATACATTTTGCCTCATACAAGAAATGTTCATCAAGTGAGATTGCTTCTTTTACTGCAAAAAGAAAAGAGAATTCTAACTCGCTCTGTAGCTATGTTCATTTTTAAAGCACTAAAACGAAGAGAGGAACTGTTATCAGTTAACACACAAATGTAAGAGCAATTTCAGGAAGAACATTTTGTTATGCAAATATTTTCTTTCAAAATTTTCAGTGTATGCGCTGAGCATGTGTGTGTCAACCTTTGTTCTTGACCTCATTGCAGATAGGTCGATGGCCTTCAAGCTTTTTCATTAAACTGTTTGAGTTTTCTCTCTCTCTTCTCTCTCTCTCTCTCTTTCAGATTATGTACATTTAAAGTACTGTGAATATCCAATTTTTTTCAGATTAAGTTTACCTCTAGTTCTAGCATGTAATAATGAACAAATAGAAACCTGTCTTTTCATATATATGCAGCATTTAAATTATGATCTGTCCTTGTTTCTAAATGTTATAAGCTGGATTGATAAAAAGATTCAAGTGATTGTTCACCTGCACCCATTTATGACGGGCAGTTGCCAATTTCTAAATAAAATCTCTGTCTGTCTGTCTGTCTGTCTGTCTGTCTATTTGTCTGTCTGTCCATCTGACGGCCCGTCTATCCATTTGTCTGTCTATCTGTCTTGTGTCTTGTCTGTCTGTCTCTTTGTGTCCTCTCTCTCTGTCTCATTCTTCCCTCTCTGTGTCACCAGTGACCAGTGCAGCCCAATTTCAGACCAGAAATCTTCAAATGTCGATGATGGTCAGGATGATGTGGTGATATCATGTTGTTGTAGGCTCAGCTGCTGGACATGAGGTCAGAGGTGGTGGAGGAGAGGGCAGGGAAGGAGGCACTGCAGGCTGAACTGCACACCATGCTGCTGCAGCTCCACTCCAGCCAGCTGCAACTGCACGAGGCGCGGGGCGTGGGAGGTCGACTCCAACGACATCAAGAAGAAGCTGGTGAGCTATACTGGTTTGCAGGACAGTTCTGTATCCCCACAGAACAGTCCAGGATTGTGGGAGGCTTTGTCTTCGTAGGCCGCCTCTCAAATTGAAGAACAGACACCTCACCAGGCATTTCTGATGATTCCATGTAGGATATGAGTGTTCAGTCTGATCATTACCCAGTTCACATCATCACTGCACCCAACATTTCTAATTCCATATGTAGAACAGAGTGCTGTATCTAGTTCCCCAGCCACCCCTCCCCTCCCCTGCCCCTCGATAGACCTCTGGCTTATGGAAGCCAAGCAGCCATGAAAACATCAAGACCATGGAGGCTGTACAGTGCAGAGCTGCATGCTTTTTCATGGGGTGAGTGTACCTGCCATGACTGATGGCCTGCTCAGGTCTGATGGGTCACACTGGAGGACCCTTTTCTGAGGCCATTGTCACCTGCTCAGGTCTGATGGACCTGATGGTCATAATGGAGGACCATACTCTGATGGCCAGTGTGGCCTGCTCAGGTCTGATGGACCTGATGGTCACACTGGAGGACCATACTCTGACAGCCAGTGTCACCTGCTCAGGTCTGATGGTCATACTGATGGACCTGATGGTCATACTTGAGACCGTACACTGTCGACAGTGTCACCTGCTCAGGTCTGATGGTCATACTGGAGAACTGTACACTATCGGCCAGTGTCACCTGCTCAGGTCTGATGGACCTGATGGTCATACTGGAGAACCATACTCTGACGGCCAGTGTCACCTGCTCAGGTCTGATGGTCATACTGGAGGACCGTACTCTGACGACGGCCAGTGTCGCCTGCTCAGGTCAGATGGACCTGGTGGTCATACAGGAGGACCATACTCTGACAAGCAGTGTGGCCTGCTCAGGTCTGCTGGTCATACTGGAGGACCCGTACTCTGACGGCCATTGTCACCTGCTCAGGTCTGATGGACCTGATGGTCATACTGGAGGACCCTACTCTGATGGCCATTGTCACCCTGCTCAGGTCTGATGGACCTGATGGTCATACTGGAAGGACCATACTGTGACGGCCAGTGTCACCTGCTCAGGTCTGATGGTCATACTGGAGGACCATACTCTGACAGCCATTGTCACCTGCTCAGGTCTGATGGACCTGATGGTCGCACCAGAGGACCATACTTTGACGGCCAGTGTGACCTGCTCAGGTCTGACGGTCATACTGGAGGACCATACTATGGCGGCCAGTGTGACCTGCTCAGGTCTGACGGTCATACTGGAGGACCATACTCTGACAGCCAGTGTCACCTGTTCCAAGTCTGATGGTCTTTCTGGAGGGCCATACCCAGATGGCTAGTGTGGCCTGCTCAGGTCTGATGGTCATAGTGGAAGACCATACCCGACGGCCAGTGTGACCTGCTCAGGTCTGATGGTCATACTGGAGGACCATACTATGATGGCCAGTGTCACCTGCTCAGGTCTGATGGTCATACTGGAGGACCATACTCTGACGGGCCAGTGTGAGCTGCTCAGGTCTGATGGTCCTACTGGAGGACCATACTATAACGGCCAGTGTGACCTGCTCAGGTCTGATGGTCATACTGGAGGACCGTACCCTGACGGCCAGTGCCACCTACTCAGCTCAGGTCTGATGGTCACCAGAAGAAACAGTAGTAGGAGCAAAAGCAGATGTCGTTTGAGGTGGCTTTACTGTAGATGCAGGTATAGTCCATTATTTTATTTGGACGGGGTTGTTAGCTCACTGACGTTGCCTGAGGTGGCTTTCCAGCAGACACAGGTATGGTCCATTATTTTTTTTTGGACAGGGTTATTAGCTCACTGACGTTGACTGAAGTGACTTTATTATTGCAGGACACAGGTATGGTCCCTTATTTTATTGGATGGGGTTGTTATTAGCTAACTAATGTTGTCTGGGGTTCACAGCTTTTATTTGTCCATCCCGTGCGACACACTTAGTGAAGGGGCCGAACAAACAAGGCTTATGGTTTTCTGATCGAACATTTTTGTTGTTGTAGTCCAAGCAGAGGCATGTATCAAACTTGTGTACTAGTTAACTGGGGAAAATCACTTCCCAGAAAGTGATGACGTCATTTTTGCACAATTTGATGTGTTGTCATTGTTTGAATATCGCCTGACCACTTGTGTACAAGCTTTCATGCTGTATCTACATTATGTACAAGAAAATAAACCTAGTCGAGTTTGGTATTAAAAGAATTGTCGGGAATTCGCCTATTCAGTCATCTCAAGAGCACGGATGTATTACATTTTTCATGACAAACACTAATTATCAACTAACAGCCCCACTTGTATGGCCGCTCAGCAATGTCGAACACATTGTTGCTAGACTGGCTTTACACAGATGACATTCAGTTCGCCGAGTACAGCACGGTTTTTAGCTGGCTGGTAGGGAGCAGCCTGCAGTGACCCCTTTCCCTGACCTGTATTCATGGCTTGGCCTCTGGAGCTGTAAGCTCCCCTGCCTCTCAAAACTAAGTAGCTTGCTCTGAACAGCTGTGGGTTTCTTTACTGTAGACACAGGTATATGAGGGAGCCAGAATAGCTCAGTTGGTAGAGTGCTTGACTCGTAATCTTGGTGATTCTGGGGTTGCAGGTTCGAACATCCGCGCCGGGACGTTTCGGTACAGGAGGATTTTTCCCTTGGAGTTAACATTAGTTCTGTTTCCATTTCCATTCAGTCCTTCGAATGAGACTATAAACCGAGGTTCCATGTGTGAAACACACGCATAACATGTTGCACACACGTAAAATCCCATCACCAACATTCAGAAGAGTTGGCCAGTTTGGCCGTGTGGTATGGATGACACGTTACACATAGCATGCACCCTGAATGAGAAATAGAAAGAATGAAGGAAGTAAGGAAAATGAGTGATGGATATTGAACGATACTGACTGGATGACACGGAAACGACTGAATGAAGCACCAGCTGGCAGCTCTTCAGTCGGCACTACCCAGGTAGGCAGCCCGTTGTGTAAACGAGCGTTGATTGTAAAGCGCTTAGAGCTTGGTCTCCAGCCGAGAATAGGTGCTGCTATATAAGTATTCATTAGTATTTTAGTCCATTATTTTATTTGGACAGGGTTGTGAACTCACTGACGTTGTCCAAGGTGACTTTATTGCAGACACAGGTCCATTATTTTATTGGATGGAGTTGTTATTAGCTAACTAACGTTGTCTGAGGTGGCTTTACTGCAGACACAGGTATAGTCCATTATTTTATTGGATGGGGTTGTTAGTTAACTAATGACTGAGATGGCTTTACGTTGACACAGGTATAGTCCCAGGTGTCATGTGGATTGGATTGGGATGTTAGCTCACTGACGTTGTCTGAGGTGGCTTTACAGCAGAATGTAACATAGTGCAACATAATGTTATGCACCACATTTCAACAGGATACAGTGCAAGACAACAACACAATACAGCACAACACCACACCCCACAATGCAGTGTTACAGAAAGCAAAATGACACAAGGCAAACACAATGAAATACAGCACCACATGGGACGGTCCAGTGCATTGCAATGCAGCAGATGATGGCAAAACAATCACAGTTTAAACATCAAGTACAATACAATGTAAGGCAACATGATGCAACACAATGGTAGGCAGGGCTACCTCATGCAGCATGATGCAACACAATGGTAGCAGGACTACCTCATCAGCAGCGTGATGCAACACAATGGTAGGGCAGGACTACCTCATGCAGCATGATGCAACACAGTGGTAGGCAAGACTACCTCATGCAGCATGATGCAACACAGTGGTAGGCAGGGCTACCTCATGCAGCATGATGCAACACAATGGTAGGCAGGACTACCTCATGCAGCATGATGCAACACAATGGTAGGCAGGGCTACCTCATGCAGCATGATGCAACACAGTGGTAGGCAGGGCTACCTCATGCAGCGTGATGCAACACAATGGTAGGCAGGGCTACCTCATGCAGCGTGATGCAACACAGTGGTAGGCAAGGCTACCTCATGCAGCATGATGCAACACAGTGGTAGGCAAGGCTACCTCATGCAGCATGATGCAACACAGTGGTAGGCAGGCTACCTCATGCAGCATGATGCAACACAGTGGTAGGCAAGGCTACCTCATGCAGCATGATGCAACACAGTGGTAGGCAAGGCTACCTCATGCAGCATGATGCAACACAGTGGTAGGCAAGGCTACCTCATGCAGCATGATGCAACACAGTGGTAGGCAAGGCTACCTCATGCAGCATGATGCAGCACAATGGTAGGCAAGGCTACCTCATGCAGCATGATGCAACATAATGGTAGGCAGGACTACCTCATGCAGCATGATGCAACACAATGGTAGGCAAGGCTACCTTATGCAGCATGATGCAACACAATGGTAGGCAGGGCTACCTCATGCAGCATGATGCAACACATGGTAGGCAAGGCTACCCTTATGCAGCCTGATGCAACACAATGGTAGGCAGGGGCTACCTCATGCAGTGTGATGCAACACAATGGTAGGCAAGGCTACCTCATGCAGCCTGATGCAACACAATGGTAGGCAGGGGCTACCTCATGCAGCATGATGCAACACAATGGTAGGCAAGGCTACCTCATGCAGCTGATGCAACACAATGGTAGGCAGGGCTACCTCATGCAGCATGATGCAACACAATGGTAGGTAGGCAAGGCTACCTCATGCAGCATGATTCGGCATAAGGGTAAAAAAAAAAAGGGGCTCACCGCCTTAGGTGCTCCATTGATCCGAGCATGATGCCACAAAAAAAAAAAAAAAAAAAAAAAAAAAAAAAAAAAAAAAACCTTACCTTATGCAGCATGGTGCAACACAATGGTAGGCAAGGCTACCTCATGCAGCTTGATACAGTACAATGTAGGCAAGGCTACCTCATGCCACATGATGCAACATAATGGTAGGGCAAGGCTATCTCATGCCGCATGATGCAACATAATGGTAGGCAGGGCTACCTCATGCCGCATGATGCAACATAATGGTAGGCAAGGCTACCTCATGCAGCATGATGCAAGATAATGGTAGGCAAGGCTAGGCTACCTCATGCAGCATGATGCAACATAATGGTAGGCAGGGCTACCTCATGCAGCATGATGCAACCTGACCAGTCCAGTGCAGAGCAGCTACAGTCCAGACAAACTTAAATTCCTAGGTTGATGGCTGGATTTGTATCCTGGGCTGTGCCAGCAATGTCTGTGACTGTTTTGCAGGAAAATGAACTGGCTGCACGTCAGAAGGCGACGATGGGTGTGGGTCGATTGGAAGCTGAACTGAAGAGCCTGCGGGGGGAGAACACCGAACTGCGCCAGTACATCCTAGCCCTTCAGAGTGAGGTGTATGGAGCCCGTCTGGCTGCTAAGTACTGGACAAAGAACTGGCCGGCAGGTAGGAGTGTGGAACTGGTAGGGCTTATGTGTGGGTGGGGCTGTGTCAGTGGTGGGGAGTGTGGAGGTGGTAGGGTTTATGTGTGGGTGGGGCTGTGTCAGAGGTGGTAGGAGTTTGGAACTGGTAGGGTTTATGTCTGGGTGGGGCTGTGTCAGAGGTGACAGGTGGGACTGTTGAGGTGGTAGGGTTTATGTGTGGGTGGGGCTGTGTGTGATGGTGGGAGTGTGGAGGTGGTAGGGTTTATGTGTGGGTAGGGCTGTGTCAGTGGTGACAAGTAGGAGTGTGGAGATGGTAGGGTTCATGTGTGGGTAGGTCTCTGTCAGTGGTGACAAGTAGGAGTGTGGAGGTGGTAGGGTTTATGTGTGGGTAGGGCTGTGTTGGTGGTGGTGGCAGAAATGGCACAGTTCATTCATCTATCCAGGATCGTTCAGACTTTGCATAATGCTGAATTTTGCCCACTGATGCTTCTCATCAGCCTGAGTACAGATGGGGTCAGGGGAGTACCAGACAAGTGATGAAAACATAGGAATGAGATTCTAGTGTTGAAGCCTTTTCAGTCAGGGAAGATGAGGTAGTGAGGACGTTACTGTCCTATCTGTGAGTCTTCAGTGGTGATGGACGTAGTGAAGACTCCAGTGTGGTCAGGTACAGAGCTGCGGTGGCTGGTGTGGTTCTGTGTTGTGTGGGAGTGGGGGGGTCCTGTTCAGTCCCAGGCCTGTTGTTGCCTGTTGGTTTGGCCCTGGCTGGCTCCTGTCCAGGATGTTGGAAGGTGCTGTCAGACTGCAGCGTGCAGTTGTACCCACCCCCCTCCCCCGCCCCAGTCATGGGGGTGACAGGACCACTGAAGACCAGGATGGTGGAGGGTGCTGTCAGACTGCAGCATGCATGCAGTTGCCCCCCCCCCCCCCCCCCCCTGCATGCAGTCGTCCTCCCTGTCATGGGGATGATGACAGGACCACTGGAGGAATCCCTGAAAGAATCATGCTCTTCCCTTGCTCTGGTGACCAGGTCCTAGCCATGTGACAGCTGTGGTGACCAGGTCTTGTGGTGACCAGGTCCTAGCCATGTGACGGCTGTGGTGACAGGTCCTAGCCATGTGATAGCTGTGGTGACCAGGTGTTGTGGTGACCAGGTCCTAGCCATGTGACAGCTGTGGTGACCAGGTCTTGTGATGACCAGGTCCTAGCCATGTGACAGCTGTGGTTACCAGGTCTTGTGGTGACCAGGTCTTGGGGTGACCAGGTCCTAGCCTGTGACAGCTGTGGTGACCAGGTCCTGTGGTGACCAGGTCCTTGCCATTTGACAGCTGTGGTGACCAGGTCCAGTCCTGTGGTGACCCAGGTCCTGTGGTGACCAGGTCCTAGCCATGTGACAGCTGTGGTGACCAGGTCCAGTCCTGTGGTGACCGGGTCCTCATGGTCACCAGGTCCTAGCCATGTGACAGCTGTGGTGACCAGGTGTCCTGTGGTGACCAGGTCTTGGTGTGACCAGGTCCTGTGGTGACCAGGTCCTTGCCATGTGATAGCTGTGGTGACCAGGTCCTTGCTATGTGACAGCTGTGGTGACCAGGTCCTAGCTATGTGACAGCTGTGGTGACCAGGTCCTGTGGTGACTAGGTCCAAACCATGTGACAGCTGTGGTGACCGGGACCTAGCCATGTGACAGCTGTGGTGATATGTGACAGCTGTTGTGACCAGGTCCTGGCCATGTGACAGCTGTGGTGACCAGGTCCTATCTATGTGACAGCTGTGGTGACCAGGTCCTAGCCATGTGACAGCTGTGGTGACCAGGTCCTAGCCATTTGACAGCAGTGGTGACCAGGTCCTATCATGTGACAGCTGTGGTGACCAGGTCCTAGCCACGTGACAGCTGTGGTGACCAGGTCCTAGCCATGTGACAGCTGTGGTGACCAGATCCTATCTATGTGTCAGCTGAGGTGACCAGGTCCTAGCCATGTGACAGCTGTGTGACCAGGTCCAGTCCGGTGGTGACCAGTGGTGACCAGGTCCTGTGGTGATCAGGTCCTGTCCATGTGACAGCTGTGGTGACCAGGTCCTGTGACCAGGTCCTGTGGTGACCAGGTCCTAGCCGTGTGACAGATGTGACAGGTCCTAGCCATATGACAGCTGTGGTGACCAGGTCCTGTGGTGACCAGGTGTGGATCAGGTCCTGTGGTGACCAGGTCCTAGCCATGTGACAGCTGTGGTCACCCAGGTCCAGTCCTGTGGTGATAAGGTCCTGTGGTGACAAGGTCCTAGCCATGTGACAGCTGTGATGGCCATGTCCAGTCCTGTGGTGACCAGTCCTAGCGATGTGACAGCTGTGGTGACCAGGCCCAGTCCTGTGGTGACCAGGTCTTGTGGTGATCAGGTCCTGTGATGACCAGGTCCTAACCATGTTACAGCTGTGGTGACCAGGTCCAAGCTATGTGACAGCTGTGGGTGACCAGGTCCTAGCTATGTGACAGCTACTGTGGCCAGGTCCTGTGGTGACCAGGTCCTAGCCATGTTACAGCTGTGGTGACCAGGTCCTAGCCATGTGACAGCTGTGGTGACCAGGTTTTAGCCATGTGACAGCTGTGATGACCAGGTCCAGTCCCTGTGGTGACCAGGTCCTGTGATGATCAGGTCCTGTGGTGACCAGGTCCTAGCCATGTGACAGCTGTGATGACCAGGTCCTAGCCATGTGACAGCAGTGGTGACCAGGTCCTAGCCATGCGACAGCTGTGGTGACCAGGTTCTAGCCATGTGACAGCTGTGGTGACTGGGTCCTCTGGTGACCAGGGCCTAACCATGTGACAGCTGTGGTGACCAGGTCCTCTGGTGACCAGGTCCTAGCCATGCGACAGCTGTAGTGACCAGGTCCTAGCCCTGAGACGGCTTGTGTTTACAGACACCTGGCCAGCTCCTGTCCATCTAACACCTCAGACAGGTCTCTGACCTCTGTCCACAGACACCTGACCAGCTCCTGTCCATCTAACACCTCAGACAGACACATGTTATAGACACAGACAGGAGGCAGAGACACAGTGTTATTTACTACACAGACAGGAGGCACAGACACAGTGTTATTTGCACAGACAGGAAGCACACACACAGTGTTATTTTCACAGACAGGAGGCATATACACAGTGTTATTTACACAGACAGGAAGCACATACAAAGTGTTGTTTTACTACACAGACAGGAGTCACATACACAGTATTATTTACACAGACAGGAGTCACATACACAGTGTTATTTACTACACAGACAGGAGGTACAGACAGTGTTGTTTACACAGACAGGAGGCACATACACAGTGTTATTTTCACAGACAGGAGGCACAGACACAGTGTTATTTTCACAGACAGGAGGCATATATACACAGTGTTATTTACACAGACAGGAGGCACATACAGAGTGTTATTTACTACACAGACAGGAGTCACATACACAGTATTATTTACACAGACAGGAGTCACATACACAATGTTATTTACTACACAGACAGGAGGCACATACACAGTGTTATTTACACAGACAGGAGGCACAGACAGTGTGTTTTACTACACAGACAGGAGGCACAGACATAGTGTTATTTACACAGACAGGAGGTACAGACACAGCGTTATTTACACAGACAGGAGTCACACACACAGTGTTATTTACTGCACAGACAGGAGGCACATACAGTGCTATTTACACAGACAGGAAGCACAGATACAGTGTTATTTACTGCGCAGACAGGAGGTACAGACACAGTGCTGCCTGTACACAGACAGGAGACGCACAGTGCTGCCTGCACACAAGAGGCACAGACACAGTGCTGCCTGTACACAGACGGGAGGCACAGACACAGTGCTGCCTATACACAGACAGGAGGCACACAGTGCTGCCTGTACACAGACAGGAGGCACACAGTGCTGCCTGTACAGACAGGAGGCACACAGTGCTGCCTGTACACAGACAGGAGGCACATAGTGCTGCCTGTACGCAGACAGGAGGCACACAGTGCTGCCTGTACACAGACAGGAGGCACAGACACAGTGCTGCCTGTACACAGACAGGAGACACAGACACAGTGCTGTCTGTACACAGACATGAGGCACACGGTGCTGCCTGTACATAGACAGGAGGCACAGACACAGTGCTGCCTGTACACATACATGAGGCACACAGTGCTGCCTGTACACAGACATGAGGCACACAATGCTGCCTGTTTACAGACAGGAGGCACACAGTGCTGTCTGTACACAGACAGGAGGCACAGACACAGTGCTGCCTGTACACAGATATTAGTAACACAATGCTGCCTATACACAGACAAGAGGCACACAGTGCTGCCTGTACACAGACAGGAGGCACACAGTACTGCCTGTACACAGACAGGAGGCAGACAGTGCTGTCTGTACACAGACAGGAAGCACACAGTGTTGACTGTACACAGACAGGAGGCACAGACAGAGTGCTGTCTGTACACAGACAGGAGGCACAGACAGTACTGCCTGTACACAGACAGGGGGCACAGAGTGCTGCCTGCCTGTACACAGACAGGTGGCTCAGACACAGTGCTGCCTGTACACAGACAGGAGGCACACAGTACTGCCTGTACACAGACAGGAGGCACAGACACAGTGCTGTCTGTACACACAGGAGGCACACACAGTGATGCTGTGTACACAGACAGGCACACCAGTGATGCCTGTACACAGACAGGAGGCACAGTGCTGTCTGTACACAGGCAGGAGGCACACAGTGCTGCCTGTACACAGACAGGAGGCACAGACACAGTGCTGCCTGTACACAGACAGGAGGCACACAGTGCTGCCTGTACACAGACAGGAGGCACACAGCTGCCTGTACACAGACAGGAGGCACACAGTGCTGCCTGTACACAGACAGGAGGCACACAGTGCTGCCTGTACACAGACAGGAGGCAAAGACACACTGCTGCCTGTACACAGACAGGAGGCACAAAGTGCTCCTGTACACAGACATGAGGCACACAGTGCTCCTTGTACACAGACAGGAGGCACACAGTGCTGTCTGTACACAGACAGGAGGCACTGATACAGTGCTGCTTGTACACATAAGGAGGCACACAGTGCTGTCTGCACACAGACAGGAGGCACAGACACAGTGCTGCCTGTACACAGACAGGAGGCACACAGTGCTGCCTGTATGCAGACAGGAGGCTCACAATGCTGTCTGTACACAGACAGGAGGCACACAGTGTTGCCTGTACACAGACAAAAGGCACACACACGGTGCTGCCTGTACACAGACAGGAGGCACAGACACAGTGCTGCCTGTACACACATGGAGGCACACAGTGCTGTCTGTACACAGACATGAGGCACACAGTGCTGTCTATACACAGACAGGAGGCACACAGTGCTGTCTGTATACAGACATGAGGCACACAGTGCTGTCTGAACACAGACAGGAGGCACAGAGTGCTGTCTATACACAGACAGGAGGCACACTGTGCTGTCTGTACACAGACATGAGGCACACAGTGCTGTCTGAACACAGACAGAAGGCACACAGTGCTGTCTGAACACAGACAGAGGCACACAGTGCTGTCTGAACACAGACAGAAGGCACAGAGTGCTGCCTATACACAGACAGGAGGCACAGACAGGAGGCACACAGTGCTGTACCTGTACACAGACAGGAGGCACAGACATGAGCACACACAGTGCTGTCTGAACACAGACAGAAGGCACACAGTGCTGTCTGAACACAGACAGAAGGCACACAGTGCTGCCTGTACACAGACAGGAGGCACAGACAGGAGGCACACAGTGCTGCCTGTACACAGACAGGAGGCACACAGTGCTGCCTGTACACAGACAGGAGGCACACAGTGCTGCCTGTACACAGACAGGAGGCACAGACAGGAGGCACACAGTGCTGCCTGTACACAGACAGGAGGCACACAGTGCTGCCTGTACACAGACAGGAGGCACAGACAAGAGGCACACAGTGCTGCCTGTACACAGACAGGAGGCACACAGTGCTGCCTGTACACAGACAGGAGGCTGCTGGAGGCAGTGGAGACTGTCGGCCTGCTGGGAGTCAGGGGATGACTGTGTGGACTGCCCTCACCTTGCAACAGGGGGGCTGTGTTGTTGGTGTGTCCAGACTGTCGGCCTGCTGGGGGTCAGGGGGGGATGACTGTGTGGACTGCCCTCACCTTGCAACAGGGGGGCTGTGTTGTT
Source organism: Conus betulinus (assembly GCA_016801955.1). Lineage (NCBI taxonomy): Eukaryota > Metazoa > Mollusca > Gastropoda > Neogastropoda > Conidae > Conus > Conus betulinus. The sequence goes on from JADBJO010000481.1 coordinate 544,244, forward strand.
GGTGTGTCCAGACTGTCAGCCTGCTGGGAGTCAGGGGGGATGACTGTGTGGACTGCCCTCACCTTGCAACAGGGGGGCTGTGTTGTTGGTGTGTCCAGACTGTCGGCCTGCTGGGGTCAGGGGGGATGACTGTGTGGACTGCCCTCACCTTGCAACAGGGGGGCTGTGTTGTTGGTGTGTCCTGTGCTGTTGCTGATAGGATGCTGGTGGTACTGGTGTGTGTGTGTGTGTGTGTGTGTGTGTGTGTGTGTGTGTGTGTGTGTGTGTGTGTGTGTGTGTGTGTGTGTGTGTGTGTGTGTGTGTGTGTGTGTGTGTGTGTGTGTGTGTGTGTGTGTGTGTGTGTGTGTGTGTGTGTGTGTGTGTGAGCTGGTGTTGTCAGAAGACCCTGTGGCTCAGTGATGGCCTGTTGATCAAGATGAGTCCATCAGGGTTGGTCATGGTGTCCAACAGTTGGTGGCAGGGAACACAGGGATCACTCTGCCCCCCCTCTAAACCCCTCCCAACCTCAGTACAGGGGGCTCACCAAGCTCCTTTGGGGTGTATGAATGAACAAACAGTGGATTGGCCACACACCTTTATACCTACACATGCCAACACCCCAGCAAGCACGCACACAGACACAGACACATAAGGAGAAACATACACAGGCATTCAGTGCACACATACACACACACACACACACACACACACACACACACACACACACACACACACACACACACACACACCGCCCGAATGCACACATACACAGAACGCACACATGCCCAAACTATTGTACCCCTTCACAGTGATAGGCAGCCAGCCAACATCTTCTGACTGCTCATCCCACCAGCTCCGAAGTTTGGGGAGCACAGTTCCCCTCTTCAGCCTGACAGGCCAGCTACAAATTGGCTGTGACAGCAGAGCTGGTAGTGAACTCCCATGGCAGAGGGAGGCAGGAAGAACAGCCCCTAAAGGTCTGCCTCCCCACCCCCAGCCCATGCATCTCCTTGTGTCAGGGGAGAGGGGAAGTGTAGCGCCAATTAGTTCAGGCTTGTAGCTACAGCTTTGGAACTCACCTGTAATTTGCAGGTGGACAGAGAAACAAATTGACTGTGCTGCCAGAAGAGCTCATGCAGGTCTGGCAGCCTGTGTGGCTGGCTCTGTGCACAGCTTGCTGCCTTCCTTCAACTTAAAGTCTGCTGGGAATAATAACTGCTTGAGCAGGGTGCTGGCTGCCTGAGGAAGAGTGGGGGCAGGGGTGTACTAAGCTGAGAGATGGTGGAGGGGGGAAGGCATGAAGAGAAGAGACATGGAGGGATGAAGAAGGGTGGGAAGGGGGTGGATGGGAGGTGGGGGTGGAGAAAGAATGGCAGCCAGTGTGAAGGGGTGGTTAAGGCAACTACATGGTGAACCGGGGATTGGGGGTTTGAGTCCAGACTGAAATGCATTGAAAGAAAGAAAAATAGAGCACCTGACGTTCAGATAGTGAGAAATTAACCTCAGAGTCCAGATGGAAAAGACATTTAAAGGAATTGAAATGCAGCAGTTGATGCTCAGACAGTGAGAAATTAATCAGAGTGCAGACTGAAGACACATTTAAAGGAATTAAAATGCAGCAATTGATGCTCAGTGAGAAAGAAGCCTCAGAGTCCAGACTGAAGAGACATTTAAAGGAAATAAAATGCAGCAGTTGATGCTTAACAGTGAGGAATAAGCCTCAGAGTCCACATTGAAGAGACATTTAAAGGAATTAAAATGCAGCAATCGATGCTCAGTGAGAAATTAGCCTTAGAGTCCAGATTGAAGAGACATTTAAAGGAATTAAATGCAGCAGTTGATGCTTAACAGTGAGGAATAAGCCTCAGAGTCCCATGTGATGGATGACTCAAAGTGAAGTATGTTGTCTGGACCTTAACTAATTGGACATGCATCACACAGCATATCCATCACATCACACAGTACACACTCACGTACAGGCTCACTACGCATGTTACTCAGACACACAGACAATGGCATTGTGTATTTTGTTGCTTCAGATAACTGTTTTGAGTTTTTGTTCTATTGTTTCCAAGGAGACCAATCATTTAGGCAAAAACTGGTTTGTGTGAAGTTTTTGGGTCTGTAGCTACTGTGAGAGATTTGGTCATGCTATGTTTCTGATACTGTTCAACACAGCCACTGCCAGCTTGTGGTGTTCAGTGTTTGAAGAACAGAGAGACAGTCATTATAGTGTTCAGTCAGTGTTTGAAGAACAGAGAGACACAGTCTTTGTTGTGTTCAGTGTGTGAACAGAGAGACAGTCACTGAAGTGTTCAGTGTTTGAAGAACAGAAAGACAGTCATTATAGTGTTCAGTGTGTGAAGAACAAAGAGACAGTCATTGTAGGGGTCAGTGTTTGAAGAACCGAAAGACAGTCATTGTAGTGTCAGTGTTTGAAGAATTGGAGAGAGTCACCGTAGTCTTCAATGTTTAACAGAGAGACAGTCATTGTAGTGTTCAGTGTTTGAAGAACAGTGAGACCGTCATTGTAGTGTTCAATGTTTGAAGAACAGAAAGACAGTCATTGTAGTGTTCAGTGTTTGAAGAATTGGAGAGACAGTCATTGTAGTGTTCAGTGTTTGAAGAACAGAAAGACAGTCATTGTAGTGTAAGTGTTTGAAGAATTGGGAGACAATCATTGTAGTGTTCAGTGTGTGAAGAACAGAGAGCAGTCATTGTAGTGTTCAGTGTTGAAGAGCAGAAAGACAGTCATTGTAGTGTTCAGTGTTTGAAGAAGAACAGAGTGTCAGTCATTGTTCAGTGTTTTAAGAATTGGAGAGACAGTCACTGTAGTGTTCAGTGTTTGAAGAACAGAAAGACAGTCATTGTAGTGTTCAGTGTTTGAAGAGCTGAAAGACAGTCATTGTAGTGTTCAGTGTTTGAGAATTGGAGAGACAGTCACTGTAGTCTTCAATGTTTGAAGAACAGAAAGACAGTCATTGTAGTGTTCAGTGTTTGAAGAACAGAAAGACAGTCATTGTAGTGTTCAGTGTTTTAAGAATTGGAGAGACAGTCATTGTAGTGTTTAGTGTTTGAAGAACAGAAAGACAGTCATTGTAGTGTTCAGTGTTTGAAGAACAGAGAGACAGTCATTGTAGTGTTCAGTGTTTGAAGAACAGAAAGACAGTCATTGTAGTGTTCAGTGTTTGAAGAATTGGAGAGACAGTCACTGTAGTGTTCAATGTTTGAAGAACAGAAAGACAGTCATTGTAGTGTTCAGTGTTTGAAGAATTGGAGAGACAGTCATTGTAGTGTTCAGTGTTTGAAGAATGGAGAGACAGTCATTGTAGTGTTCAGTGTGTTTGAAGAACAGAAAGACAGTCATTGTAGTGTTCAGTGTTTGAAGAACAGAAAGACAGTCATTGTAGTGTTCAGTGTTTGAAGAAGAACAGAAAGACAGTCATTGTAGTGTTCAGTGTTTGAAGAACAGAAAGACAGTCATTGTAGTGTTCAGTGTTTGAAGAACAGAAAGACAGTCATTGTAGTGTTCAGTGTTTGAAGAATTGGAGAGACAGTCATTGTAGTGTTCAATGTTTGAAGAACAGAAAGACAGTCATTGTAGTGTTCAGTGTTTGAAAGAATTGGAGACAGTCATTGTAGTGTTCAGTGTTTGAAGATTGGAGAGACAGTCATTGTAGTGTTCAATGTTTGAAGAACAGAAAGACAGTCATTGTAGTGTTCAGTGTTTGAAGAACAGAAAGACAGTCATTGTAGTGTTCAGTGTTTGAAGAACAGAAAGACAGTCATTGTAGTGTTCAGTGTTTGAAGAACAGAAGGATAGTCATTGTAGATGGTTGCACTTTTTGGTGTTCATGGTTTGGAGAATGGAGAGAGAATCACACAGTCTGTGCATATGACGTGTTCTGTGTATGAAGAATGGAGGACAGCATGCCAAATCTCTGCATCAGTATGTTTTTTTTTTCCCAACAAAACCAGGTCAGTCCATTTTCTGGAACAGTCAGTAGTTTGGGGGTTTCAGCCTTGAATTTGGTTAAAAATGGCATAGTGTTCAAGGATCAGATACTACAGGGATGTGTTTTTGGTTCATTCAATGTTCTAAGCTGTATGGCTTTACAACAGTGGGTGTGATGTAGGTACAAACGGTGAGCAACGCTTTACCTTTTTTTAACTAAGGCCCTGTCACTATTTGGTTTTCTCATCAATACTCTACCCCAGAATGTTTTAGTGTCTCCATGGTGACAACTGCCTAGGGTTAGACTGGAGTGTGGGGTAGGTGGGTTGGAGGTTAGTGAAGGTGAGCACACCTTTAAGGGGAAAGTGGGTGGTAGATGAGGTAGAGGTGATCACACCTTGGAGGGGAAGATGGGTGGTAGATGAGGTGGAGGTGATCACAGCTTGGAGGGAAGGTAGGTGGTGGTCAGCATGGTTGTGTTTGGGGGGCAGGGAGGTTTGTTGTGACTGACCCCATGACTGCACTGTCATGTGGTAGGTTTCCTGTGAAGACCTGCACTGTAAAGACCATTGGCCGATCCAACTAGTGTATTGTAAATAGCACAACTACACTGTGCTGTGTGTGATGCTGTAAACAGCTGCACTGTAAAGACCATTGGCCGATCCAACTAGTGTATCGTAAATAGCACAGCTACACTGTGCTGTGTGTGATGCTGTGAACAGCAGCTGCACACTTTTGCTGTTCGCTGTTGACTGTCCTTGTCAAATGTTCACAGGCAGCACTTTGAACCCTGACCTCTTCAGGATAGTACTACAGCTCCCAGTCCATTCTTTGATGCAAACACACATGCACACACCACATACTCACATGCACACGCGCGCACACACACACACACACACACACACACACACACACACACACACACTCGCACGCACACACACATGCCACATACATGCAAACACACACCACACACACACACACACACACACACACACACACACACACACACACACACACACACACACACACACACACACACACACACACACACACACACACACACACACACACACACACACACACACACACACACACACCTGCACACACGCATGTATACACACACTCGCACACGCACACACACACAGTTACAAAGTGAGAAATTTTATAGTGAACTTTTACTCACACTCAGATTTATTCATGCAGCATAGTTTGAACTTTAAAGTGGCACGCATGCATGCACACGCGCACGCACAGACACACACACACACACTCACACACACACTGACACACAGACACACATTCACACACACACACACACACACACACACACACACACACACTCACTCACTCATTCACACACACACATTTTGCGCGCGCGCACACACACACACACACATACACACACATCACAGACATCACAGACATCACATGCTTCATTCCAGAGCACTGAGACATAACGGCAGACATCACATGCTTCATCCCAGAGCACTGAGGCATAACCGTAGACATCACATGCTTCATCACAGAGACTGACACAATGGTAGACACACATGCTTCATCCCAGAGCACTGAGACATAATGGTAGACATCACATGCTTCATCCCAGAGCACTGAGAAATAACATTTAGACACACACACACACATTCATCCACACAGCATTGAGATATCAGACAGTAGACATCACATGTTTCATCCCCAGAGCACTGAGACATAACGGTAGACATCACATGCTTCATCCCAGAGCACTGAGACCAGCATACTGATGGCCATGTAGAGGGGTATGAAGGATACAGCCCTGCCCAGATTGCATTGTGTCCTCATGGACTGTGTGATGCACCGAGACCAGCATACTGATGGCCATGTAGAGGGGTATGAAGGATATACAGCCTTGCCCAGGATTGCATTGTGTCCTCATGGACTGTGTGATGCACTGAGACCAGCAAACTGATGGCCCTGTAGAGGGGCATGTAGAACACAGCCTTGCCCGGGAGTGCATTGTGTCATGGACTGTGTGATGCACTGAGACCAGCATACTGATGGCCATGTAGAATACAGCCCTGCCCAGGATCGTATTGTGTACTCATGGACTGTGTGATGTAGTTGTGTGGGCTGTGCAGTGTTCTTAGGATGAGACACTGAGGCAGAAAGGGACACCGTCACAGCACATGTTCTGTTTTTTAGTTAGTGTCCACCTCCATTCTCTGTCTGTATGACTGTGTGTGTGTGTATGAGGGGGGGGGGGGGGGGGGGGGGGGGGCTTTTTTAAGTCACTTTCTGTCTGTTTGCAACCCCCCAGTTTTATTGCACACTTAGCTCTTCACTGTACTAGTGCACATGGTGATTGTTTGGATTGATGTGTAGATTGTTTACTTTGAGGTTGATCGGCAGTGTCTTGATGAGCTACAGACATCAGCCTCAAACAGTTGTGGAGTCCTATATGTTCCTTTTATTCCCCAGAGTGCAAATCACAGGACCAGTGAGACATTAGCCCCAAACAACTGTGGAGTCCACAATGTTCCTTTTATTCCTCAGAGTGCAATTTACAGGACCAGTGAAAGGCCTGACCATGCTGGACAGAGGTGGCTGTATGCTGTAAACAGTGGACAGAGGTGGCTGTATGCTGACCATGACCCTGTGTGGTTGTTGTGTTGGTAGATCCATGAGTCCTTGCCATGGGTGACCCATTTCTCCCTAAGTAGTATGTCTGGTGTCTGTTGCAGAATCCAGCAGATCCAGCTGTTGGGCCGAGACATGAGAGGAGCGGAGCATGACAAACTGTGGAACCAATTGGAGGCAGAGATCCATCTTCACCGCCACAAGACTGTCATCAGGGCCTGCCGGGCCGAGCCAACCGCAAGAAAAAGCTGCCCATTCCCCCTGGGCATGTGAGGCACTGAGTAGATCTCTGTCCTCCTGGGCTGCTGTTTTTTTTCTGCCATAGATAGTGGAGTGAACATCAGCAACATGTTTGATGTCTGTGTTGTTTTCTACCGTAGTGGAGTGAAAGTCGATGTGCATCCTAGGTTAAGTTAGATGTGGATACAGACTGTGTCAAGGTGCATCCTAGGGCAAGTTAGATGTGGATACAGATTGTGTCGATGTGCATCCTAGGGCAAGTTAGGTGTGGATACAGACTGTTGATGTGCATCCTAGGGCAAATTAGATGTGGATACAGACTGTGTCGATGTGCATCCTAGGTTAAGTTAGATGTGGACACAGACTGTGTCGATGTGCATCCTAGGGCAAGTTAGATGTGGGTACAGACTGTGAGTTGATGTGCATCCTAGGTCAAGTTAGATGTGGATACAGACTGTGTCGATGCATCCTAGGGCAAGTTAGATGTGGGCACAGACTGTGTTCATGTGCATCCTAGGGCAAGTTAGATGTGGATACAGATTGTGTCAATGTGCATCCTAGGTTAAGTTAGATGTGGATACAGACTGTGTCGATGTGCATCCAAGGGCAAGTTTTATATGGATACAGACTGTCGATGTGCATCCTAGGGTAAGTTAGATGTGGGTACAGACTGTGTTGATGTGCATCCTAGGGCAAATTAGATGTGGGTACAGACCCGCGAGTCGATGTGCATCCTAGGTCAAGTTAGATGTGGATACAGACTGTGTCGATGTGCATCCTAGGGCAAGTTAGATGTGGGCACAGACTGTGAATCGACATGCATCCTAGGGCAAGTTAGATGTGGGTACAGACTGTGTTCATGTGCATCCTATGGCAATTTAGATGTGGGTACAGACTGTGAATCGACATGCATCCTAGGGCAAGTTAGATGTGAGTATAGACTGTGTCGATGTGCATCCTAGGGCAAGTTAGATGTGGGCACAGACTGTGTCAATGTACATCCTAGGGCAAGTTAGATGTGGGCACAGACTGTGTCAATGTGCATCCTAGGGCAAGTTAGATGTGGATACAGACTATGAGTTGATGTGCATCCTAGGGCAAGTTAGATGTGGGCACAGACTGTGAGTCGATGTGCATCCTAGGGCAAGTTAGATGTGGGCACAGACTGTGAGTCGATGTGCATCCTAGGGCAAGTTAGATGTGGGCACAGACTGAGTCGATGTGCATCCTAGGGCAAGTTAGATGTGGGCACAGACTGTGTCGATGTGCATCCTATGGCAAGTTAGATGTGGCACAGACTGTGTCGATGTGCATCCTAGGGCAAGTTAGATGTGGATACAGACTATGGGTTTATGTGCATCCTAGGGCAGGTTAGATGTGGGTACAGACTATGAGTTGAAGTGCATCATCCTAGGTCAAGTTAGATGTGGGTACAGACTGTGTCGATGTGTATCCCAGGGCAAGTTAGATGTGGGTACAGACTCTAAGTGGATGTGCATCTCAGGGCAAGTGAGATGTGGGTACAGACTGTGTCGATGTGTATCCCAAGGAAGTTAGATGTGGGTACAGACTAAGTGGATGTGCGTCCCAGGGCAAGTGAGATGTGGGTACAGACTGTGCCAGTGTGCACCCCAAGGCAAGTGAGGGCTGTGTTCCTATCACTGGTCAGATGATGACACATTCTCCACTGAACCTGAACACTGGGAAGTTGTTCTTATGAATTAATAATTATCTATGAAATGACACATGGCCGTGGAATAGTATATCTGTTCAGTTAAATAGAAGTTGACGTTTCATACTTTTTGAATGCTCCCCCTCCCCCCCCTTTCTTTCCCCTTTCTTTTTGAATAGGGGAAGTAACTTGTTCAGTTCATCCGTCTGTTGCTTCCTCTAACAGAAAAAAAATGTGGTTTTAGCACATGAACAGATTCAAAGGTGATCCCAGATTCTTTTGCTGTATGCAGTGATCATCTAGTTTGTGTTCTGTTCTGTGGGAATGGGAAACCAGTGCCCTCTGTTCTGTGATGACTGGGAAGCCAGTGCCCTCTGTCCTGTGATGACTGGGAAGCCAGTGCTCTCTGTGTCTGTGATGACTGGGAAGCCAGTGCCCTCTGTTCTGTGATGACTTGGAAGCCAGTGCCCTCTGTTCTGTTCTGTGATGACTGGGATGCCAGTGCCCTCTGTTCTGTGATGACTGGGATGCCAGTGCCCTCTGTTCTCTGATGACTGGGAAGCCAGTGCCCTCTATTCTGTGATGACTGAAATGCCAGTGCCCTCTGTTCTGGGATGACTGGAAAATCAGTGCCCTCTGTTTGTCAGAAATGGGATGCCAGTGCCCTCTGTTCTGTGATGAATGGGAAACCAGTGCCCTCTGTTCTGTGGAAATGCGATGCCAGTGCCCTCTGTTCTGTGGAAATGGGATGCCAGTGCCCTCTGTTCTGGAATGACTGGAAAGCCAGTGCCCTCAGTTTGTTGGGAAATGGGATGCCAGTGCCCTCTGTTCTGTGATGACTGGGAAACCAGTGCCATCTGTTTTGTGATGACTGGGAAGCCAGTGCCCTCTGTTCTGTGATGACTGGGAAACCAGTGCCATCTGTTTTGTGATGACTGGGAAGCCAGTGCCCCCTAGGATGTTCTGTGATGACTGGGAACCAGTGCCATCTGTTTTGTGATGACTGGGAAGCCAGTGCCCTCTGTTCTGTGATGACTGGGAAGCCAGATGCCCTCTGTTCTGTGATGACTGGGAGTTAGAGTCTGTTCAGTTCTGTGATGACTAGGATGTCAGTGCCCTCTGTTCTTTGATGACTGGGAAGTTAGTGCCCTCTGTTTCTGGGATGCCAGTGCCCTCTGTTCTGGGATTCCAGTACCCTCTGTTCTATGATGAGTGGGATGCCAGTGCCCTCTGTTCTGTGATGACTGTGGGAGTGCCCTCAGTCTGTGATGACTGTGATGACTGGGAAGCCAGTGCCCTCTGTTGTGGATGAGTGGGATGTCAGTGCCCTCTGTTCATTAGAAACGGGAAGCCAGTGCCTTTATTCTCTGATAACTGGGATGCCAGTGCCCTCTGTTCTGTGATGACTGGGATGCCAGTGCCCCCTGTTCTGTGATGAGTGGGAAGCCAGTGCCCTCTGTTCTGTGATGACTGGGATGCCAGTGCCCTCTGTTTTCTGATGACTGGGATGCCAATGCCCTCTGTTCTGTGATGAGTGGGATGCCAGTGCCCTCTTCAGTGATGAGTGGGAGTGCTCTCTGTTCTGTGATGAGTGGGAGTGCCCTCTGTTCTGTGATGACTGGGATGCAGTGCCCCTGTTCTGTGTTGACTGGTATGCCAGTGCAGTGCCTCTGTTCTGTGATGAGTGGGATGCCAATGCCCTCTGTTCTGTGATGACTGGGATGCCCTCTGTTCTGTGATGACTGGAAAGCCAGTGCTCTCTGTTCTGGGATGACTGGGATGCCAATGCCCTCTGTTCTGTGATGAGTGGGATGCCAATGCCCCTCTGTTCTGTGATGACTGGGATGTCAGTGCCCTCTGTTCTGTGATGACTGGGATGTCAGTGCCCTGTTCTGTTCTGGGATGTGTGTGCCTTCTGTTCTGTGAGTGATGTGGGATGTCAGTGCCTTCTGTTCTGTGATGACTGGGAAGCCAGTGTCCTCTGTTCTGTGATGAGTGGGATGCCAGTGCCCTCTGTTCTGTGATGACTGGGAAGCCAGTGCCCTCCAGTGCCCTGTTCTGTGATGACTGGGAAGCCAGTGCCCTCTGTTCTGTGATGACTGGGAAGCCAGTGCCCTCTGTTCTGTGATGACTGGGAAGTCAGTGCCCTCTGTTCTGTGATGACTGGGAAGCCAGTGCCCTCTGTTCTGTGATGAATGGGATGCCAGTGCCCCTGTTCTGTTCTGTGATGACCAGGATGCCAGTACCCTCTGTTCAGTGGAAATGGGATGCCAGTGCCCTCTATTCTGTGATGACTGGGATGCCAGAGGGGAGTCATCAAAAATCAAAAAGGGAAAAAGGGGGAGACCTTTATGCAGCAGGATCCTAGCAAAAAGGAAGTTGCCCATGACAGCACCAGGTGATGTTTTTGGCATCAGGCTTTTCCAGGACCTGTAGACCACCAACAAAATGTGTCAGAAAGCCAACAGGTGGTGACTCCACACAGTGGGCTGGCAACTGGGCACAGCCTGGCTCCACACAGACCACAACTGTGTGTTGAGAACACTGTGCTACACTGTGGAATGAGGCTGGAGTATGTGTGTGCTTGAAATAAATCACAGTGAGCAATGCTGGTAATGATGATGATGATGATGATGATGATGATGAGTTGTGTGCTGGATATAAATCACAGTGACCAGTGCTGGTAATGATGATGATGATGATGATGATGATGATTTTGATGATGATGATGAGTTGTATGGTGGATTTCAATCACAGTGAGGACTACAGATGATGATGATGAGTTGTATGGTGAATTTCAATCACAGTGAGGACAACAGATGATGATGATGATGAGTTGTATGGTGGATTTCAATCATATTGAGGACTACAGATGATGATGATGATGAGTTGTATGGTGGATTTCAATCGCAGTGAGAACAGATGATGATGATGAGAATGAGGATGAAGTGTGTGTGTGTGTGTGTGTGTGTGTGTGTGTGTGCAGGACTTCCTGTCGCTGAAGAGGAAACACGGTCTGGGAGAGGTGCGCAAGGTGGTGCTCAACAAAGGGCCGGAGGAGGGACTGGGCATGTCCATTACGGTCAGTGTATTTCATAGGGCATGTCCATTACAGTGTGTTTCACAGGGCATGTCCATTACGGTCAGTGTGTTTCACAGGGCATGTCCATTATGGTCAGTGTTTCACAGGGCGTGTCCATTACAGTCAGTGTGTTTCACAGGGCATGTCCATTATGGTCAGTGTGTTTCACAGGGCATGTCCATTATGGTCAGTGTTTCACAAGGCGTGTCCATTACAGTCAGTGTGTTTCACAGGGCATGTCCATTACGGTGTGTTTCTCAGGGCATGTCCACTACGGTTGTTTCTCAGGGCATGTCCATTACAGTGTGTTTCACAGGGCATGTCCATTACATTGTGTTTCACAGGGCATGTCCATTATGGTCAGTGTGTTTCATAGGGCATGTCCATTATGGTCAGTGTGTTTCACTGGGCATGTCCATTACATTGTGTTTCACAGGGCATGTCGATTATGGTGAGTGTATTTCACAGGGCATGTCCATTATGGTCAGTGTGTTTCACAGGGCATGTCCATTATGGTCAGTGTGTTTCACAGGACATGGCCATTATGGTCAGTGTGTTTCACAGGGCATGGCCATCACCACTGTTATGGAACAACATCCAGATAACGTACTCTGTATTATTGTTGTATTCTCTTGAGCAACCCTATACAATTGGTGACCTCTCCCATACTCGACCATTTTTCCCATGATCAATCTATTTGTGCTTTGAATGCCTGTCCGTCAACAACCCTCTCCCATACTTGACCAGTTTTCCCCATGATAACCATGATCAATCAATTTGTGCTTTGAATGCCCTCTCAATAAACAACTCTCTCCCATACTCGACCAGTTTTCCCATGATCATCTATTTGTGCTTTAATGCCTCTCCATTAACAACTCTCTCCCATACTAGACCAACAACTCATGTTCACCTGCTTTTACAAGAATTGTACAAAAATCTGGATGCAGAACAGTTGATCAGAATGCAGAAAATTGATCAACTGTTTGGTTGAAAACTTTCTGGCTTGTGGCTTACAGTTTTGTTGAAAACTGACAGAGAAATTTGGAGGACAAGGAACATTCTGACCATGAAAGACACAAAGATGGTTATGGAGGGAAATGATCAGAGTAAGACTGCAATTTCCATTACAAAATCCTTTGATATGGGATGCATGATGATGGATTCTCCCATCGTGTCCGACAGATGAGTAGGTAGGCACATCATTGACTGATGAGGGTCCTCATGTGGGAATGAAGACCATTCTTGAAGCACAAAGTCTTTCATGGACACTGCATGGAATGCAGTCCTGCAAGGATGGGCCCCATCTTCTCCAAATTTCTCTTTTCCTGGATGGCGACTGCTCTTTTGCGCTCAAATGTCTGTGTGCCCTTGGTACACTGTTGCTTCCACTGTGTTCTGTCAAGGGCGACATCTTCCCAGGAAGCAGTGTCAGTGTTGCAGCTTCTGAGGTTGGCCTTCAAGGTGTCTTTGTATCTCTTGAGAGGCCTTCCTTGGTCACGTTGTCCTTCCTTCAGTTGTCAATAGAGCAGCATCTTTGGAATTCTGCTGTCCTCCATACAGACAATGTATTCTGTCCATCTGAGCTGGTTTTTGATGAGTATACACTCAATGCTGGGTAAGTCACACTTCCTCAGGACCTGTAGGTTCGACACTCTGTCTTGCCATTTGATGCTGCAGACCTTGCGCAAGTATCGTTGATGGAACTGTTCGAATTTGTTGGATGTGTCGGCAGTATGTGGTCCACATCAAAACAGTAGAGGAGAGCACTCCGAACCACAGCTCTATACACAGCAATCTTTGTGCGCTGTCTGATGACATGGTCTTGCCACAGACTCTCTTAGAGTCTGCCAAAGGCAGAGCTGGCCTTTGAGATGCGCAACATCACTTCTGCATCCAGAGATCTGTTGCTGCTTACAGTGCTAAATAGCAGAATTTGTCCACAAATCAGCTGGAGATAAGCCATCCAAGAAGGCTGGACATTGCTCGCCTGTGTAACACCAGAGACATTCTGCAAGAAAGAATCCAGGAATGTCTGTCGAACACCAGTCTCACTGGAGAAGACACTGGTGAGAAATGGAAAGCCTTGAAAGAATCCCTGTACAGCACTGCAGCTGACACCCCGGGGTTTGTTGAACACATACATGGAGACTGGTTTGATGAAAACGACCCAGAGATCAACAAGCTCATAGACATGCTCCACAAGACCCACACAGAGATCACTGCAGTGACAAGACCTGCGAGAAGAAACAGCAGCAGAATCATCAAGCCAAGCAGCTCACCCAACAGAAGCTTTGGCAGATGAAGAACGATGGTGGGAAAAGAAAGCAGAAAGTCTGCAAGCTGCGGCTGACACCATTGACATTAAGACGTTTCACGAGGGCCTTCGCTCCATCTGTGCACCAAAGACTACTGGGTCACCACCCATTCATGCTTCTGACCAGACCACACTGCTGACAGATAAGACTGACATTCTTGCCGGTGGGCTGAGCACTTCAGTGCACTTTTGAATAGTCTCATCAATATCTGAAGAAGCAATCACATCGCTCCCACAACTGCCAGTGAAGGAATCTCTGGCAGACCCACCCTCCAGTGCAGAGACTGCGAAGGCTCTGAAGCAGACCACGTCCTGTGAAACACCAGGAGCAGATTGAATTCCAGCAGACATCTACAAGAATGGAGGCGTGGCACTCCTGGAAAAGCTGACCAACATCTTCCAGTCCATATGGGAAAAGGGAGAAGTGCCCCAACACTTCAAAGACGCGTCTGTGTTGTACACATCTGCAAGAGGAAGGGTGATAAAGCATCTTATGACAATCATCGTGGGATTTCCCACGACGATTGTACATCACAGGAAAGATTCTTTCCAGGGTCATCTTGAACAGACTCATCACCCCCATAGCAGACTCCATTGTCCCTGAATCACAGTGCAGGTTTCGCACAGGCAGAGGCACAACTGACATGGTGTTTGCTGTTTGCCAGCTACAGAAGGACGCAGACGAGGATGGAAGAGAAAGAGCTGGTCCGACAATTTAAAGGACTGGACCAAAATGACCATACAAGATCTCCTCAAGACAGCCACTAACAGAAGAGCCTGGAGAGAAATGGCGGCTGCCTCATCACGCCCCCCTCCAGTGGTCAGGGAATGACTGACTGACTGACAGCTACACAGAGAAGTGTCGTGAGCAGAATCAGAAACTCCACATGGTGTTTGTTGATCTCACCAAGGCCTTCAACACCATTAATCGAACTGGCTTGTGAAAGATCCTCCACAAGTTTGGTTGCTGGGAAAAGCGCGCATCTCACTGATAGTTTCATTCCATGATTGCATGCAGGCGAGGGAGCAAGAAAACGGAGATACCTCTGACCCATTTCTAGTGAAAAATGGTGGTGTAAAGCAGGGATGCGTCTTTGCTTTCAACCTCTTTCCACTCTGTTTGCTGCAATGTTAATTGATGCATTTGGGACTGTAACTACGTTTTATACATCCAGTTATGTTCAGATGACAAATTCTTTAACCTTCGACAACTTCAGGCCAAGACTAAAGTATTTGATGCCCTTCTGAGAGAGTTCATCTTTGCAGATGACTATGCACTGGCCGTGCACTCCCATGAAAACATGAATGCATCACAGATCGCTTTGCAAGGGCCTGTCAGTGCTTTGAATTTACAATCAGTCTTGCGAAGACAGAGGCCATGCTCCAACCTTCGCTGTCTGCTGCTGGCAGTGCTCCACTATCACCTGTCGTCATCAGCTGCACAGAGATCATGCCCCATGATCAATGTGGGATAGACCCGTATCCAAAACATCATTCAGGAGAGAAGTTATTGCACACCCCCAAAGACAGGGCTGTGGGATGGAGGAAGGAAGGGAGAGTAGACTTAGGGAGTGAAGAATCCAAACTGGACCAAAAGAAAGAGTATGTGTGAGCAGTGAAAAAAATGAGTTGTCTGTGAAAAAAAAATCATTTACCTGACATGCGCGTGCATTAGACAACAAACTCAGCTGAGAGCCATTCACAGGAAAAGGCCCCTCCAGGGGTTGCAACCTAGCCGTGGGTCAGAGGCTTGCGTGGTCCTGTGATCCCCTAGGCTTTGCTGGCAGGGGCATCAATACTTGAAGTTAGGTTTTTTTTTTTTAAATGCTTCTAGGCCTGAAAGGTCACGATGCTGTCTGGCCTAAGCACAATGTGGTAAGGAGTTGTTGCCCCTGGTAGGGCTTCCCATGTCAAATAGGCTCAGAGTGAGGATCCTGACTAACAGTAACCCCCTTTTCTCCTTTTCTTGTTTTCTGCCTTTCTTATTTGGCTCTTTTCTATCTTTGTCTCCCCTTCAAGTCTTCTTTTCCACACTCTTTTTTCTCTCTGTGGTCCTCTTAAGATCCACCGCGTTTGCCGTGCGGTGCAGCTGTGACGGAGGGGAATGAGATCCTGGTGATTGAGAGGGCCAGCGCCCTCAACACATCATTTTGGCTCGGACCTCTCCTAGACAGGAGGTACACTCTGGCCCGGGTGTATTAATCGGCTCCCCCTTCTTGGGGCTGGATCAAGACAGGCAGTTCTCCAGCTGGCCAAGTTAACCCCTGCAGTGCTCAGCTCTCTGCTCCCGGAGTTTAGCATGATCAGGGGGGATAGGGTTAGTGGCGCTCTGTTTGTCGTATATCTCTCCTGAACCTGGAAGGGGTCAAGACAGTGACTTCTTGGCCCTGCCCTGGCCCCATGGTGGGTGGGTAAGGGAGAGGCGAAAATTTATACATATAAAACATGGCTTTTTTTTTTTAAATCATCATCCCCCCATAAAGAAGAGGAAGGCAGAGGACCCTGTCTCAAAACATTTAGATTCAGACAGTGATTCAGGTATGGAGACGAGAGAGAGGACAGGTTTTTTTGCTTCCTGGCTTGTGATTGAAGGGACAGAGCAGGAAAAGCCTATTTCCACTCTGAGTCCTTTTGCAATTCAGAAGGGCTTCCAAGGTCTAGCAGGTGACCCTCAGTCGGTGAAAAGGCTATGGAATGGCTCATTCCTCGTCCAGTGCAGATCGAAGAAACAATCGGAACAGTTGCTGAGGGCAACAAGGCTCGTGGACAGAGAAATCATGGTGACTCCCCATAAGCAGTTGAATTCGTCCAAAGGGGTTATTCGGTGCCCGAAAGGTGTCTCAGAAGCGGAGATCAAGACAGAACTTGCATCCCAAGGTGTGACGGAGGTGCATAGGGTGACAGTCCGTAAAGGTGCAGAGAAGGTGCCCA
Source organism: Conus betulinus (assembly GCA_016801955.1). Classification (NCBI taxonomy): domain Eukaryota; kingdom Metazoa; phylum Mollusca; class Gastropoda; order Neogastropoda; family Conidae; genus Conus; species Conus betulinus. The sequence continues at coordinate 561,033 of JADBJO010000481.1, forward strand.
CCAACACCCTCTTTCTGATATTCTGCAACCCTTTGTTACCTCCTGTCGTTAAAGTAGGATACTTGAGTGTCCATGTCAACTGTATGTACCATCCCCGATGAGGTGTTTCAAATGCCAGAAGTTTGGACATATCAGAGACCGCTGGGGAGGAGATGTGCTGTGTTTGTTGCAAGGCACCCATGATGGGCCGTGTAAAGACCCGGTTCATTGTGCAAACTGTGGTGGCAACCACCCTCCTCTTCACGCAACTGCCCTGTTTGGATCCAGGAGTCAGACATCCAGAAAGTTAAAACAGAAAAGAAAATCTCGTTTTTTGAGGCACATAGACAGGTCGTTGGTAGTCAGACGTCAACAGTGTCTTCATATGCTTCGGCAATAAAGAAAGTTTCAACCGTTCAGTCTGCTGCCACGCTGATGAATTTATTTTCACCAAAACGTTGCAAGGCAGAAAGTTAAACTCTGGTGGAAGCAAAGCCACCACCTCCCAATCCAAAGTGGGTGCCCCTGGTGGAGGCAAAAAATCCGCCACCCCTCAGATGCCCAGCAGTCTACTCCATCTGCTGCTGGGCAGATTAAAAAGCCAGCCCTCCTGCCTCGAACTTCTGTGAGCAGTGCCCATGCGGGCAAGGGAGTTCAACCGAGTGTGGAGATGGTGGAGATGAGAAAGAAACCTCCCCCATCTCCAAAATCCAGGCCTTCTTCACCAGTGGGCAAGTCTGCCAGCAGGTCTGAAGACCCAAATAGTCCAGTCCAACTTACCAATAAATTTGCTCCATTGAATGCAGACGATGACTTGGAGATGACCTGATTTCTCTCCTATTCATCCTCTGCACCACGGACAGTACAATAATCCATTAGAATATCCGTGGCTTACATTCAAACTTTGAGGAGCTGCAGCTTCTGTGTCAAACATTAAAACCTTACGTCATAGCTCTTCAAGAAACTAAAATTCAAAGCCAGAAGACCTTCACTCTTTCTGGCTTTGATATTCTTTCCAAGCCTGCACAACCATCCTCATTGGGACTATCAGGAGGTGTTGTCCTTCTTTTACATAAAACTTTGCTGTTTAGTCCTGTGGCTCTGACTACCCCCCTTCAGGCTGTAGCTGCGAGAGTTACTCTCCACAAAACTGTCACAATTTGCTCACTCTATCTGCCACCTACTGTCCCAGTTTGTCGTCAGGACCTTGTCAGTCTGATTGGAAAACTTCCTTGACCTTTTTTGCTGTTGGGTGATTTCAGTGGACACAATCCTCTCTTTGGGGTAGTGTGAATTCGTCATCCAGAGGTCTGCTTCTTGAGGATGTCCTTTCAGACTTTGATTTGTGTTGTCTGAACGATGGGGCGCCAACTTACCTCCACTCTTCCACAGGTTCACTTTCGTGTTTAGATTTGTCGATATGTGACCCCTGGCTGGTCCTGGACTATGAGTGGTCTGTCCATGACAATCTGCACGGAAGTGACCATTTCCCTGTGTTCTTTAAATCCCATATTAACTGAAAACACCTCTGTCTCACAACATTTTAATTGTAAGAGGGCAAACTGGAATCTTTTTTGCAGCTAATATTTCAAAGGAACTCCAGGAAATTGACATTCTTCAGAGTCCAGACCCTGCAGAGTGTCTAACCAGTACTGTGATAAACTGTGCTAAAATCTTCCAATGTCTTCCGGCAAACTCCAACTGCCCAAAACACCTTGGTTTAATTCTGACTGCCAACACATCTCAAAAGTACGCAAATGAGCTCAGTGTCGGGTATACAAAAAACCTTCAGGTCCCATACTGGTGCTTACTGTAATGCACACTGTGACTAAAGTGACATGTCATTTACATGGTGCTATCTGTAATCGCACTGTGATGAACTAACATATCATTTACATAGTGCTAACTGTAATGCACACTGACTGAAGTGACATGTCATTTACATGGTGCTATCTGTTATTCGCACCATGATTGAAGTGACATATCATTTACATAGTGCTAACTGTAATACACACTGACTGAAGTGACATATCATTTACATGGTGCTAACCATATTGCACACTGTGATTGAAGTAACATGACATTTACATGGTGCTATCTGTAATGCGCATCATGATTGAAGTGACATATCATTTACATGGTGCTATCTGTAATGCGCACTGTGACTGAAGTGACGTATTATTTATTTACATGGTGCTGTCTGTAATGTACACTGTGACTGAAGTGACATATCATTTACATGGTGCTGTCTGTAATGCACACTGTGACTGAAGTGACATGTCATTTTACATGGTGCTATCTGTAATGCACACTGTGATTGAAGTGACATGTCATTACATGGTGCTATCTGTAATGCAGACTGTGACTGAAGTGATGTATCATTTACATGGTGCTAACCGTAATGCACTCTGTGACTGAAGTGACATGTCATTTACATGGTGCTCACTGTTTGTAATGCACTCTGTGATTGAAGTGACATATCATTTACATGATGCATAAAAGACAAGGGATTGTTCTTTCAGGGAGGCAAGGAACATGGCGTGCCCATCTTGATATCAGAAATCCACGAAGGACAGCCGGCCGATCGATGTCAGGGCCTGTATGTGGGGGACGCCATCTTGTCTGTCAACAAGCACGACTTGCGGAATGCCAAGCACGCAGAGGCAGTGCAGCTGCTGTCCCAACAGGTAACAACTGGCTGTAGGACAGGCTGTCCCAACTGGCTGTAGGATAGGCTGTCCCAGCATGTAACACCTAGCTGTAGGATAGGCTGTGTGGCCAGCTGTCCTAACAGGTAACACCTGACTGTAGGATAAGCTGTTCCAGCAGGTAACACCTGGCTGTAGGAGAGGCTGTCCCAACAGGTAACAACTGACTGTAGGATAGGCTGTTCCAACAGGTAACAACTAGCTCGAGGATAGGCTGTTCCAACAGGTAACAATTTGCTGTAGGATAGGCTGTTCCAACAGGGACTGACTGGCTGTAGGATAGGCTGTTCCAACAGGGACCAACTGGCTGTAGGATAGGCTGTTCCAACAGGCACCAACTGGCTGTAGGATAGGCTGTTCCAATAGGTAAGAACTGGCAGTAGGATAGGCTGTTCCAACAGGTAACAACTGGCTGTCGGATAGGCTGTTCCAAAAGGTAACAACTGACTGTAAGATAGGCTGTTCCAACAGGTAACAACTGACTGTAAGATAGGCTGTTCCAACAGGTAACAACTGGCTGTAGGATAGGCTGGTCCAAAAGGGGCTGACTGGCTGTAGGATAGGCTGTTCCAGCAGGAACTGACTGCCTGTAGGATAGGCTGGTCCAACAGGGACTGACTGGCTGTAGGATAGGATAGGCTGTTCCAACAGGAACTGACTGGCTGTAGGATAGGCTGTTCCAACAGGGACCAACTGGCTGTAGGATAGGCTGTGTGGCCAGCTGTCGCAACAGGTAACTGACTGTAGGTTAGGCTGTTCCAACAGCTAACAACTGGCTGTAGGATAGACTGTGGCCAGTTGTCCCAACAGGTAACATGTGACTGTAGGATAGACTGTTCCAACAGGTAACACCTGGCTGTAGGATAGGCTGTGGGCTGTAGGATAGGCTGTGGGCTGTAGGATAGGCTGTGTGGCCAGTTGTCCCAACAGGTAACGACTGGCTGTAGGATAGGCTGCATGGCCAGCTGCTCCCAACAGGTAACACTTTGCTGTAGGATAGGCTGTGTGGCCTGCTGTCCCAACAGGTAACAACTGACTGTGGGATAGGCTGTGTGCCTGCTGTCCCAACAGGTAACACCTGGCTGTAGGATAGGCTGTGTAGCCTGCTGTCCCAACAGGTAACAACAACAACTGGCTGTAGGATAGGCTGTGTGCCTTCTGTCTGCCCTGTTAGTACAGCACTGACATCAGCCTTAGTCCGCTTCACCTGGCTGCTGACTATGATGCAGTCAGTCTTTTAGTATCCCAGACAAAACCAGTATTGTATTTGCTGTTGACAGGTGGGCAGAAAATATTAACAGCTCCAGATTGGTTAGGTATGGGGATACCAGTGTTTGTTTTTGTTTGCTTTCTTCAAATAACAGCAGATTGAGAAGGATGGCATTTTTCACTAACAAATTCTAGTGTAAAATTAAAAACTGAATTATAGAAAATCGTGACAGTATTAAATACCAGTTATAAAGAGGATGGAAAAACACAATTTTGGCATATTAAACTAAAGAAAATTGTGACAGTATATAATACCAGTTGTTAACCCACTGCCTACCGCATTGACCGAGATCGATGACGAGATTTCCTCTTTCTGAATACCGGATAGACCGAGATCGACTGCTGAATACTAGGTCAATGACTTTCACTTTCACTATCGCATATCCCAGAATGCAATCACGACAGAAGTCTTCCGGTAGGACCGTTTCTGGACACCTTTTTGGTTTTTGTTGCATGAGTTTTGGTGGAGTAGTTTTGTTGCTGTGAATTTTCAAAGTTCGGCTTTTTTTTCACAAAGATTTTCTGTAAAAATGGCAGATCAAATAACTGTGCAGCTTGCAGAATCTATTTTCCAATGTGATAGTGATGAAGAGAGCGTATTTGAGGGCTACACTTTTGAAGAAGTTTTGAAGCGAGACAAGTCAGACGTCGATCTTGACCTAGTTATAAATAAAGATCGACTGCTGACTGATTTGAAGCTGGAATCGATACTGATTCGGGTGTGATGATAATGACGATGTTGAATTGCCCATTGCTGCTGGGCCCAGTCCCCCCCCAGAAAATAAATAAAATTTGATAAGCAAAAGTTGCTAGAGATTCTTTAACTGTTGACTGGAGTGGTAGACTACAAGAAGTGAAGCCCAAAAAATATTTCGCTTGTTTTGACAGCCAGGAAACCGGATCAGTCAGTGGGTGTGTCCCATGATTTGCCTGTGGGAGCGTCACCTTTAGCCTTTTGATTTCAGAGGAATTTTGGCAGACTTTGAGCAGGAAACAAATTTATTTGCCACACAGAACAAGCAGAAAAGGATGAAGATAAACTCTGGCATAAATTAAAAGCTGCCTTGTTTATCAAAAAGCAAAGAGGAGATGGACAAGAGGTACATCATCACCATAGTGTGTGTGTGTGTGTGTATGTGTGTGTATGTTTTTTTTTTTGGGGGGGGGGGGGGGGTGTCGATTACTCAGTGCACCTGTGCAAAAGCACAGTTTTGCTGAATTCCATCACAATTAAAAGTCCAGTATTCACTAATGTGTTCTTGTTTTTTTTTCCCCTCAGTAGTTAGAAGACAAATTGTCTTGTATGTGATGCCTTCAGTTGAGTAGTTAGAAGACAAATCGTCTTGTATGTGATGCCTTCAGTTGAACAAAATTGTTGAAGTTTGGTTGTCTTTTTGTTTTTTTTTCCTTAACAATAAAAGTTAATTTAGTGTGCAAAGCATATAGAATGACTTTTTATTTTGTTCCTGGAGGTTTCAGTACTTTGTTTAGACTTGGAAAATCACTATGTGCTCCTAATCCATAACATTCTCTGGGTTCAGTGAATTTAAGGAAAATTGTTTCTGTGGTGATGTGAGCACTGCACTGATTTGCCCTCAAAATATGTGGTGATCTGTTTTGCCATCAGTAATTCGTGGTGATGTGAGCACTGTGCGATTTGCCTTCAGTAATCTGTGGTGAACTGATTTTGCCTTCACTAATCTGTGGTGATGTGAGCACTGTGCTGATTTGCCTTCAGTAATCTGTGGTGATCTGATTTGCCTTCAGTAATCTGTGGTGATGTGAGCACTGGAACCTCCTCATCCCAGGCAACAGTGGCAGACCCCAGAGATTACATTCACCATACTACTGATGAAGATGATTTTGTATCGAATGTAAACGGTGATATGCATTATAAGCGTACATCTGTTGATCAGGTTTTGAATGCCTTTTGCTTCCTTGGCAATGTCTCATATAGGGTCTTATAACTGTTTCTGTCTCATTGATTATTTGATTGATATCATCCTGTGAAAGGCTTAAACTCCTCCCAATGATCAAGTCTAAAGACTCTGCAATTGAACTTGGTATTTCAGACACAGAAATGCCTGTTTGGTTGAAGAGAAAGGTTCAGAATCATTTAGTATTACAAGATGCAAAATGGGGACAACGAAAAAGAGGGATAGTTTAGCCGTGAAGTTAATTCAGCAGCTTCAGAATCATTTAGTGTTACAAGGTGCAAATGGGACAGCGGAAAAGAGAATAGTTTAGCCGTGAAGTTAATTCAGCAGCTTCAGAATCATTTAGTGTTACAAGATGCAAATGGGACAATGGAAAAGAGGATAGTTTAGCCGTGAAGTTAATTCAGCAGGTTCAGAATCATTTAGTGTTACAAGATGCAAATGGGACAACGGAAAAGAGAATAGTTTAGCCGTGATGTTAATACAGCTGCCGTTCAGTTTTCACTGTCTGATGCAATGGGATGTGGTGATTGTGATAAAGATACCACCCCTTGCTAGCTGAAGCAATGGGATGTGGTGATTGTGATATAGATACCACCACCCTCTGCTAGCTGATGCAACAGGATGTGGTGATTGTGATATAGATACTACCATCTGCTAGCTGAAGCAACAGGATGTGGTGATTGTGATATAGATACCTTTCTCTGCTAGCTGAAGCAACAGGATGTGATTGTGATATAGATACCACCCTCTGCTAGCTGATGCAACAGGATGCTATAGATACCACCCTCTGCTAGCTGAAGCAATTGGATGTGTGTGATATAGATGCCTTTCTCTGCTAGCTGAAGCAACAGGATGTGGTGATTGTGATATAGATACCACCCTCTGCTAGCTGATGCAATGGGATATGGTGATTGTGATTTAGATACCAGTACTGCCCTCTGCTAGCTGAAGCAACAGGATGTGGTAATTGTGATATAGATACCACCCCTCTGCTAGTTTAATCACTGCCTTTCACAAGATGGAAAATGTATGGAAAGAACATTGAACGTAGGAACAGATTCTTTTGAAAATGTTTCTAACAATAAAAAGATGCTGGTTCTATGTGAAAACAAAGTTGGTTTATGAAAGTTGTGGGTTACTTTAGAAAAAAAAAAAAAGGTTTTATTTATCATTTCGGTTTAAAAAAAAAAAAAGCTCAAACACTTTCTTGTGTGTTCAAGCAGTTGGTAAACATACTTTATAGGTTTGGGAAGTACATACACATGCACATATAAACACATGCATGCATGTGTACGCACACGTGCGCACGCACACACACACACACACACACACACACACACACACACACACACACACACACACACACACACACACACATCACATACACAAAGAATTAGAGGATAACAATAATGAAATTGGAAAAAGAAAACAAATTGAAAGATTGACCAGTGCTGTTTTGCCTTTTTGTGGTTTGCAGCAAGGGGAAATCCACATGGAGGTGATGTTTGTGGCACCCGATGAAGACAGTGAAGAGGATAACAATGAATATGAAGACGATCATGGCTTCAGGTACAGTACACGTGGCATTGATGATAATGACAGCCCAACACCTAGTGTGCTGTATTGATAATAATGACAGCCCTAGACCTAGTGCTGCTGTATTGATATAATGACAGCCCAGCCCTAGTGCTGCTATTGATGATAATGCTAGTGCTGTATTGATAATGACAGACCAACACCTAGTGCTGCTGTATTGATGATAATGACAGACCAACACCTAGTGCTGCTGTATTGATGATAATGACAGCCCAACACCTAGTGCTGCTGCTGATAATGACAGCCCAACACCTAGTGCTGCTGATGATAATGACAGACCAACACCTAGTGCTGCTGTATTGATAATAATGACAGCCCTAGACCTAGTGCTGCTGTATTGATAATAATGACAGCCCAACACCTAGTGCTGCTGTATTGATGATAATGACAGAGCTAGACCTAGTGCTGCTGTATTGATAATGATGACAGCCCTAGACCTAGTGCTGCTGTATTGATAATATGACAGCCCTAGACCTAGTGCTGCTGTATTGATAATAATGACAGCTTAAGACAGCTACTACTACTGCTGTATTGATAATGATGACAGTCCAACACCTAGTGCTGCTGTATTGATAATAATACAACAGCCCTAGACCTAGTGCTGCTGTATTGATAATAATGACAGCTTAAGATCTAGTGCTGCTGTATTCATAAAGGTGACAGCTTAAGACCTAGTGCTGCTGTATTGATAATGATGACAGCGTAGGATCTAGTGCTGCAGTATTGATAATAATGACAGTTTAAGACCTAGTGATGCTTTACTGATAATAATGACAGCTTAAGATCCAGTGCTTCTGTATTGATAATAATGACAGCTTAAGACCTAGTGCTGCTGTATTGATAATGATGACAGCTTAAGATCTAGTGCTGCTGTATTGATAATGATGACAGCCCTACACCAAGTGCTGCTGTATTGATAATAATGACGCAGCTTAAGACCTAGTGTTGTTGTATTGATAATAATGACAGCTTAAGATCTAGTGCTGCTGTATTGATAATTATGACAGCACAAGACCTAGTGCTGCTGTATTGATAATAATCTAGTGCTGCTGTATTCATAAAGATGACAGCTTAAGACCTAGTGCTGCTGTATTGATAATGATGACAGCCCTAGACCTTGTGCTGCCGTATTGATAATAATGACAGCTTAAGACCTAGTACTGCTGTATTGATAATGATGACAGCCCTAGACCTAGTGCTGCTGTATTGATAATAATGACAGCTTAAGACCTACTACTGCTGTATTGATAATGATGACAGTCCAACACCTAGTGCTGCTGTATTGATAATAATAATAACAGCCCTAGACCTAGTGCTGCTGTATTGATAATAATGACAGCTTAAGATCTAGTGCTACTGTATTCATAAAGGTGACAGCTTAAGACCTAGTGCTGCTGTATTGATAATGATGACAGCTTAAGACCTAGTGCTGCTGTATTGATAATGATGACAGTTTAAGACCTAGTGCTGCTGCATTGATAATGATAGTTTAAGACATAGTGCTGTTGTATTGATAATGATGACAGCCCTAGACCTAGTGCTGCTGCATTGATAATGATGACAGTTTTAAGACCTAATTCTGCTGTATTGATAATGATGACAGCCCTAGATCTAGTGCTGCTGTATTGATAATGATGACAGCCCTAGATCTAGTGCTGCTGTATTGATAATGATGACAGCTTAAGACCTAGTGCTGCTGTATTGATATTAATGACAATATAAGACCTAGTGCTGCTGTATTGATAATGATGACAGCTTAAGATCTAGTGCTGTTGTATTGATAATCATGACAGCTTAAGTCCTAGTGCTGCTGCATTGATAATAATGATGGCCCTAGACCTAGTACTGTTGTATTGATAATGATGACAGCCCTAGACCTAGTGCTGCTGTATTGATAATGATGACAGTCCTAGACCTAGTGCTGCTGTATTGCTAATAATGACAGCTTAAGATGTTGTGCTGCTGTATTGATGATGATGACAGCTTAAGATCTAGTGCTGCAGTATTGGTAATGATGACAGCTTAAGATCTAGTGCTGCTGTATTGATAATGATGACAGCCCTAGACCTAGTGCTGCTGCAATGATAATAATAACAGCCCTAGACGTAGTTCTGCTGTATTGATAATGATGACAGCTGAAGACCTAGTGCTGCTCTATTGATAATAATGACAGCCCTAAACCCAGTGCTGCTGTATTCATAATAATGACAGCCCTAGACGTAGTGCTGCTGTATTGATAATGATGACAGCTTAAGTCCTAGTACTGCTGCATGATAATGATGACAGCTTGAGATTTAGTACCGCTGTATTGATAATAATGACAGCGTAAGACCTAGTGCTGCTGTATTGATAATAATGACAGCCCTAGACCTAGTGCTGCTGTATTGATAATAATGACGGCCCTAGACCTAGTGCTGCTGTATTGGTAATGATGACAGCTTAAGACCTAGTGCTTCTTTATTGATAATGATGACAGCATAAGATCTAGTGTTGCTGTATTGATAATAATGACAGAGTAAGACCTAGCGCTGCTGTATTGATAATAATGACAGCCCTAGACCTAGTGCTGCTGTATTGATAATGATAACAGCTTAAGATCTAGTGCTGCTGTATTGATAATAATGACAGCGTAAGACGTAGTGCTGCTGTATTGATAATAATGACAGCCCTAGATGTAGTGCTGCTGTATTGATAATAATGACAGCTTAAGATCTAGTGCTGCTGCATTGATAATGATGACAGCCCTAGACCTAGTGCTTCTGTATTGATAATAATGACAGTTTAAGACCTAGTGCTGCTGTATTGATAATAATGACAGCTCTAGACCTAGTGCTGCTGTATTGATGATAATGACAGCTAAGGATTTAGTGCTGCTGTATTGATAATGATGACAGCTTAAGATCTAGTGCTTCTGTATTGATAATGATGACAGCCCTAGACGTAGTGCTGCTGTATTGATAATGATGACAGCCCTAGACCTAGTGCTGCTGTATTGATATGATGACTGCTTAAGATCTAGTGCTGCTGTATTGATAATGATGACAGCTTAAGATCTAGTGCTGCTGTATTGATAATAATGACAGTTTAAGACCAAGTGCTGCTGTATTGATAATGATGACAGCCCTAGACCTAGTGCTGCAGTATTGATGATGATGACAGCCCTAGACCTATTGCTGCTGTATTGCTAATAATGGCAGCTTAAGATCTAGTGCTGCTGTATTAATAATGATGACAGCTTAAGATCTGGTGCTGATGTATTGATAATGATGACAGCCCTAGACCTAGTGCTGCTGCAGTGATAATAATAACAACCGTAGACCGAGTGCTGCTGTATTGATAATGATGACAGTTTAAGACCTAGTGCTGCTGTATTGATAATAATGACAGTTAGACCCAGTGCTGCTGTTTTGATAATGATGACAGTTTAAGACCTAGTGCTGCTGTATTGATAATGATGACAGCTTAAATCCTAGTACTGCTGCATTTATAATGATGACAGCCTAAGATCTAGTGCTACTGCATTGATAATAATGACAGCGTAAGACGTAGTGCTGCTGCTGTATTGATAATAATGACAGCCCTAGACCTAGTGCTGCTGTATTGATAATGATGACAGCTTAAGACCTAGTGCTGCTGTATTGATAATGATGACAGCTAAGGATCTAGTGCTGCTGTATTGATAATGATGACAGCTTAAGATGTAGTGCTTCTGTATTGATAATGATACAGCCCAAAACGTAGTGCTGCTGTATTGATCATGATGACAGCTTAAGACCTAGCACTGCTGCATTGATCATGATGACAGCCCTAGACCTAGTGCTGCTCTATTGATAGTGATGACAACTTAACATCTAGTGCTGCTGTATTGATAATAATGACAGCCCTAGACCTAGTGCTGCTCTATTGATAGTGATGACAGCTTATGACGTAGTGCTGCTGTATTGATAATGATGACAGCTCTACACCTAGTACTGCTGCATTGATAATGATGACAGCTTAAGATCTAGTGCTGCTGTATTGATAATGATGACAGCTTAAGATCTAGTGCTGCTGTATTGATAATGGTGTGACAGCCCTAGACCTAGTGCTGCAGTATTGATAATGATGTCAGCTTAAGACCTAGTGCTGCTGTATTGATAATGATGTCAGCTTAAGACCTAGTACTGCTGTATTGATAATAATGACAGCCCTAGACCTAGTGCTGCTGTACTGATAATAATGACAAGGCTAGACCTAGTGCTGCTGCATTGATAATAATGATAGCGTAAGACCTAGTGCTGCTGTATTGATAGTGATGACAGCCCTAGACCTAGTGCTTTGGAGCAGGGTTGACTGGCAACATGGACAGCATTATAGTGTTTGGAGCACAGTGGATTAGTGACATGGACAGCATTACAGTGTTTGGAGCACAGTGGATTAGTGCCATGGACAGCATTATCGTGTTTGGAGCACAGTGGACTAGTCACATGGACACAGGAGACATATTGTTTGGAGCACAGTGGATTAGTGACATGGACAGCATTAGAGTGTTTTGGACTAGTCACAGGACACAGGATTGTTTGGAGCACAGTGGATTAGTGACATGGACAGCATTAGAGTGTTTGGAGCACAGTGGATTAGTGACATGGACACAGGAGACATAGTGTTTGGAGCATGGATTAGTGGCATGGACAGCTTTATAGTGGTTGGAGCACAGTGGATTAGTGACATGGACAGCATCATAGTGTTTGGAGCACAGTGGATTAGTGACATGGACAGCATTATAGTGTTTGGAGCACAGTGGATTTGGACATAGACAGCATTATAGTGTTTGGAGCACAGTGGATTAGTGACATGGACACATCAGACATAGTGTTTGGAGCACAGTATATTAGCGACATGGACACCGGAGACATAGTGTTTGGAGCACAGTGGATTAGTGACATGGACAGCATTATAGTGTTTGGAGCACAGTGGATTAGTGACATGGACAGCATTATAGTGTTTGGAGCACAGTAGATTAGTGCCATGGACACAGGAGACATAGTGTTTGGAAGACGCTGGATTGGTGACATAAACAGCGGTTTACATTCTGGGCTGTCTGCCACACATTCTGAGTTGGTGGAGTAGTAGTGATGGTCGGCTGTCTACAACTAGGTGGAGTAGTGATGGTCGGCTGTCTACAACTTGGTGGGAGTAGTGATGGTCGGCTGTCAACAACTAGGTGGAGTAGTGATGGTCGGCTGTCTGCAACTAGGTGGAGTAGTGATGGTCGGCTGTCTACAACTAGGTGGAGTAGTGATGGTCGGCTGTCTGCAACTAGGTGGAGTAGTGATGGTCGGCTATCAACAACTAGGTGGAGTAGTGATGGTCGGCTGTCTACAACTTGGTGGAGTAGTGATGGTCGGCTGTCTACAACTAGGTGGAGTAGTGATGGTCGGCTGTCTACAACTAGGTGGAGTAGTGATGGTCGGCTGTCTACAACTAGGTGGAGTAGTGATGGTCGGCTGTCTACAACTAGGTGGAGTAGTGATGGTCGGCTGTCTACAACTAGGTGGAGTAGTGATGGTCGGCTGTCTACAACTAGGTGGAGTAGTGATGGTCGGCTGTCTTACAACAAGGTGGAGTAGTGATGGTCGGCTGTCTACAACTTGGTGGAGTAGTGATGGTCGGCAGTCTACAACTAGGTGGAGTAGTGATGGTCGGCTGTCTACAACTAGGTGGAGTAGTGATGGTCGGCTGTCTACACTTAGGTGGAGTAGTGATGGTCGGCTGTCTACAACTAGGTGGAGTAGTGATGGTCGGCTGTCTACAACTAGGTGGAGTAGTGATGGTCGGCTGTCAACAACTAGGTGGAGTAGTGATGGTCGGCTGTCTACAACTAGGTGGAGGAGTAGTGATGGTCGGCTGTCTACAACTAGGTGGAGTAGTGATGGTCGGCTGTCAACAACTAGGGCTGTGTCTGTCAGATCAGTTTACATTCTCAGCTGGTAGAGTAGTGATGGTCAGCTGTTGACAGCTAGGACTGTCAGATCAGTTTACTTTCTCACCTGGTGGAGTAGAGTTGGTTGGCTGTCGACAGCTAGGGCTGTCAGATCTGTTTACATTCTCAGCTTGTGGAGAAGTGATGGGTCAGCTGTCGACAGCTACGGCTGTCAGATCAGTTCACTTTCTCACCTGGTGGAGTAGTGATGGTCAGCTGTCGACAGCTACGGCTGTCAGATCGTTTTCCAATCTGAGCTGTCTATTACAGATTATGTGTTGGTGAAACACTCTGTGCTGGTCAGCTGTCTACAGCTTTGGTGCTGAATAAATCTGGCCAGAGATAGCATCACCCCAGTGGAATTGGGAAAATTATTTTTAGTGAACTTTCCAATTAAAAAAGAAAAAAAAATCAATATTGAAGAAAACCTGTTTTGTCAGAAGTTGATATTAGTCATGGCTTAGGGATAGAAGAGGCAGTCATCTCCATTATAAGGTAGGATTGAGAATAGGGGTTGAAGTTGTGAGCCATACTGCTCAGTGACTGGGTTTTTTCTTAATGTCATTCATGCATTGCCCTGCTACCAAGGAAGCAGACTAGCTCCTCTTGCAAACAAGATGTGCACGTTGTTACCCATCCCCCTCGGCGGTCAAATTAGCTCCTGTTGCAAACAAGATGTGCATGTTGTTACCCATCCCTCAGCGGTCAGATTGGCTCCTCTTGCAAACAAGATGTGCACGTTGTTACCCATCCCTCAGCGGTCAAATTAGCTCCTGTTGCAAACAAGATGTGCATGTTGTTACCCATCCCTCAGCGGTCAGATTAGCTCCTGTTGCAAACAAGATCTGCATGTTGTTACCCATCCCTCAGCGGTCAGATTAGCTCCTCTAGCAAACAAGATGTGCATGTTGTTACCCATCCCTCAGCAGTCAGATTAGCTCCTGTTGCAAACAAGATCTGCATGTTGTTACCCATCCCTCAGCGGTCAAATTGGCTCCTCTTGCAAACAAGATGTCCATGTTGTTACCCATCCCTCAGCAGTCAGATTAGCTCCTGTTGCAAACATGATCTACATGTTGTTACCCATCCCTCAGCAGATTGGCTCCTGTTGCAAACATGATGTGCATGTTGTTACCCATCCCTCAGCGGTCAGATCAGCTCCTCTTGCAAACAAGATGTGCATGTTGTTACCCATCCCTCAGCAGATTGGCTCCTGTTGCAAACATGATCTGCATGTTGTTACCCATCCCTCACGGTCCATTAGCTCCTGTTGCAAACATGATCTGCGGTTGTTACCCATCCCTCAGAGTCAGATTAGCTCCTGTTGCAAACATGATCTGCATGTTGTTACCCATCCCTCAGCGGTCAGATTAGCTCCTGTTGCAAACAAGATGTGCGTGTTGTTACCCATCCCTGTGGCCCATCCAATTCTTGCCCTTCTTTTGCCTGTGACTGACAATAAGCACAGCGTATCTTTTCTTACTTGTTTTTCGCTTGTCCTCTGCACCAGGCAAACCCAGATGAAACGCACTGAATTTACACTAAGTTGTTGCATTCTCTGCAGGGCTGTTTAATACTAGACCTGAGTGTCATTCTGTCATCATGATTAGTTATGTCATTTTATGGTTAGTGTTAAATGATGTTTCATGTTATGGTTTCATGCTAATCATGTCATGTTACACTTTGAATTTAGTAATATCATGTTATAGTTAACTTTCTAATGATTTGATCTTATGTATTTGATCTATTGTATTTAACAAATTCTTGTCTTGATTTACGTATTTTGATATGTTACATTATTGTTTGTTTGATAGTTTCATATTACTGTTAATATTTTAGAATGTTATGTTAATTCAATGGTTAATAAGTTTGTGTTATAATTCTTTCATTATTCATTTAGGAGTTATCTTATGTTGGTTATGTTTAATGAATTGATGTTGATCAGTTATTTTGTTATATTGTTTTGTTGTTGTCAGTGTTTCAGTCCCCCATATCCTATGGATTTTACATGATTTTAACAACAACAACAGCACAGCAACAAACAACACACAACAACAACAACACAACAGGAACAACAACAACTGAACTTAGATTAGGGGCTGGCCAGTGTAACTTTACTTTCCAAAATTGAACCTGAAGAAGATTTTGTGTGTGTATGTGTGTGTGTGTGTGTGTGTGTGTGTGTGTGTGTGTGTGTGTGTGTTCTTTTGTATAGGAACCAGTTAGGTGGAAGAAGAATAGAGAAAAAAAAGGAATCAGTATATTGCGGTATTATATTGCTGACACTAGAAACAGACCAGTTTTTTCATGCATGTCTTTCAGTTTAGAAAAAAAAGGATTGGTGGTATGAATGTTCACAGCTGAACTTTCTGACAATCACTGATTGTGTATGAATGGAAAAAGGTGACAGCAAATGGAACTCATCTAGCTGAAAAGAAGTATAAGGGAAAGAAAGACAAATTGCTAGTGAAAATGCATTTGATTGCTCTCGCATGTGTAGCATGCTTGAAGCTGGAAAGAAAATTTGCAGTATGAGTTGGGTTGAAAATGAAAAGGTGGCTGAATGTTGTTATGAGCAGGTTGTGAAGGTGAAAAAGGTAGAGAATGTTTTGAGCAGGTACAGAAGGTGTAAAAGATAGAGATTGTTGCGAGCAGGTACAGAAGATGAAAGAGGTAGACAATACTGTCAACAGGTATTGAAGGTGAAAGAGGTGGAGAATGTTGTGAGCAGTTACAGAAGGTGAAAGAGGCAGACAGTGTTGTCAACAGGTATAGAAGGTGAAAAAGGTAGAGAATGCTCTGAGCAGGTACAGAAGGTGAAAGAGGCAGACAATGTTGTCAACAGGTATAGGTAAGGTTTTGAGCAGGTACAGAAAAAGGTAGAGAATGTTGTGAGCAGGTACAGAAGGTGAAAGAGGTAGAGAATGTTGTGAGCAGGTACAAAAGGTGAAAGAGGTAGAGATTTGTTGTGAGCAGGTACAGAAGACAATTTTGTGAAAGAGGTAGAGATTGTTGTGAGCAGGAGAAAAAAAAATCAATATTGAAGAAAACCTGTTTTGTCAGAAGTTGATATTAGTCATGGCTTAGGGATAGAAGAGGCAGTCATCTCCATTATAAGGTAGGATTGAGAATAGGGGTTGAAGTTGTGAGCCATACTGCTCAGTGACTGGGTTTTTTCTTTAATGTCATTCATGCATTGCCCTGCTACCAAGGAAGCAGACTAGCTCCTCTTGCAAACAAGATGTGCACGTTGTTACCCATCCCTCAGCGGTCAAATTAGCTCCTGTTGCAAACAAGATGTGCATGTTGTTACCCATCCCTCAGCGGTCAGATTGGCTCCTCTTGCAAACAAGATGTGCACGTTGTTACCCATCCCTCAGCGGTCAAATTAGCTCCTGTTGCAAACAAGATGTGCATGTTGTTACCCATCCCTCAGCGGTCAGATTAGCTTCTGTTTGCAAACAAGATCTGCATGTTGTTACCATCCCTCAGCGGTCAGATTAGCTCTTCTAGCAAACAAGATGTGCATGTTGTTACCCATCCCTCAGCAGTCAGATTAGCTCCTGTTGCAAACAAGATCTGCATGTTGTTACCCATCCCTCAGCGGTCAAATTGGCTCCTCTTGCAAACAAGATGTCCATGTTGTTACCCATCCCTCAGCAGTCAGATTAGCTCCTGTTGCAAACATGATCTACATGGTTGTTACCCATCCCTCAGCAGATTGGCTCCTGTTGCAAAACATGATGTGCATGTTGTTACCCATCCCTCAGCGGTCAGATCAGCTCCTCTTGCAAACAAGATGTGCATGTTGTTACCCATCCCTCAGCAGATTGGCTCCTGTTGCAAACATGATCTGCATGTTGTTACCCATCCCTCAGCGGTCAGATTAGCTCCTGTTGCAAACATGATCTGCATGTTGTTACCCATCCCTCAGCAGGTCAGATTAGCTCCTGTTGCAAACATGATCTGCATGTTGTTACCCATCCCTCAGCGGTCAGATTAGCTCCTGTTGCAAACAAGATGTGCGTGTTGTTACCCATCCCTGTTGGCCCATCCAATTCTTGCCCTTCTTTTGCCTGTGACTGACATAAGCACAGCGTATCTTTCTTACTTGTTTTTCGCTTGTCCTCTGCACCAGGCAAACCCAGATGAAACGCACTGAATTTACACTAAGTTGTTGCATTCTCTGCAGGGCTGTTTAATACTAGACCTGAGTGTCATTCTGTCATCATGATTAGTTATGTCATTTTATGGTTAGTGTTAAATGATGTTTCATGTTATGGTTTCATGCTAATCATGTCATGTTACACTTTGAATTTAGTAATATCATGTTATAGTTAACTTTCTAATGATTTGATCTTATGTATTTGATCTATTGTATTTAACAAATTCTTGTCTTGATTTACGTATTTTGATATGTTACATTATTGTTTGTTTGATAGTTTCATATTACTGTTAATATTTTAGAATGTTGTGTTTAATGGTCAATGGTTAATAAGTTTTTGTTATAATTCTTTCATTATTCATTTAGGAGTTATCTTTATGTTGGTTATGTTTAATGAATTGATGTTGATCAGTTATTTTGTTATATTGTTTTGTTGTTGTCAGTGTTTCAGTCCCCCATATCCTATGGATTTTACATGATTTAACAACAACAGCACAGCAGCAGCAACAACAACAACAACAACAACACAACAACAACAAACAACAACAACAACAACAACTGGACTTAGATTAGGGCTGGCCAGTGTAACTTTACTTTCCAAAAATTGAACCTGAAGAAGATTTTGTGTGTGTATGTGTGTGTGTGTGTGTGTGTGTGTGTGTGTGTGTGTGTGTGTGTTCTTTTGTATAGGAACCAGTTAGGTGGAAGAAGAATAGAGAAAAAAAAGGAAACAGTATATTGCAGTATTATATTGCTGACACTAGAAACAGACCAGTTTTTTCATGCATGTCTTTCAGTTTAGAAAAAAAAGGATTGGTGGTATGAATGTTCACAGCTGAACTTTCTGACAATCACTGATTGTGTATGAATGGAAAAAGGTGACAGCAAATGGAACTCATCTAGCTGAAAAGAAGTATAAGGGAAAGAAAGACAAATTGCTAGTGAAAATGCATTTGATTGCTCTCGCATGTGTAGCATGCTTGAAGCTGGAAAGAAAATTTGCAGTATGAGTTGGTTGAAAATGAAAAGGTGGCTGAATGTTGTTATGAGCAGGTTGTGAAGGTGAAAAAGGTAGAGAATGTTTTGAGCAGGTACAGAAGGTGTAAAAGATAGAGATTGTTGCGAGCAGGTACAGAAGATGAAAGAGGTAGACAATACTGTCAACAGGTATTGAAGGTGAAAGAGGTGGAGAATGTTTGTGAGCAGTTACAGAAGGTGAAAGAGGCAGACAGTGTTGTCAACAGGTATAGAAGGTGAAAAAGGTAGAGAATGCTCTGAGCAGGTACAGAAGGTGAAAGAGGCAGGACAATGTTGTCAACAGGTATAGAAGGTAAAAAAGGTAGAGAATGTTGTGAGCAGGTACAGAAGGTTGTGAGCAGGTACAGAGGTGAAAGAGGAGGTAGATTGTTGTGAGCAGGTACAAAAGGTGAAAGAGGTAGAGATTGTTGTGAGCAGGTACAGAAGGTGAAAGAGGTAGAGATTGTTGTGAGCAGGTACAGAAGGTGAAAGAGGTAGAGATTGTTGTGAGCAGGTACAGAAGGTGAAAAAGGTGTGGAATGTTGTGAACAGGTACAGAAGTGTGAAAAAGGTGGAGAATGTTGTGAGCAGGTAGAGAAGGTGAAAAAGGTAGAGAATGTTGTAAGCAGGTACAAAAGGTGAAAGAGGAAGACAATGTTGTCAACAGGCATAGAAGGTGAAAGAGGTGGAGAATGTTGTGAGCAGGTACAGAAGGTGAAAGAGGTAGACAATGTTGTCAACAGGTATAGAAGGTGAAAAAGGTAGACAATGTTGGTGAGCAGGTACAGAAGGTGAAAGAGGTATACAATGTTGTCAACAGGTATAGAAGGTGACAAAGGTGTGGAATGTTGTGAGCAGGTACAGAAGGTGAAAAAGGTAGACAATGTTGTGAGCAGGTAGAGAAGGTGAAAAAGGTGGAGAATGTTGTGAGCAGGTACAGAAGATGAAAAAGGTGTAGAATGTTGTGAGCAGGTACAGAAGGTGAAAAAGGTAGACAATGTTGTGAGCAGGTACAGAAGGGGAAAAAGGTAGACAATGTTGTGAGCAGGTACAGAAGGGGAAAAAGGTGGAGAATGTTGTGAGTAGGTGCAGAAGGTGAAAAAGGTAGAGACACATGGTGGTTGTGAGGAGGCACAGGAGAAAAAACAAACAAAAAAGGTGGGTGATTGTGGTTGCTGTGAACAGGTACAGAATCTATGATGATGATGTGCTGGACAACAGTTCAGGGGACTGCAGCAAGAAAGACAGCAGCTCTCCTTCAAAGGCTCAAGCCAACGGACCTGTTCCCCCTGCCACAGTGAATGGAACACCCCAGTCAGTACAGCTAAGCATGGTTGTCATGGAATGGCATGCCTCCTCTTCAAAATCACTTTCTGTCTGTTTTCTCTGCCTTTCTCTTTTAAAAGCATGGTTGTCATGGAATGGCATGCCTCCTCTTCAAAATCACTTTCTGTCTGTTTTCTCTGCCTTTCTCTTTTAAGGGCTTTCTGTTCTTGTTCCGTCTGTCTTCTCTGCCTTTCTCTTTTCAGGGCTTTCTGTTCTTGTTCCATCTGTTTTCTCTGCCTTTCTCTTTTCAGGGCTTTCTCTTCTTGTTCCATCTGTTTTCTCTGCCTTTCTCTTGCCTTTTCTTTTCAGGGCTTCTCTTCTTGTTCCATCTGTTTTCTCTGCCTTGCTCTTTTCAGGGCTTTCTCTTCTTGTTCCGTCTGTTTTTTCTCTGCCTTTCACTTTTCAGGGCTTTCTGTTCTTGTATTTCATTTTTGGTTTTTCACTTTTTGATTTTTTTGTTTTGGTTTTGTGTGCATGCTTTCACTTTCTTTTCTTTCTGTTTTGCTTTTTTTCTCACTTTTTCTTTTTTTTTTGTTCTCTCTTTTAGTTCTCAGGTTTCCCCCATACTTTTTTTTTTGCGTTTCTTTCTCTTTTTTTCCCTCTACATTCTTTGTTCAATCATTTTTTTGTTCAAAATATTTTTCTTCCTGTTCACTTTTATTGTTTCTTTTTGCTTCTTTTCTTTCCTTCTGTTTTTTTTCTTTCTTCGCATTTTTTTTTTTTTTCTCTCTTTCAGAATCTGAGATTTCTCTCTCTTTCTATTTTTTTTTTTCTTTCGCTTTCTATTTTCACAATATTTTGGTGTTCCTTCATACTTTTTGCTTAACTTTCCAATCTCTTTTTTCCCCTTCATTTTTTTTTTTTTTCGCTTTCTTCTTTTCATTTTTTTTTTTACTTTCATTTTTTTGCTTTATCTTGTTTTCTAAATCTCTGTCTCTCTCCCTCTCTCTCTCTCTCTCTCTCTCTCTCTCTCTCTCTCTCTCTTGTCTTTTTCTTTCTTTCTGTTTTCTCTGTCTGTCTGTCTGTCTGTCTTCTCTCTCTCTCTCTCTCTCTCTCTCTCTCTCTCTCTCCTCTCTCTCTCTCTCTTGTCTACTCTTTTTATGTCTACTCTTTTTATCTGATATGGTTTTTTTTCTTTCTGTTTTTTTTTTTTCCTTTTCCTGTAGCTGTTTTATCTTTCTTTTTCCTATTTTTTCTTTTCCTTTTTTCTTCTTTTTTCTTTTTGTTTCCTTTATTTTTTTTTTTTCTATTCGTGTTATGTTTTCTTTGTCTCTTTTCTTTCTCTTTTTATTTCTTTTTTCTGTTTGTTTATTTTTGCTTGCTTGCATCATACTTTTTTGTTATACATTGGATGTTTGTAATTTCCTCTTTTTCTAACAGTCTCTTTGATGCTGTTGTAAACAAATTTTTTATGTTGGAGGCTAAGGATGACAGTGTGATGTTGGAGGCTGGAGGGAGGATGGTGTGATGTTGGAGGCTAAGGATGACAGTGTGATGTTGGAGGCTGAGGATGATGGTGTGATGTTGAAGGCTAAGGATGATGTTGTGTGGTGTGATGTTGAAGGCTAAGGATGATGATGTGATGTTGAAGGCTGAGGATGATGGTGTGATGTTGAAGGCTAAGGATGATGATGTGTGATGTTGAAGGCTGAGGATGATGGTGTGATGTTTGAGGCTAAGGATGATGGTGTGATGTTGGAGGCTAAGGGATGATGGTGTGGTGTTGGAGGCTGAGGATGATGATGTGATGTTGGAGGCTAAGGACGATGGTGTGATGTTGGAGGCTGAGGATGATGGTGTGATGTTGGAGGCTAATGATGACAGTGTGATGTTGGAGGCTAAGGATGATGGTGTGATGTTGGAGGCTAAGGATGATGGTGTGGTGTTGGAGGCTAAGGATGACAGTGTGATGTTGGAGGCTGAGGATGATGATGATGTGTGATGTTGGAGGCTGAGGATGATGGTGTGATGTTGGAGGCTAAGGATGATGGTGTGATGTTGATGGCTGAGGATGATGGTGTGATGTTGAAGGCTAAGGATGATGGTGTGATGTTGGAGGCTGAGGATGATGGTGTGATGTTGGAGGCTGAGGATGATGGTGTGATGTTGATGTTGGCTGAGGATGATGGTGTGATGTTGAAGGCTAAGGATGATGGTGTGATGTTGATGGCTGAGGATGATGGTGTGATGTTGATGGCTGAGGATGATGGTGTGATGTTGAAGGCTAAGGATGATGGTGTGATGTTGGAGGCTGAGGATGATGGTGTGATGTTGGAGGCTAAGGATGATGGTGTGATGTTGGAGGCTGAGGATGATGATGTGATGTTGGAGGCTAAGGATGATGGTGTGATGTTGGAGGCTGAGGATGATGGTGTGATGTTGGAGGCTAAGGATGATGGTGTGATGTTGATGGCTGAGGATGATGTGTGTGATGTTGAAGGCTAAGGATGACAGTGTGATGTTGGAGGCTAAGGATGGTGGTGTGATGTTGATGGCTAAGGATGATGGTGTGGTGTTGGAGGCTGAGGATGATGATGTGATGTTGTAGGCTGAGGATGATGGTGTGGTGTTGAGGCTGAGGATGATGGTGTGGTGTTGGAGGCTAAGGATGATGGTGTGGTGTTGGTGTTGATGGCTAAGGATGATGTGTGTGGTGTTGGAGGCTAGGATGATGGTGTGATGTTGGAGGCTAAGGATGATGGTGTGGTGTTGATGGCTAAGGATGATGGTGTGGTGTTGGAGGCTAAGGATGATGGTGTGATGTTGGAGGCTAAGGAAGATGGTGTGGTGTTGGAGGCTAAGGATGACGGTGTGATGTTGGAGGCTAGGATGATGGTGTGGTGTTGGAGGCTAAGGATGATGGTGTGGTGTGGAGGCTAAGGATGATGATGTGATGTTGGAGGCTGAGGATGATGGTGTGATGTTGATGGCTAAGGATGATGGTGTGATGTTGGAGGCTGAGGATGATGGTGTGATGTTGGAGGCTAAGGATGACAGTGTGATGTTGGAGGCTGAGGATGATGGTGTGATGTTGGAGGCTAAGGATGATGGTGTGATGTTGGAGGCTGAGATGATGGTGTGTGTGTTGGAGGCTAAGGATGATGGTGTGATGTTGGAGGCTGAGGATGATGATGTGTGATGTTGGAGGCTAAGGATGATGGTGTGATGTTGGAGGCTAAGGATGATGGTGTGATGTTGAAGGCTAAGGATGATGGTGTGGTGTTGAAGGCTAAGGATGACAGTGTGATGTTGGAGGCTAAGGATGATGATGTGATGTGGGAGGCTGAGGATGATGGTGTGGTGTTGGAGGCTGAGGATGATGGTGTGATGTTGAAGGCTAAGGATACAGTGTGATGTTGAAGGCTGAGGATGATGGTGTGGTGTTGGAGGCTAAGGGTGATGGTGTGATGTTGGAGGTTAAGGATGATGGTGTGATGTTGGAGGCTAAGGATGACGGTGTGATGTTGGAGGCTGAGGATGATGGTGTGTGTGTTGGAGGCTGAGGATGATGGTGTGATGTTGAAGGCTGAGGATGATGGTGTGATGTTGGAGGCTAAGGATGATGGTGTGATGTTGGAGGTTAAGGATGATGTGTGATGTTGGAGGCTGAGGATGATGGTGTGGTGTTGGAGGCTGAGGATGATGTGTGTGATGTTGAAGGCTGAGGATGATGGATGATGGTGTGATGTTGGAGGCTAAGGATGATGATGGTGTGATGTTGAAGGCTAAGGATGATGGTGGTTCCAGGGCGGGGGTCGGAAGACAGTTCACCAGTCAGCGCCAAGACCAGCGGCTCTTCCAAACCCACAGCCAGTGGCACAGCCTCACAGTCACCACCTGCAAACTCAGCCACCCCCAAGACAGACACTGCCCCACCACCCCCACCACCCCGAGCAGCCAGGCAGCCAGTAGCAGCAGTGTGGCAGGCAGCAGCTAACCACAACGCCCGGGGCCGCCTGGTCACCCAGAGGCAGGTGTGGCCCTGCAGACAGAGCCTGGCCTCACTTTGGGGGGGGGGGGGGGGGGGGAGGTGCTGGGCCTGGGATGCTGGCTGTGTGCTGTGGTCCTATCTGGCCATGTCACATGGACCATGGAACTGTGTGTGTGTATGTCTGTGTGTGTATGTGTATGTCTGTGTGGGGGTGTGTGTTTATGTGAGTGTGTGCATGTGTATGTGTGTGCGTGTGTGTGTGTGCGTACAAATAGCTTGAAGTTCCCAGTTACATAAAGCTAAGAAAGGGCATTCACAATGACTTGTATTGAACACAGGCTTAATTAACCCTCTTGTATTCAGATTCTCTAAGGCCAAATTCCCCCCAGTTTTTCAGATTTTTTTTGTGAATTTAGCCTTAAAATGGGTATGTATGGTTCATGCTTCACCACAACCAAAGAATAAACCTCTAGAGCTACGAAATTCCGCATGTATGGTCACAAGACCATGTTCTATACTGTGAGCAAGATTTGTGTGTGTCTCGAGGTGAAAGGTCATGTCACTGTCACCAAAATGTCACCCAATGTGTCACATGCAATGGTGACAATTCTAATACAGCACACCACCATGCAGTTATCCCATGCACATGCATGTTAGTGTTGTAAAATGAAAGCTGCAGCCTAAGTGAGATGATCTGTCTTCTGTCCGCCTGTTCAGTCCCCACAGGTAATCCACAGAATGTCACACACAACTAGTGTCAATTGTCACTACTGAACAGTTACTGTAGATTCAAGCACAGTTCCTCATTGTTTTTCTGTCACTGTTCTAAGCACCTTATACATGTCCATATGTATTTACACACTGTATAGCTGTACAGTGAGGAAATTGAGTAGAGTGTCACTGCTGCCAAGTGTCATCAAAGCACTGTCACCATGAACATATATAAGCATATATACATGTACACACAAACACAGAGACTAGCAAACTGCCCTACTGTTGAGCCACTTTCAGCGCATGGTAGTCATGGAAACAGTCATTCTTATGAAAGCATAAAGGCACCTGGCAGAAAAAAAACACATGTATGACGTTTCTACGCGTCGTCCCTTAGTTGTCATACGGAATAATCAGTACAGAGACATAGCCCCGCATTTCGTCAGGTGTTGTGTCGAACCACAGGGAGTCAGGTGTGCCCTTAGCTGATTGTTTTGAGAGTATCTGTTAGTTTCTTCTGCTACTAGATGAAAAAAATATGAGAGGTAGAAAAGAAAAATAATCTAGTGCGGTGGCAGTGTTCGGCAGTGAGTACGCAGGGCCTGTCAGCTGTTGGAATGGGACCACGCGGGCAGGATGTGTAGCCGGTCGCCATTGTTTTGCAGAGTGGCGAGTAGCACGTGGTTCTCAGGGTCGCTTTTCACCATTTTCCTCTCCTTCACTGGTGCTGATTTCAACATCATTTCTTCTTCCTAACTCTCTATTTTCATACTTCTCTAATTCTTAAATAATTTGATCCCACTCCTCCCTGAACACTCAGGAATATCATCAAACTCGCTGTTGTTAGCAGACGACGCCATTGCGAAAATCGGTCAGTCTCACGCACAACTGTTCGCTTGCAGTTTCTCCTCTTTCTTAGTGAATGGAAGTGGTGCCAGCATCAAAAAATAGTGCTGCCACATTACTGGACTATAGTGGGAAATCCCCAACAACTTTTAGTGGCTCTCCCGAGTATTTTCACGGAGTCAGCACGTGATGGAAAAGTACCGTACCGTACACATGCGGCGGGCAGCTCCCGTCTGCGACCGTTACGAAATCTAGCGCGCTGTCTCAGCGCTCCCGTCTGCGCCCGTTATGATACAAGAGGGTTAAGAAAAGGCAAGAGACTTGTCTTACTATGGATTAGATTTTGTCACAACGGAGTGACTGTGTGTATGTTGTCTCAGTCCCACAGTGAATGGAAGTGATGTTGTGTATGTATGTTGTCTCTGTCCCGCAGTGAATGGAAGTGACATTGTGGATATTGTCTCTGTCCCACAGGAAATGGAAGTGATGTTGTGTATGTATGTTGTCTGTCCCGCAGTGAATGGAAGTGACATTGTGGATATTGTCTCTGTCCCACAGGAAATGGAAGTGATGTTGTGTATGTTGTCTGTCCCGCAGTGAATGGAAGTGACATTGTGATATTGTCTCTGTCCCACAGGAAATGGAAGTGATGTTGTGTATATTGTCTGTCCCGCAGTGAATGGAAGTGACATTGTGGATATTGTCTCTGTCCCACAGGAAATGGAAGTGATGTTGTGTATATTGTCTGTCCCACAGTGAATGGAAGTGACGTTGTGGGAGTGGTGATGGGAGTTGCCCTGAGGGAGACAGCACAGTGAGGGACTAGGCAAGACTTGACAGAGGCCAGCTCAAGGACAGGATCAGTGGAGGGGCCAGCCTTGTAACTGTGCTCTCTTCCTCTCCCTGGCAGCCTGCAAAGGCTGTGGAGGGCCATGGAACTCTCACCTTTGGTCTTTGGGGGTCACCGTCAAGATGCCTGTGGGATCATGACAACAACTTTCACACAGGGTTAACTCTTATGCTGCAAAGATTCCTTTGTTTTTACAGTTGGACTGTCTGTATTCTTTGTTCATTAAAAAGTTACTGTTTCCAGTGTTGGTGGTGGTCTTTTTTTTTTTTTCAAAGAACGGAGTGGTCTGACCATGTTTTTTTGAGGGGGAACCAGCCATGACACAGATTTGTTGACAGGGAATTCCTCCGGCCTTGACACAGGTTTGATGCTGACTGCTTTCCTTCAGGCTGCAAAGCGTGTGTCATGGCAGCGGACTTCCACACCTGTGTTCCACTCATTGCTGTTTGTGAAGACTTGAGTCCTAATCACTGGTTTGTCTGCACTATCACCGTGGACAGTTTAGTGCATGACTGATGCCATGACCAGTGCTGTGGGAGGAGGGAGGTGGAAATCTCACTGTTCATGCTGTTGTTGGGGGAGACAGGGAAAGGGGGAGAGCTGGGGAGAGGGCTGGGGCAGTGTCCTGGGATCTGCTGTTGTCAGATCTGACAGGTGGGGAATGGCCAAGTGTGGGGGACATGGGCAATGTTCATTGTTGGGGACATGGACAATGTCCAGTGTTGGGGACGTGGGGAATGGCCAGTGTTGGGGACGTGGGGAATGGCCAGTGTTGGGGACGTGGGGAATGGCCAGTGTTGGGGACGTAGGGAATGTTCAGTGTTGGGGACGTGGGCAATGTCCAGTGTGTTGGGGACGTGGGGAATGTCCAGTGTTGGGGACGTGGGCAATGTCCAGTGTTGGGGACGTGGGCAATGTCCAGTGTTGGGGACGTGGGCAATGTCCAGTGTTGGGGACGTGGGCAATGTCCAGTGTTGGGGACGTGGGCAATGATCAGTGTTGGGGACGTGGGCAAATGATCAGTGTTGGGGACGTGTGGGCAATACAGTGTTGGGGGTGTGGGCAATGTCCAGTGTTGGGGACATGGACAATGTCCAGTGTTGGGGACGTGGGGAATGGCCAGTGTTGGAGACGTGGGGAATGGCCAGTGTTGGGACGTGGGGAATGGCCAGTGTTGGGGACGTGGGCAATGTTCAGTGTTGGGGACGTGGGCAATAATCAGTGTTGGGGACGTGGACAATGATCAGTGCTGGGGACGTGGGGAATGTTCAGTGTTGGGGACGTGGGCAATGTTCAGTGTTGGGGACGTGGGGAATATACAGTGTTGGGGGTGTGGGCAATGTTCAGTGTTTGGGGATGTGGGCAATGTCCAGTGTGTTGGGGACGTGGGGAATGGCCAGTGTTGGGACGTGGGGAATGGCCAGTGTTGGGGACGTGGGCAATGTTCAGTGTTGGGGATGTGGGCAATGTCCAGTGTTGGGGACGTGGGCAATGTCCAGTGTTGGGGACGTGGGCAATGTTCAGTGTTGGGGATGTGGGCAATGTCCAGTGTTGGGGACGTGGGCAATGTTCAGTGTTGGGGATGTGGGCAATGTCCAGTGTTGGGGACGTGGGCAATGTCCAGTGTTGGGGATGTGGGGCAATGTTCAGTGTTGGGGATGTGGGCAATGTCCAGTGTTGGGGATGTGGGCAATGATCAGTGTTGGGGATGTGGGCAATGATCAGTGTTGGGGACGTGGGGCAATGTTCAGTGTTGGGGATGTGGGCAATGTTCAGTGTTGGGGGATGTGGGCAATGTCCAGTGCAATGTGGGGATGTGGGCAATGTTCAGTGTTGGGATGTGGGCAATGATCAGTGTTGGGGATGTGGGCAATGTTCAGTGTTTGGGGACGTGGGCAATGTTCAGTGTTGGGGACGTGGGCAATGTCAGTGTTGGGGACGTGGGCAATGTCAGTGTTGGGGACGTGGGCAATGTCCAGTGTTGGGGACGTGGGCAATGATCAGTGTTGGGGACGTGGGGAATATCCAGTGTGGGGGGATGTGGGCAATGTCCAGTGTTGGGGACGTGGGCAATGTTCAGTGTTGGGGACGTGGGCAATGTTCAGTGTTGGGGACGTGGGCAATGTCCAGTGTTGGGGACGTGGGCAAGATCAGTGTTGGGGACGTGGAGAATATACAGTGTGGGGGTGTGGGCAATGTCCAGTGTTGGGGACGTGGGGAATATCAGAGTTGGGGATTGTGTGGGCACACCACTGGGCAGAACAGAAAGAAAACATGCGCATCCACATTGGGCAATGTAATTTTGGGGATGGGGGAAGTGTGGGGTATGGGTCAATGTTCAGTGTTGGGGACGTGGGGAATGATCAGTGTGTGGGGATGTGGGCAATGTTCAGTGTTGGGGACGTGGGAATGTCACAGTGTTGGGGGTGTGGGCAATGTCCAGTGTTGGGGACGTGGGGGGTCATATGTAGGAGGATGGTCATTGTGTAGAGTCACACCACTGTGCAGAACAGAAAGAAAGCATGCGCATCCACATTGAGCAGTAATTTGAGATGGGAGGAAGTGTATGGGTACGTGCATGTGCTTGTGTGTCGGGGAGTGTGAACTTGTGTATTCCCTTGTTACAAGACAGAGACTGGGTCTTCACTGTATGTGTCACACACACAGGTCCATGTTATGTGGTGGTCATATGTAGGCAGCTCTGTGTGTGTAATACAATGGACCAATCGGCTGTGACTGTCACATCACGTGTCTTGGTGGTAATGCATTCTGTGGCGTGGAGCTTCCTCTTCATTTTCCATGGTAAGCCTCTCCAGCTGGGTAGCAGGACACCCTGTCCTTGACCTGACTGTCCAAAGACCATGGGCAGATGGCGTAGGCCCTGGCAATGTCTGCGATTCAGTAGCACCATTCCTTTGGACCAGCAGAAAAGGTTAAAGTGGAAATGATCATTTCCAGAAAAAGAAAAGAAAGAAATGTTTGGTATAAACTCAGGCATGACTGCTTACCTAGCTTTCTTGTTTAACATTCCTCCCATGGTGCAGGTTTGTCAGTCTGTGTTTCTTGTGTCATAATCATTATAATGATTACTCTAGTTGTCTGTCTTTTTCATGTTATGATCATTATCATGATTATTTTAGTTGTCTGTCTTTTTCATGTTATGATCATTATCATGATTACTCTAGTTGTCTCATTCTCTTTGTGCCACAGAGACATTGCCTCCAAATGGCCCATTCTGACTGCCCCCATACACACCCACACACATGCTTTTGCTGTTGCCGCTTCAGGACCAGCTGGGATGTCCTCTATGTTTCTTTTCATAAAATGTCCTGGTATAAACCAGGCCTGAGAGAAACAGACATGTGCAGTGTTGAACAGGAAATTGGAGTAACACTACTAGAGACTGATCCTTGAGGTGGGTGACAGTGGACTGTGTGGGTCCAGTCACCCACTGGAGCCCATTGCACTTGCCAGTGTGGGCAGGCGCCGCTCACCCACTGTGGGCAACTTGCCACTGAGGGCAGCACCACTCACCACTGTGGGCGCCGCTCACCACTGTGGGCAACTTGCCACTGAGGGCAGGCGCCACTCACCGCTGTGAGCAGGTGCCACTCACCACTGTGGGCAGGTGCCACTCACCACTGTGGTCAGAGGGCCACTCGCCACTGTGGCAGGCCACTCACCACACTCACTCACCACTGTGGTGGGCAACTCGCCATTGTGGGCAGGCGCCACTTGCCACTTTGGGCAACTCGCCACTGTGGGCAGGCGGCACTCACCACTGTGGGCAACTCACGCTACTGTGGGTGGGTAGGTGCCACTCACCACTGCATGGGTGAAACTTTTTCAGTCTGAGGACAGAATCCGTTTTATGAAATTATTCAAGATGGAATTTTCCGTTTTTTCGTAAATCTGGAAAAAAAAAAAAAAAAAATTTCAAATCAGTCTCTAAAATTTCGCAAACTACGTATCGAGTGCGTCTTACTGTAAAACGAAGTGCCGAATCGGAAGTACTCTTTATTTTAGGGAACAAAGATAAAGCACCATTTGCCGAAATCTAGATTTCGAGTTAGGAGTTCATTGGAAACCGTGAGAATGTCCTATCTTAAAGAATGTGATTCAGTTGAGGAGATTGACGCTGGCATCACTAATAAGTGGCGATGGGTTGGCTGAACGAAATAGATGATGAAAAACAACAACATCGTGTTTGGGGTTTGAAAACGAACAAACCTGGTGTAGCGTTTTTGCCGTGTGTGCAATTCGGACCTCAAGTACAGATCCAATGGAAAATCTCAGCTAGCAAAGCATGCCAGATGTCTGGACCATATTAAAAGCATGAAGGTAAGAATTTCAGTAAAAATTTTTTTTAGCAGCCCTCCATTCCCCCCACCTAGTGACACACACACATGCACGCACACACACACACACACAAAGATGGATGTAAGACACAGAGAGAGAGAGAGAGAGAGAGAGACCTAATAGTATGAAAAAAATATTTAAACAAAGAAAGAAAAAAAAACATAAAAGAAAAATAAATATGAGGGTTAGTTTTCTGGAAAAAGGATGGGGAAAACTACTAAAGGTTCTATTTCTTTCGTGTAATAAAATGGGTTAGTTTTGGAAGTACAGTGGAAACTCTCTATTAAGACCTTAGGAAATGCACAGATTTGTGATCATAACATGAAACATGGATTTTTTTTAAAACAGAAGATAAGAAGATGGGTAATTTAACAGACAGTTTGATGGAACTGTCACAGACTATAGAGTCACTTTAGAGAAGAAGCCTTATCAGGGAAGGTCTGAATAGAGAGGTTTCACTGCACTGTATTTCACACACACAAAAAAAAAGCAAAAAAAAAAAAAAAAAAACCACTTCATGTATGGGAAAACGTCGTATAAGCAATAAATATGTTTCAAACAAGGCCTCATTTCCAAATTTCCTGTTACCAGAGGCCATGAAAGCTGTCTGAATTTTTCAAAAGATCAATTTCGGGGGGGGGGGGGGGGGGAGGGCTTTGCCCCTCTGGGCCTCCCACCAGGGGCACTGCCCCTGAACCCCGCCAGGGGCCTAGGTGGCCCCTGGACCCTGACCTTTTCAGTTTTTCAATTTTTTTTCCAGTTTCACCCATGCCACTGTGGGCAGGTGCCGGCTTGGGCTGAACAAGGCAGGAAAGGATGCTGCTGATGAGAATCAAATCCTCCAACGGTTTGGTCAGCATGGGCCTGTCTCTTGTCTGTCTGTCTGTCAGCCCCTGTCTGTCTGCTCACTGCATCAGATGCCATTCGGCATCATGAAGAACCCACAGGAGGCAAGCATATCATCTGTGACATACCTGATGGAGGAGAGTGCTCTTTTGGTTCTACTGTTGCATGACTGAAGAATCTCTTCACTTGACAGTCACAGATGCATGAATGCAGGATGCTTGGGGTTTGCCAAAGATAGCCTTTTTTGACTTTCTGCTTTAAAAATTTTGTATTTTATTGCCGTTTGCTTCTTTTTTTTGTCTGTGTGTGTGTGTGTGTGTGTGTGTGCACTCATGCATTAGTTTTATACAGACAAGGAGGTCCCATCAGCCAAGTATGAAATTGATAAGCAGTGTGTTGTGTGATGACGTCAGACTGATGTTGGCTTCCAAACAGCAGGTTGTTTTGGGTGTAAGCTCTAAACAGCTGGTTGCATGGGGTGTAAGCTCTAAACAGCAGGTTGCATGGGGTGTAAGCCCTAAACAGCAGGTTGCATAGGGAGTAAGTCCCAGCTGGTAGGGTCGGTCAGTGGCCAGGCAGCTAACTGCCCCCTCTCTGATCATAAAGACCTTGCCCTTGAAACCACGGTAGAGGACAACTCTTTACACAGTGCACATACCATGGCAACCTTGAAGGTGTTTCTTTCCTGTGGCCATCCCCCATCCTCCGTGATTGTTGTACTGCCCGACCTCCCACAGGGTTCCCAGACAGCAAGTCATGTGACCCCTTCTCACCAATGTGATTGGTGTACTGCCCAGCCCCCCACAGGGTCCCCAGACAGCAGGTCATGTGACCCCTTCTCACCAGTGTGATTGGTGTACTGCCCAGCCTCCCACAGGGTTCCTACACAGCAAGTCATGTGACCCCTTTCTCACCAGTGTGATCGGTGTACTGCACAGCCCCCCACAGGGTCCCCAGACAGCAAGTCTTGTGACCCCTTCTCATCACTAATGTGATTGGTGTACTGCCCTAGCCTCCCACAGGGTCCCCAGACAGAAAGCCATGTGACCCCTTCTCACCGATGTGATTGGTGTACTGCCCAGCCTCCCACAGGGTCCCCAGACAGCAAGCCATGTGACCCCTTCTTACCGATGTGATTGGTGTACTGCCCAGCCCCCCACAGGGTCCCTACACAGCAAACCATGTGACCCCTTCTCACCGATGTGATTGGTGTACTGCCCAGCCCCCCACAGGGTCCCCAGACAGCAAGCCATGTGACCCCTTCTCACCGATGTGATTGTGTGTACTGCCCAGCCCCCCACAGGGTCCCTACACAGCAAACCATGTGACCCCTTCTCACCAACACATTGGTGTACTGCCCAGCCCCCCAGGGTCCCCAGACAGCATGCCATTTGACCCCTTCTCACCAATGATGTGCCGCTACTTTCTGTATCTCTTTCATGCATTGGTAAAGATTAGCAGGAACACATCCTGTACAGTAGGTCAGCCTACAAACTAAGGCAGTTGCTTTGGAAGATAGAAATGTTATGTCTCTTCACATCTGTGGCAGAGTTTGCTTTACAAGTATTGCTTCGGAGTTGTTATTGTGAACGTCGGTATGAATCTGGAAAGGATTAGTTTTCTAGTTGTGAAGAGCTTGCTTTTCTGGTAAGCTTGTAGCTGAGGTGCAGAATGCAGAACAATCCACAGAACACCGGGCCCTGGTTGGCCGCGCCTTACGGTGTGACTGAAGGTAGATGGTGCTACAACACTGGGTTTACACACTCATGCTGTTCTTTTACTGATGTTGCTGACATGTCATATGACAACTGCTCTGTATGTGTGTGTACATGCGTGTGTCTGTGTCTGTGTGTGTGTGTGTGTGTGTGTGTGTGTGTGTGTGTGTGTGTGTGTGTGTGTGTGGTGCTCTAACAACTGGCTGGCAGGAGAGAACCAGTGTTCCTGATCTCATCTCCTGGAATTTGAACAACTAGCCAGGCTCTAGCTTTGACATGGTACTTGCACTATCCTAGGTCAGTTCATCAGGATGTTGCAGAGGTTCAGAGTTGGTCAGGTCTGTAGGGGGTGGTTTGGACCATGGCAAACCTGATGTTACAGTGTGTCTGAGGATGTGTAGTGGGCCATGGCAAGCCTGATGTGACAGCCTGAGGGTGTGTAGTGGGCCATGGCAAGCCTGATGTGACAGCTTGAGGGTGTGTAGTGGGCCATGGCAAGCCTGATGTGACAGCCTAAGGGTGTGTAGTGGGTTATGGCAAACCTGATGTGACAGTGTGTCTGAGAATGTGTAGTGGGCCATGGCAAGTCTGATGTGACTGTCTGAGGGTGTGTAGTGGGCCATGGCAAGCCTGATGTGACAGTGTGTCTGATGATTTGTAGTGGGCCATGGCAAGTCTGATGTGACTGTCTGTGGGTGTGTAGTGGGCCATGGCAAGCCTGATGTAACAGTGTGTCTGAGGGTGTGTAGTGGGCCATGGCAAGCCTGATGTATCAGTGTGTCTGAGGATGTGTAGTGGGCCATGGCAAGCCTGATGTGTACTGTGTGTCTGAGGGTGTGTAGTGGGCCATGGCAAGCCTGATGTACCAGTGTGTCTGAGGATGTGTAGTGGGCCATGGCAAGCCTGATGTATCAGTGTGTCCGAGGATGTGTAGTGGGCCATGGCAAGCCTGATGTATCAGTGTGTCTGAGGATGTGTAGTGGGCCATGGCAAACGATGTGACTGTCTGTCTGAGGGTTTGTAGTGGGCCATGGCAAGCCTGATGATGTAACAGTGTCTGTGGTGTGTAATGGACCATGGCAAGCCTGATGTAACTGTCTGTGTGTGGTGGGCCATAGCAAGCCTGATGTGACAGTGTGTATGTGGTGTGTAGTGGGTCATGGCAAGCCTGATGTGACAGTCTGTCTGTGGTGTGTAATGGACCATGGCAAGCCTGATGTGACAGTCTGTCTGAGGATGTGTAGTGGGCCATGGCAAGCCTGATGTGACAGTCTGTCTGGGATGTGTAGTGGGCCATGGCAAGCCTGTTGTGACTGTCTCTGAGGGTGTGTAGTGGGCCATGGAAAGCCTGTTGTGACTGTCTGAGGGTTGTAGTGGGCCATGGCAAGCCTGATGTGACAGTCTGTCTGAGGGTGTGTGAGCTGCCAAGTGTACAGTGATACGGTTCATCTGCAGACCTGGTTCACTTTGTGACGACGTCATAGCTGACAGCACAGTACAGGAACACTGTGGACAGTCAGGACCAACTCAGCTGATGCCCCCCCCCTAAATGTTTTTTGTTTTAGAGTTGATGTCCCCCAGCCCACTTTTTACATTTGATGTCCCTTTAACCATCCTTTGATAATTGATATTCCCCCCTCCCCCACATCATTTGACAATGGATGTTCCCTAACTTCACATCTTTTGATGATTGATGTCCCCATAACATCATTTGACAATTGATGTGTTCCTAACGTCACATCTTTTGATGATTGATGTCCCCACAACGTCATTTGAAAATTCATGTCCCCTAATGTCATTTGATAATTAATGTCCCCCTGACATCATTTGATAATTGATGTCCCCTAACATCATTTGACAGTTGATGTCCCCTAACATCATTTGATAATTAATGTCCACAACATATTTTGATAATTGATGTCTGCTAACATCATTTGATAATTAATGGCCAGAGCATCATTTGATAATTGATGTCCCCTAACATCATTTGATTATTGATGTCCCCCAAACATCATTTGATAATTGATGTCCCCCCTAACATCATTTGATAGTTGATATTCCCCCTAAAAAAAAATCATTTGATAATTGATGTCCTCCCAAACATCATTTGATAATTGATGTCCCCCTAACATCATTTGATAATTATGTCCCCTAACATCATTTGATATTAATATCCCCTCACATCCTTTGATAATTATTGTCCCCTAGCATCCTTTGTCTGACGTCATGGGAACTGTTGACACATATTGTGGGATGTGATGTGGATGATCCATGTCATTAGGTCTGATGTGGAGTCATGGGAACTGTGGAGACATTGTGGGATGTGATGTGGATGTTCCATGTCTTAAGGTCTTATGGTCTGATGTGGAGTCATGGGAACTGTGGACACACATTGTGGGATGTGATGTGGATGATCTATGTCTTTAGGTCTGATGTGGAGTCATAGGAACTGTGGACATACATTGTGGGATGTGATGTGGATGATCCATGTCTTAAGGTCTGATGTGGTCATAGGAACTGTGGACACACATTGTGGGATGTGACGTGGATGGTCCATGACTTAAGGTCTGATGTGGAGTCATGGAACTGTGGAGACACATTGTGGGATGTGATGTGGATGTTCCATGTCTTAAGGTCTTATGGTCTGATGTGGAGTCATGGGAACTGTGTCATTGTGGGATGTGATGTGGATGATCTATGTCTTTAGGTCTGATGTGGTCATAGGAACTGTGGAGACACATTGTGGGATGTGACGTGGATGGTCCATGACTTAAGGTCTGATGTGGAGTCATGGGAACTGTGGAGACACATTGTGGGATGTGATGTGGATGGTCCATGACTTAAGGTCTGATGTGGAGTCATGGGACTGTGTGGAGACACATTGTGGGATGTGATGTGGATGGTCCATGACTTAAGGTCTTCTGGTCTGATGTTGAGTCATGGGAACTGTTGACACACATTGTGGGATGAGATGTGGATGGTCCATGTCTTTAGGTCTTCTGGTCTGATGTGGAGTTATGGGAACAGTGGACACATTGTTGAGGAGTGTGTCACTGCTTCAGTATTGCCAGTTGTTATGGAAAGAATCTCTGACCCTTCGCATTGGGGTGCGCCTGTATTGCATTGTCGTGTGATTTTCAGTCATTCATTTCCCCATAGAGGTCTATGAAATGAATCATTCTATATGAATTTATGCAAACAAAACCTGGCAATGATGAGCGTTTGCTCACAGGGGTTAGATAATTGATTCATCTTTTTCCTGAACGTCAGTGCTGATTGTTGGATGTGTGCATATGTCAGCAAGTGTGCTTATGTGTGTCGTGCATGGGAGATTATATCTTTTCCATAATTTTGGTTTGGTTAAACAAGAAAAAGGCTCAATTTATTCTTGAGTTCTCATTTGGAACAAAAAATTGAATGATTTGTTCCAGACATGTTTAATTTGTCTATTTTGCATGGTGAGCTACAGTGTAGAATGCTGCGATGTAGGTATGTCAGTCTCTGTCTTGTGAATGACATCTATGATGCATATGTAAACTTGTTCATGTGTTTGTTGGATTTGATGGTATATGTAAAGTTGACGTGGGTAATGATTGCAGTGTAAATTTGTTGATATTCTTGATGTATCCGACTGTGCATGTAAATTTGCTCATGTGGATGACATACGCGATTGTACATGTAAACTTGTTGATGTGGGGGAGGTAAATGATAGTTAATGAAAATTGTTGATGTGGGTTATGTACATAAGGTTGCCTTGTCAAAATGATTCTTTTATGTAAGGTGTAATTAACATCCAATCCGTGGGTGATATTGATGTTGTACTCTGACCAATAATAAGGCGCTTTGTAAACTGGCCTTTCTACACAAATGTATGTAAACAAATTTCAAAGCAGAGGAAACGGTAGAGCTCTGCAAGCAAGCTGTAAGAGTGGGCAGTTGTGGCAATACGGACCATGTGGACATGGTCCCCTTCACCATACACCTTCTTTGATGGGTTTTGACTGTTGTCCTGAATTTATACGATGTCTCTTCTCCTGGTAGTTGTAACTAGTGTGAAGAGGATTGTGTGTTGTCAGTCATGTCACTCATAGTCTTTGTGCTCAGTGTATGTGTTGTGTGCCCACCCCTCCACCCACTCTCCCCACACCGTCCCTCTGTATTCCTTCTCCTTACTTCACATGGTCTTCCCCAGCAATTCTTGCCTTCCCCCTCCTCTGTCCTCCTTGTGAAATACCCACCTCAACTGTCCTCCACTGGAACTGTGGGACACTCTGGCCATGTTGGTCTGTTCCCTCTGTTGGTCTGTGCCCTCTGTTGGTCTGTCCCTTCTGTTGGTCAGTGCCCTCAGTTGGTC
Source organism: Conus betulinus (assembly GCA_016801955.1). NCBI lineage: Eukaryota > Metazoa > Mollusca > Gastropoda > Neogastropoda > Conidae > Conus > Conus betulinus. The sequence continues at coordinate 598,607 of JADBJO010000481.1, forward strand.
TCTGTTCCCTCTGTTGGTCTGTGCCCTCTGTTGGTCTGTCCCTCTGTTGGTCTGTGCCCTCTGTTGGTCTTTGCCCTCTGTTGGTCTGTCCCTCTGTTGGTCTTGGTTGCCCTCTGTTGGTCTTTGCCCTCTGTTGGTCTGTCCCCTCTTTGGCGAGTGTTTAGTGGTCACTGTGTTGTCATGATGGTTATTACCATTGGTGAGGGTTTAGTGGTCACTGTGTTGTCATGACATTGTCATGTGGTGATGGTATAGTGGTCACTGTGTTGTCCTGACAGTCATTGCCATGTGGCGAGGGTTTAGTGGTCACTGTGTTGTCATGATGGTCATCCCATGTGATGATGGCATGTTATTCAGTTTGTTCTTGTCCAGACTTTCACTCCCTTGTGCCACACGGACCATTCTTGCCATGTATGAATGTTGTGTTTGGGTTAGGTGTTGCTGGTGTGAGGGACATGCGTGTAAGGTATGTTCCATGGGGGGTACTGTGGGGGTGTTACTGGTGTGAGGTACGTGTATGTTCCATGGGGTAGGGTGTTGCTGGTGTGAGGGACATGTGTATATATGTTCCATGGGCTAGGGTGTGAGTGTGGTGTGAGGGACATGTGTGTAAGGTATGTTCATCATGGGGTAGGGTGTGAATGGTGTGAGGGACATGTGTGTAAGGTATGTTCCATGGGGTAGGGTGTTGCTGGTGTGAGGGACATGTGTGTTAAGGTATGTTTCATGGGGTAGGGTGTTGCTGGTGTGAGGGACATGTGTGTTAAGGTATGTTCCATGGGGTAGGGTGTACTGGTGTGAGGGACATGTGTGTAAGGTATGTTCCATGGGGTAGGGTGTTGCTGGTGTGAGGACATGTGTGTTAAGGTATGTTCCATGGGGTAGGGTGTTGTTGTGTGAGGGACATGTGTTTAAGGTATGTTCCAGCCCAGTATATGGAGACAGGTCCTGTGATGTGTCCACCTTCATCCGTATTATCATGACCTTCACCTTCATGGTCCAGTGTGGTGTTGGGTGTGTGGGTGTTGTGTGGGATGCCCGTGGCCCCTTTTTTTGTGGATCCCTTTCACATGTTAATGATATGCACACCTTGCAGGGTCATTGTTCATCAAACTGCTGTCACCCACACTGTGCCTGGGCTTTGGCATCGGCTTCACTTGTCCTCCATTGTGTCTGTGAACACTTGCATGTCTAAGATGTCCATGTGAAGTGGATGCACAGTGGACTGGCTGACTTGTTTGGTTAATAGTCATGGCATCTGGAATCAGAGTCTGGATGTTAAATGGTTAAGAGTCGTGGCATCTGGAATCAGACTCTAGATGTTGAATGGTTAATAGTCATGGCATCTGGAATCAGACTCTGGATGTTGAAGCATGTTTCCTGTCATGTGTAACCATTCCACTGCAGAAATTGTTTGTCGTTTTTCTGTGCTGTGGAAAGCTGACACAGCTTGGACTTCGGTCATTCATTACATCAATGATGCACACCTTGTATGTCCGTTTGATTATGTACTGAAAGAAACTTTTCTTTTTTCATTTTTTTTTTTTTTTTTTTTTTTTTTCTTTTGCTTAGAAAATAGCTTTATGTTTCCTCAACACAAGCAAGTGTCAAGGCATGGGCAACATGGAGCTGGGATGAGATAGTTGCATTCCTTTAAGTTTTACTGTTTAGGATGATTTGTTGACTGTGTGTGTTTGTTGGTCTGTCACATTGCATCGTGATCAACATGCCTGTGAATAATGTCTGAGGGGCAGTGGAAAAGGGTGACAGAAGGTGAGGGGCATGCTTTCTGGCACTTCAGTACAGGCAGGTCTACATCAAGAGCACCCCATGTCTCTACACCAGCATATCTGTACCAGGGGACATGGGCAATGCACCTGAAAGCAACTGTCACCTCATAACTCACTCTGCATGTGTTGTCATCACCAACCTGAACGAGTGAAGAGGGGATGGTTTTCTCCCATTAGGGAAGACTATGGTGTTTTATGGTGCGGCACCAGACCAAGTTTGATTGATCGGCAAAGAGTAACAGTAACAGGACTGTGGACTGGACTGGAGCTGTATCTGTGGGGAGACAGGGACAGTGATTGACTGGAATGTAGCTGTATCTCTGAGAGATAGGGACAGTGACTGGACTGGAGCTGTATCTGTGGAGAGACAGGGACAGTGACTGGACTGGAGCTGTATCTGTGGAGAGACAGGGGACGGTAATCGACTGGACTGAAGCTGTATCTATGGAGAGACAGGGACGGACAGTGACTGGACTTGAGCTGTATGTATGGAGAGACAGGGACAGTGATTGACTGGAATGTAGCTGTATCTGTGGGGAGACGGGGACAGTGATTGACTGGACAGGAGCTGTATCTGTGGGGAGACGGGGACAGTGATTGACTGGACAGGAGCTGCATCTGTGGGGAGACGGGGACAGTGATTGACTGGACAGGAGCTGCATCTGTGGGGAGACGGGGACAGTGATTGACTGGACAGGAGCTGCATCTGTGGGAGACGGGGACAGTGATTGACTGGACAGGAGCTGCATCTGTGGGGAGACGGGGACAGTGATTGACTGGACAGGAGCTGCATCTGTGGGGAGACGGGGACAGTGATTGACTGGACAGGAGCTGCATCTGTGGGGAGACGGGGACAGTGATTGACTGGACAGGAGCTGCATCTGTGGGGAGACGGGGACAGTGATTGACTGGACAGGAGCTGCATCTGTGGGGAGACGGGGACAGTGATCGCTGGACAGGAGCTGTATCAGTAGGGAGACAGGGACAGTGATCGACTGGACTGGAGCTGTATCTGTGGAGAGACGGGGACAGTGATTGACTGGACAGCAGCTATATCTGTGGGGAGACAGGGACAGTGATTGACTGGACTTGAGCTGTATCTGTGGAGAGACGGGCCGGGGACAGTGACTAGACTGGACAGAAGCTGTGTTAACCAAGTGTGACAGTTGAAGAGAATGGATGTTGGGCAGGAGTAGCATGTGTAGTGACCATTAACCAACACTGTACAGCAGTCGAGTTAGCATGGGTGTATGGAGCGGCAGGGTTTGTTTCTTGAAAGTGCCTTGAAAGACTATCAACTATGTAACCTCATCATGGAAATCCTTTGTACATCATACTACTTGGAGCAGGCTGACATGCTAGATACATGATACATGAATAGTTCAGTCTTTTTGGTCCATGTTCTCTTTTTGGTCCATGTTCAGTCAGTGAAGGCAATGTGTGGCCGGTTAGCTGCATTTTTGTCACCAGTTAATGATGGTCCTCTATTGTGGTTTGGTTTGGTTTCTGAGGGAAGAAGCTTAGAAAACAGTAGAAGTGAGGGGTGGGGTGCAGAAGAAAAACAAGGGGGAGGGGTATGATGTTAAATGCCTCAAGACTATGGAGCTGTCTGCAAGCTAGGAACAGAGTGGACGGCAGACTAGGTAGAGGTGTGATGGTGATGCCGGCCTCTTCATCATGCATGTCCTTGAACAACTGCCCGCAGTCTGTAGAGCAGGCTTTTACTACATGAATGTCATCACCACCTGACTGACACTGATATCTGCCAGGTTGTCGGGTTCATCAGGGGAAGTCCATTTGCTGCATGGACAGTGGGCTATGGGAAAGAGTTGACCATGTACATAAACTGTCTGCTGCATCCATGAGCAGAGCAAGTGCCATTCCACGCAGCAGTGTGCTGTTCCCATGATGCATGATGTGGTCACTGTGGAGGGAGGAGGGCATGCTGTTTATCTCGGGTGCCACGGCCATTGTCAGGTGTGGAGAGTGTTCCCCAAGTGAGGGCTACTGCCCACGGGCCAAGCTCCACCTGACATACTGACATACTGACATAGGATCCTTGTCACTGCAGCTGCTGATTATATATATACTACACACACACGCACATCTAACTGATCCGAGGATTAGGGTCATATCAGGTGTTTGAGTGAATATACTAAGGATGGTTGGTTTACACTATGGTACCAAGATATGGTAGGCCCCTTCCTTTCACATGAGAGACCAGAAACAACCCCAAGGAAACCCTGGACCTCTGGTCTTTCCATTTACACCATGGCCACAAACAGTCCAAGACAAAACCTGGATTTCTGGTCGTCTTTCCATTCACACGATGGCCACAAACAGTCCAAGATAAACCTGGATTTCTGAATGCACACTCATGGACTGAGCAGTGGACTTGCCCTTGGCAAACCTGTACGGCCAATTCCTCTGCTTCGTCTTCACTGACACCACCATAGAACAGACGCCTGCTGAACCATTTACACCCCTGTAGGGACAAGGATCCTTGGTACCAGGCCTTCGTGCTGTGGGCAGAGAGTTTATTGCGTGTTATGCTATGTCATGCTGCAGGGAGCAAAGGGCGAGCGGTGGAGTTGTCAGTGCCGACAGACTGGATGTGTGCATGGGTGTGAAAGGACTGTACAGAGAACAGCAAGGATGTTGATAATTTATTTTCTGTGCTACCAGGTCATGTAATCTTGTGGGGGATGCAGACAATAAAAGTCTTTTTTGCATCATATTGATGTGAGGAGTGTGGTACTGAGCTGTAGATGTGTGCAGTGGCTACTGTGTGGAAGGATTCCCGACTAGCCAAGGGTATGAAGAGCCTTATCACACAGTGATCTGCCAGGAAGAACTTTCATGAAGTTAGACATGCCAACCAATTGATTATCCAAGGGTATAAGGAGCCATTTCTCTCACTGACCTGCCAGGAAGAACTTTCATGAAGGTAGACAGGTCGGCCACTTTTCTGCTTTCATGCAAGAACCATCATTTTCACTGAGATGCTAAAAAAACATGTTTCCAATTTCTTTCTTTTTGTTTTTTTAACTCTTTCATCCCTGGTTATCTGCCGGGCATTACTTCCCCTTATTCCTATGTTTCTTAGTTACAAGCAGTACCCTTCATTCCTGGGTTTCCAGGAAAAAAGTAATCAAAGAATAGGGTGTGTACTTCTGATTATTTTGTATAACTGGTGTTTCTACCGGACTATAGCATGTCATACACCGTTGTGTACAGAAATGGTGCCGGCACATTTTGATCTGGTTTTTCCGACCCAATGTCGCGTATTTGGTGACACAAAGGTGTCAAGACTGGTGACAACTACTAATTAATTCAAACTTAAAGAAACAAAATGTTATACAGCCCTCAAAAACATGCGAGCAGCAAAAACCATGCATGTAACTCACAGTCTGATGTCCTCCGTAAATCCACTTCAAAAAATGCTTCACAAGTGTCTTTGTCACAGTGTCACCCTATCTTAGGAAAAATGCACAGCAATGATAAAAATGTCCCCCACAGTACTCCTTCTGCACTATGGTCTTACCGAATTCAGTTGTCTTTGCACAGTATTTGTCCAAAAGTCACACTTCGAGTTTATGTCAACAAACAACACACAACATGTCAGTCTTAGAAAATGATGCACTGCTAGTGTCACAGTGTCAAAGTGTCACACATGAAACCAGGTGTCACACAAAGGAAACACAGGTGTGGTACACCTTAAAACAATCTTTCTGATTATTACAACACAGATGTTCATTGCACTTTTCGCACATCATCATTGTCTTGCTTTTCTTGAATGGATTGTCACTTTATTTCACACCAGTGTGTGTTGACTCATATGTGTTTGTGTCGCGCAACGCATACCACACAGGTGTGATCTTTTCCAACACCTGCCACTGTGTTTTTCTAGATCAGTCTGCCGTTTAGTGTTGGCATTGTCGTTTGCAAAACTGACAAGCTTTGAAAGGATTGTATCAGAATAGTACAGCTGAAAATAATCCACTGCCTTCATTGACGTATCGAGTATGTGCACAGGACTGGGGCGCCGTTCGAAGTTTTTCCGAGGTGTGCGTGGTTCAGTGAAATCCCCACCTGTCCAGTCAAATCATGGCCGATTGTAGCAAAGTGGAAGATTTTCATCATCCACTTCATCGCCAGTATCACCGTCATATTCGTTCTCGGCACTGGCAAGTCCTGCTCTCTCTTCTGTTAGATCAGACAGACAGAAGTCATCGGCTAAATTGTAAATTTCATCGTCAGAAAACTGATTGCTATGTTTTTTCTTCACCTTCTATCTTCTTAGTAGGCACTAAACAGTGTGCTCTCACGGTCGAGTCAAGATGAAATTTCGGTTCCAGACACTTTCTCATGCTGAGGAAGTAAGCAGGCATGACTTACCTAAACATCCCACGAGTCCCGTAGAAGGCGAAGGCCGCTATGACGCGCCAACCATGTGACAGGTGGGCGCGGATTTCAAGGCGTGAACCGCTGCAGCGGGTTGCCCAGACGAAAAAAAGGAGTATGTTTCTCTGAACCACTGAAGCGGTTTTCAGGAATGAAAGGAGAAGATTTGTCAAACTGCTCTAGTGGTTGGCAGGAATGAG
>JADBJO010000481.1:607500-669376 GCA_016801955.1 Conus betulinus
AGACAGACAGATGTACAGAGTCCACTCTTGAGGAGCTGAAAGCTATCCTCATTTCAGTACAGAAATAACAAACTCATAAGTACTTCAAGTACAGTAGTCGTAGTAGAAGTATAGTAGTATAGTAGTACTACTACTACTACATTAAAACAAGTTTCTAAGTGCCAGTCGCCATGATCAGAAGTCAACAGTCATGTAAATTTTAAAATTTCCATGAATGAAAATAAAGGCTTCACATATGTTAGGTAATTTTGAGTACTTCACATGTGGGACTTTGAGGTAGAAGTGAAAATATGAGAAAGGGAGTGAAGGGCCTAAGAGTCATGCTTATACTAGGTTTTTTGTGTGTGGTGTGTGTGTGTGTGTGTGTGTGTGTGTGTGTGTGTGTGTGATTTATATACAGGTCCATAAGTTTCCTTTCAAACCTGAATGCACAATCTTACCTTCCAGTTGACATTTGGTCCATCCATTGATATCTGTAGCAGTTTTCTGTGTCCCAGCTCAGTGATGATGGGTTCCAACATTCATAAATGTTTACTGGCCCAGAAATTCTCAAGTCAGGTATTCACTTCTCACCATACCATCAGTCAGAATGCGCACATGTATATCAAACTGTTTCAAGTTTCAGTTCTTTGTTTAGACTTTCATCAAACAACAGCACGAAGTTTGATTCTTCTTGTGTTCTTTTTGTCAGCGATGAATGAAAGTGAGGTGCAATGCCACTTGTCGCCGAATACCTTGATCTTCCCTCACCACACTGAAATCCTTTGGCGAATTGACTATCTGGAAACACTGTTTGAAAAATCTGAGAGTTATGTTCACAAGAGCTGAAGCTTTGGTGCGCGTTTACAGTGTGCAGTGTCCACAGAATTTCAGATTTCAGCACACGTCTTTGAGCAAAACAAGTCCACTGTGGCTGAAGAGCTGGTGCTGGATTCGCACATGGACACATCACGATCAGGATTTAATGACGACACAACATTCGCATTCGACACTGCTGCTGCCGTCTTGTTCATAAGAAAGTACAAGATGGGTATCACTGCTGAAGATCTTGCTGCCAGTAGAGCCACGTGCTTTTTTCCGTTGCTGTGGCTAGCCAGGGCACTCTCGCCCACTGCTCGCACATCGAAACTTTTTTTGCAGACTGTGCAGTAGCAGGCATGTTTGTTTGCTTTGTCTTCTCTCACCCAGTTGGGTTTATCCAACCACAGACAGTTGAAAGCACATTCCCCCCAGGCATTTTCAAGCTCTGTTCACAGGGAACTGAACAAGCCGGAAGCGCAAGACCTTTTCTTCACGCATGCGTAGAATTTAAAAATTGCGGAAGTTACAAATTATCTCCCTTGGTTCATTCTTTAGCAGACAACAACGCGGGATCGAGATGATGTAAAATTTTTGAAAATAATTTTTCATCAACCTGAACGCAGAAAAATCAAACTGCCATTTTTTTTTTTGCCACTTTAAAATGTTTTTTGAAGACGATGGTTTGATTTTCAAGGGTTTTCAAGGAGGTTTGGTCAACATAACCACATTTTATTGATTTTCAAGGGGTTTCAAAGTCTTGAAATTTTCAAGGAGTTTCAAGGAGTTTCAAGGAGCGTACGAATCCTGCTTCAAGTTACCAGAACAAACATGGTATCTTCCAAGGTTTTATTTACAATCACACAAAAGACCCCACCCCCAGGGAAAGGTTCCTAGGTCAACAGCAGCAGGACAAGGCGGTGGAATGTGACTATCCCTGGACCGAGCGTGACCCCTGCCCTCCATCCCATGCTGTCCTTGTCTGCCTCTGTCGCACACCTTGCCACTGTCCAGCGCCACAAGCCAATGGAAGGTGGTCACAAATGCTGATTCAGCTCTGCACAGGACTGACCTGCCCAGGAACCAGCCAATGAGAAACGGATGAACATCTCCTGTATGCTGCACAGCCTTCACCGTGTGGACCTTGGTCCTCCATGGCGCATTCTTAACACACAAAGTCTTTCCCTACACCTAAAGGTTCACACATGTCAACCAGCATTCAATTCACTGACTCCTACAGTCATTGTGCTCCCCACAAAGCCCTGGCTGCTCAGGCCTTTTGTCCCTCCTCATTCTCCACCTTCCCTGGCAGAGGCAGCCCCAGGGCTCAGGCTTCTGGAACCAGGCCAAGCTCTATCCGGTTGATGACCAGCACCGTGTGAGGGACCCGGAACACTGCAACACACCAACACAATGGCCAACACACTGTTGTCTTAAACACACCAACTCCATGGCCAACACACTGTTGTCTTTAACACACAACACCATGGCCAACACACTGTTGTCTTTAACCCTCTTCAGTATGCACTTATCTGAGCTTAGTTACACCGAAAACCGTCGGCAAGGTAAGTAACTCCGTAATTTGAACATGGTTACCCAATTAAAAAAATTAATTAAAAAAGAGGAAAGAAAATAACGAAATGAAAATAATTTTAAAAATTCCTACGATATATATGTTGCTATATCGTAAGTTTGAAGAATGTCACATGAGCCATTTACTCGGGAAATAAAAAAAAAATCTTCTTCAGAACTTTCTTTCTTCCGAATTGTTGTTCATCATACCTGGAACTTCATCCCAGTCGAAATCTAGGTCACTCTAAGCTTCATTACCCAGCACTTTCACTAAGTCTTATGCCGTAAATCCTACAAAACGCAGTATCTCCATCACTAAATCTCATTATAGAACGCAGAAATCAAGGTTAGCCACGGTGAAAAACGGCATTTCGACCTCAAACTTTAAAAATTCGAAACTCGAGAACCACGGCACGTATCGACTCGCGGTTTTTTTGCAAACGGAAGTAAATGGCTACAGGAAGAAGGAAGTCATGTTCTCGCGAGACTTCCTTTTCTACGAGAAACATGGCGGCGCCCATTGTTGCCATGTGTTTTACCGGGCGCTGGCGGGCGCTCAGCGTTTTGGCTGTGTGATTTTCCGGCCGGGCGCTAGCAGGCGCTCGATGGTCAAGAGGGTTAACACACCAACACTACGGCCAGCACACTGTTGTCTTCAACACACCAAAACCATCAGGCATGGCCAACACACTGTTGTCTTTAAACACACCAACACCATGGCCAACACACTGTTGTCTTTTAACACCAACACACCAACACAATGACCAACACACTGTTGTCATCAACACACCAACACACTTGTCACCAACACCATGACCAATACACTACTTATCACCACACACACCAACAACGTGGCCATCATCCTGCCACTAGGGCCCCCTACCACAACACTGACCCTGCTGTGCCCCCCCCCCCCCCCCCCCCCCCCCCTCCAAGGCTTGGGCAGCCTCTGGACCCTGCCCATCAATCTCTACTTCTGCTCCGTCCATTCCCTTCACCATCCCCCCCCCCCCCCCTTCCTTCGCCAACCACTACCCCCGTCATCATCAACACACCAGCATCAACCCTACATGGATGAGACACAGTCTGCTGTCATATGATTGTGATCAATTAACTCAATCAAGTCGCAGCCAAAATGGACCTGTTTGTCCTAAAATCACACAGTTTTAGGCATTTTTTAAAAAATCATTAAAACATCAACCACTTCACCTAGGAGCATGAAAACATTCACCAATGGATTGAAAAACAAGATGCAAAGCATATAAACGTACTCCCAGTTTATCTAAAATATGTGCGATATATTCCATAAAGAGTAAAAACCGTACTGGGCTGGTGTAACCATTAGTAATGGCTATTCTGGTGAACATCAGCCATCATCTGTGACCTATCTGAGATATTCTCTAAAAAACAAAAACCGTTATGGGTCGTTATAGCCGTTAGTAACGGCCATAACAGTAAATTAAACGTCGGGCATAAACCGCGACCCATAGTGAACATGCCTACAAATTTTCAGAAAGATCGGGCAAGTACTTTCTGAGATATTCCATCAAGAAGAAAACCATTATGGGCCGTCAGTAACAGCTACAACTGTAAACTAAAAACATCGGGGCATCTCTGTGACCCATAATGGACATACCTACAAATTTTCAGAAAGTTTAGCCAAGTACTTTCTGAGATATTCGATAAAGAAGAAAAACCAATTTGAGCCAATATACCCGTTAGTAATGGCTATAACGGTAAACTAAAACATCGGGCATCATCCCGTAAGCCGTAGTGAACATACCTGCTAATTTTCACAAAGATCGGCCAAGTACTTTCTGAGATATTCCATAAAGAAGAAAAAAAACATTACAGGCCCTTAAAGCCATTAGTAACGGCTATAACATTAAACTAAAACATCGGGCATCATCCGTGACCCATAATGAAGATGCCTGCTAATTTTCAGAAAGATCGGCCAAGTACTTTCTGAGATATTCCATAAAGAAGAAAAACCGTTACAGGCTGTTACAGCTGTTAACGGCTATAATGTTAAACTAAAACATCGGGCATCATCTGTGACCCATAAATGAACATACCTGCTAATTTTCAGAAAGATCGGCCAAGTACTTTCTGAGATATTCCATAAAGAAAAAACCGTTACAGGCTGTTACAGCTGTAAATAACGACTATAACAAGATAAACCAAAAGCATCAGGCATCATCCATGACCCATAATGAACGTACCTGCTAATTTTCACACAGATTGGTGTAAACCATTAGTAATGGCTATTCTGGTAATCATCATCCATCATCTGTGACCTATAATGAACATACTTACAAATTTTCAGAAAGATCGGCCAAGAACTTTCTGAGATTTTCCATCAAGAAGAAAACCATTATGGGCCATTAGTAATGGCTAAAAAAACGTAAACTTAAACATCGGGCATCTCTGTGACCCATATGAACATACCTACAAATTTTAAGAAAGATCGGCCACTTCCTTTCCGAGATATTCCATAAAAAAACAAAAACCGTTATGGGCCGTTATAGTTGTTAGTAACGGCCATAATGGTAAATTAGTCGTCATGCATGATCCGTGACCCATATTGAACATACCTACAAATTTTTAGAAAGATAAGCCAAGAACTTTCTGAGACATTCCATAAAAAAGAAAAACTATTATGGGCTGTTACAGCCGTCAGTAACACCTACAACGGTAAACTAAAACGTCAGGCATCATCCGTCGCCCAAAATGGACATACCTACAAATTTTCAGAAAGTTCGCCAGGTACTTTGAGATATTTGATAAAGAAGAAAAAACCATTATGAGCTGATATACCCGTTAGTAACAGCTATAACAGTAAACTAAAACATCGGGCATCATCTGTAAGCCACAGTGAACATACCTGCTAATTTTCACAAAGATCGGCCAAGTACTTTCTCAGATATTCCATAAAGAAGAAAAAACCGTTACAGGCCATTATAGCCATTAGTAACAGCTATAATAGCCGTTAGTAATAGCTATAACGTTAAACTAAAACATCGGGCATCATCCGTGACCCATAATGAAGATACCCGCTAATTTTCACACAAAGATCGGCCTAGTACTTTCTGAGATATTCCATAAAAGAGAAAACCCGTTACAGGCTGTTACAGCCATTATAACAGCTATAACAGGGTAAACTAAAACATCAGGCATAATCTGTGACCCATAATGAACATACCTGCTAATTTTAACAAAGATCGGCCATGTACTTTCTGAGATATTCCATAAAGAAGAAAAATTGTTACAGGCCATTACAGCTGTTAGAAACAGCTACAACGGTAAAATAAAACATTGGGCATTATTCGTGACCCATAATGAAGATACCTACTAATTTTCAGAAAGATCGGCCAAGTACTTTCCGAGATATTCCATAAAGAAGAAAAATTGTTACAGGCCATTACAGCTGTTAGAAACAGCTACAACGGTAAAATAAAACATTGGGCATTGTTCGTGACCCATAATGAAGATACCTACTAATTTTCAGAAAGATCGGCCAAGTACTTTCCGAGATATTCCATAAAGAAGAAAAAAACGTTACAGGCCATTATCAGGCATCATCCATGACCCATAATGAACATACCTACAAATTTTCAGAAAGATCGCCACACATACTGAGATATTCCATAAAGAAGAAAAACCGTTATAGGCCATTACAGCCATTAGCAATGGCTATAACGGGGTAAATCAAAACATGGGGCACCATCGTGACCATTAATGAACATACACAACAATTTACAGAAAGATCGGCCAAGTTGTTTCTGAGATATTCCAAAAAGAAGAAAAAACCATTACAGGCCATTACAGCCGTTAGTAACGGCTAACACTGTCAGATTCTCTCTTGAGGGCACATAAGACCGGGGCGAAAGCTTGGCTGTGTGTCTGGAGTGGCACTGTCTTCATCTGTCCTTGGGCAGGGGTGGTGGGTCTGTGGGGTGTGCTCGACAGCTGGAGGGTGGTGTTTTTCCCCTGTGAGCTCTGCAGTCATGAAACATGGGCTGGTGCACCCATGGGAATGCTACTTTAAGGCTGTTATGAGTTGCATCCTGTAGTCTGATTTACCTCTGCTCAGGAGCAGTTATGTCCCTTGATATCTTAATGGAGTGTGTCCTGCGCATGCCTGTACCCAACATCAACACAGCGCAGGCCTCCAAGGGTGCAGGGCTGCTCAAAGGGCAGGTGAAGGCAGTGCTTCTCTGGGTCCTCCCCAGCACCTTCGGGGTGTTTCTTTTTCTTCATAAAGAAGAAAAACTGTTATAGGCCATTACAGCCGTTAGTAACGGCTATAGCGGTAAACTTAAACATCGGGCATCATCCGTGGCCGATAATGAATGTATCTACAATTTTCAGAAAGATCGGCCCAGTAGTTTTGTCTGGAGCGAGCAGAACATATTTTGACTACGGACACACGGACAAACAGACAGACAGACACACAGACAGCATTTCTTCAAAAAAACTTTTTGTGCACACTGTAATCCACTTCTTTATGCTCTCTCTATCCTCCAACACAAGTTCAATTACACTTCTGAGCACTTGGTATGACCTATAGTGAACAGTATACTTATGACAACTGCATAAAACACAAGAATTTGACCATAAAATGCTTGATCCACTCTCATGTTCCGCATGAACCTACTTCATCTGGGTGCTGCCATGTTCAAAATCATGTGATTGCAGGAACTGAGAATGGGACAATTCAAATCTGAATAAAACTACTACAGAATACACGAAGAACTGTCTAAGGGAAGCAACTGTAAAAAAAAAAAGGGCCCTTAACTGTCCCTGAAACAAGATTTATTGCCTTTTAATAAAAGGTGTTATGATGATTTGAAAATTGTCCAACTCTGTCGGAAGCATGCATCCGACACGCCTTCAAGCGATGTGAACAGTGTTGGAACCCGCGGCCGACAAGACTCAGTTGAGTTAACATAGATTACAACACTCAAACAACCCACACAGCACTGAAGTGGAACGCTTGGCAACACTCACTGTGACCCAAACTTACCTTGGAAACCTAAATAACCCCACCACAACTCTGCTCATCCAGCAACCAGGTGAAACTAAAGGCTAAGTTTTTTGACTGCCATGACACACTTGTGTGCCACCTCTCTCTCTCTCTCTCTCTCTCTCACACACACACACACACACACACACACACACTGTCATGGAACAAGTTCATCAATAAATAGAACGAAAAATATTTTGTGATGTCTTTATAACAAATACGTAAGTTCGTTCATTGTTACGTCCCTTGTATCCATGGTTTATTGGCGGATATCTCCAAGTAAAGTCACATGTTACTGTTGACCAATGAACTGCCTTTGTCGTTGACAAACTAAACTAAACATTCAACATCATCGAGCAACACTGATCTTCGGCGAGATCGGGAACACCAGGCAGCAGGCATTAAAAGGTGACAGCAAGAAGATCCAACTCTGCAACGATCCAAGTTTTAAGCAGATTAGCAGAAGATCTGAAACTGAAGAAGGCTACAGCACACTAGTCATGGAGAAATGGTTTAGTAATCTGTCAAAGAGCAAGAGACAGCCGCAGACCAAGGGGAGCTGGGCCGTTTGTGCGATCCACCGCAGAAGGGACTGGAGGCTGGACGTACCATTGCTGGGGTTGGTGTGGGCCAGAGCGGCAGCACCAGCCAGAATTCCACAACCATTTCAGGAAGATTGCTGAGGTAGGCGATGTTTGGTTTTGTAGGCTAGACTTATTTATAGATTGTTAGTATGTTGAGAGATTCATTTTTGTAACTTGGGCATGATGTTTGTTAAATCAGCATAATTCTTATTCTTTATTCATGCGATTGCTTGACAATGTAAATCTGCATGACTATCGTCAACTTGCAGAAGTTTTTTCATATTCAAGCCACTGGATGCACGATCAGTTATTTGTGACATTTCGTGATCGTGATGACAGAGCATGCTCGTTGCCCAGACATCGCGATATGTCATCATCATCTTCGATCAGCCACATTTCCATCTGTGTCGTGAAATGTTGTAATCAATGATTATTTCCTCCACAAGTTATCCAACTTGCAATGAATCATATTTGTGCAATAGAAGTTAGTAAAGTGAGATGATCTTCTCTAACAAAATAATGGGAGTAAGATTAATTGCAGTAAGTTATCAAGTAAAGAACGAACCTAATAAGCTTTTCTTCACTGATACTATTCAATTTTAATAAAGAAACTTCAAGAGTGTGTACAGAAGCTAGCTAAGATAGTGTTATTGTAAACGGGTCGGATGGGGGTGTGTGAAGGACATGAGCAGACGCACAGTCATGAAGAGACTTCTGAGAAACTGTCCGTCAGTGCTCCAGGGTTTTTTTATTATTATTATTTCTTTTGTCTTCCACCTCTATCAATCCATGATCATTATCATGTAACCTCATCAACCACATCCTGCAAATCGTGAAGGAGGGGGGCTGGGGCATCAAATCAGTAATCTACAATGACCATGCCAATGACAACGAAGAGAACAAGAGCTAAGTCTACATCATCGTCATTCGTGAAGCATTTTACACCCCTCTCACCCATCTAGTCTGAACTATTTCCTTGTTTCTTCTTCCATTGGAACTCTGTGATTGTTTGTTTTGAGCGTCGTTCTATCATGTACATCATTGTCACACATCATCATACCACCACGTGTTGATTTGTTCCTTTAAATTATATTTCTTTGAAGAATCTGATTTGTGTGTGCAGGATGTGTGGCAAGAACTGAGTAATACATTTCCACCTTGCTGCATCACACAACAAGTCATCACACACACACACACACACACACACACACACACACTTCTTGCACTGAAGGGAACAGTTAGTGTGGAATCTTCATTCGTGTTCATCACCAAACTTACGTTTTCATTTTGCGGTATCTTTTTTTCGTTTCCTATACGTCGACCACACTTGGTTGTGGGACAGAGTCTTCTCTATGACCGTCGCTTCCACGCACACTTGTTCACGGCTGAAACCAAGCACAAGCACCAAACTGAAATGCACTGGAAAGAATTATCAGAAAGAAGCAATATCAGCACAAAGTGGCAAGAGAAACCTGTTGTAAAAATAACATACAAAAGAGCTCAAACACTAACAGCACAGCAATAAGACATAACCAACACACCTGTTTTGTAGTTGTGGTAATGGAAGAGAAACAGCAGAACACTACTTTTATTCTGTCCCCTCTTCAATATTGTCAGTGAAAAAACGATTTTGACTCTTCCACAGAATTATGCCAAGTTACAAAATCTTTTAGAAGGTAGCCTTGATCTCCAAGCTGAAGTTAACTCTTTAATATTTGAAAAAAAAAAGTATATCATTTCATTTCTGAATCAAATTGATTTCAGCATTGACTTTTTCACTGTCTCACTTCTCTATTTTTGCCTCTTTATATTTTACTTCTGTGGTCTTCAGTGTTGCCAACCAGACCATTCCAACAGTAACAGAAGAGCCAGTCAAGAGCCTTGGAAGATGGTATGATGATACGCTGAAAGACACACGAAGAGCAAAAGAAACCAAACAGATGTCGGAAGAAGGCTTGGAGACCATTGACCAGTGTGGGCTCCCTGGCAAATACAAGGTCTGGTGTCTGCAGTTCATGCTGATACCAAAGCTCCTATGGCCTCTGATGATATATGACATCTGCACCAGCATAGTGGAGGCAATGGAATCCAAAATCAACAAGTTCACAAGGAAATGGCTTGGTGTCCCACCCTGTCTGACTGACATAGCGCTATACTGTCGCCAAGCAAAGCTGAAACTACCAGTGAAATCCATCCTGGAGGAATATAAAGCAGGGAAGATCAGACTTCAAAGCCTGCTGGAGGACTCTCAGGAGACAAGGTGATAGAAGCAATCAAGCCCCAGCTGAAGACAGGCAGAAAATGGAAAGTTCAAGAGGCGATGGATTCTGCAAAAGAAAGTCTCAAGATCAGAGAAATAACAGGGACACACAGACCAACAGACAAGGACTGGGGCGACCAAAATTGAATGGTGGTCAAAGGCCAAAGGAAAAAGCCAAAGTGACATGATGATTCAGGAGATGAGAAAAGAAGAAGACCAAAAAAGACTCCTAAAAGCAGTCCAGCAGAGCCAGCAAGGGCAATGGACAACGTGGGAGAATGCACTCAAAGAAGTCTCACTTGGAATGACATTTGGCACATGGCCCCTCTCAGGATCAGCTTCATTCTCAGATCTGCATATGACCTTCTGCCCTCAAATGCAAACCTGGTGAAGTGGGGAAAAACAGACGATCCTTCATGCCCCTTTGCCATGAAAAACAAACAGTGAGCATGTCCTAAGCTCATGTAAAGTAGCCCTGGCTCAAGGAAGGTACACATGGAGGCACAACCAAGTGCTCAAAGAGATTGTACAAGTAGTCTGGGCTAGTACCAACACCACAAAAGGGAAAATCAGGACTCCAAAAGCACCGCAACATTCTTCACGGCAGGAGGCAGCGAATCATGGCCAAGAACAACAGTGCCACTCGGAACATGCAGGCAGAGTCTGCTGGACGGGGCAGATGACTGGGAGTGCACAGCAAACCTCCCAGAATGGAACAGTCACCCAGAGATTATCAGCAAGAGTGGCATGAGACCTGACATAGTAGTACACTCTCAGTCAACCAAGCAGCTGATCATGATCGAGCTCACGGTGCCATATGAGAAACAGAATGGGCAGCTCAAATCTACAAGACTGAAAAGTATGCTGACCTGGCAAACAGCCTGAGGAGAGAAGGCTATCAGGTCAAAGTCCTCACTGCAGAAATTGGAGCTAGGGGGTTTTGTGGGAACATCTGCATACAGCCTCATGAAACAGCTCTCAGTTGCAGGGAGGGGAAAAAAACCAGAGCCCTGAAAGCAATGGCAGAAGCGGCAGAGAGGTGTTCAAGTTGGATCTGGTCAAGGAGGAACAAAAGTGAACTTCATAAGGCTTAAATTTCCTACAAAAATCAGGTGTCCCTGTGGCTCAGTGGTTAGTGCGCGAGTCATTAAGTGGAAATGAGCATGTCCAGAAGGGCATGGGTTCGAATCCCAGCCATGGCTCATCCCAAGATGGGGAAAAAAAAGGTGCAGCAGAGGGACATCCGGAGTCATGAACCGGGTGTGGCCCAACCCCCCTAGAGTGTCAGGAGATAAGGGCCGAAAACACTCGCTTGAAGGGGGCTTCTCTTCTGAGGACCCTCTGCTGCCACGCTCTCCACGAGTTTTTCTTTCTACTTCATAAAACTACACAGTCTGGACTTTACTTATTCATTAAGATCATTTTCTTTTCTCTTGAAATAAGAGGCTGACTGACCAGTTGATTGGCCAATGATACATGTTCACTAAATAGTTTGTTTGCCGACAGATTAGCTAATGTCTTGGTCAGCATGAGAATTTTTTTCCACCACTGACACCATAGTGCCTTCCAAAGGGAGGAAAACAATAGCAGGATTGACATCATAGTGCCTTCCAAAGGGAAAGAAAAACAGCAGGATTGACATCATAGTGCCTTCCAAAGGGGGAGAAAAACAACAGGATTGACATCATAGTGCCTTCCAAGGGAAGAAAAACAACAGGATTGACATCATAGTGCCTTCCAAAGGGGAGAAAAACAACACCAGGACTGACACCATAGTGCCTTCCAAAGGGAGAAAAAACAGCAGGATTGACATCATAGTGCCTTCCAAAGGGGAGAAAACAACAGGATTGACATCATAGTGCCTTCCAAAGGGAAGAGAAAACAGCAGGATTGACATCATTGTGCCTTCCAAAGGGAAGAGAAACAGCAGGATTGACATCACAGTGCCTTCCAAAGGGGGAGAAAAACAACAGGATTGACATCATAGTGCCTTCCAAAGGGAAGAAAAACAGCAGGATTGACATCACAGTGCCTTCCAAAGGGGAGAAAAACAACAGGATTGACATCATAGTGCCTTCCAAAGGGAAGAGAAACAGCAGGATTGACATCATAGTGCCTTCCAAAGGGAAGAGAAACAGCAGGATTGACATCACAGTGCCTTCCAAAGGGAAGAGAAACAGCAGGATTGACATCACAGTGCCTTCCAAAGGGAAGAGAAACAGCAGGATTGACATCACAGTGCCTTCCAAAGGGGAGAAAAACAGCAGGATTGACATCACAGTGCCTTCCAAAGGGGAGAAAAACAGCAGGATTGACATCACAGTGCCTTCCAAAGGGGAGAAAAAACAGCAGGATTGACATCACAGTGCCTTCCAAAGGGGAGAAAAACAGCAGGATTGACATCATAGTGCCTTCCAAAGGGAGGAAAACAACAGCAGATTGACATCATTGTGCCTTCCAAAAGGAAGAAAAACAGCAGGATTGACATCATAGTGCCTTCCAAAGGGAAGAAAAACAGCAGGATTGACATCATAGTGCCTTCCAAAGGGAAGAGAAACAGCAGGATTGACGTCATAGTGCCTTCCAAAGGGAAGAAAAACAACACCCAGGACTGACATCATAGTGCCTTCCAAAGGGGAGAAAAACAGCAGGATTGACATCATAGTGCCTTCCAAAGGGGAGAAAAACAATAGCAGGATTGACATCATAGTGCCTTCCAAAGGGGAGAAAAACAACAGCAGGACTGACATCATAGTGCCTTCCAAAGGGGAGAAAAACAACAGCAGGATTGACGTCATGGTGCCTTCCAAAGGGAAGAAAAACAACAGGTGGATTGACGTCATAGTGCCTTCAAAAGGAAAAAAAAAAAACAACAGCAGAAAAGGAAACAGGAAAGGGGGACAATAAATAAAAAAAGGGGAAAAAAGGGAAAAAGGAAAAGGGCAAAAAAACAATTAATCTGAACTGAACTACCAAGAATGAGTTCAAGTTGAACATATTATGTATGGAAAGCAAGGTTTCTACCCAGAATTACCTTACGTTTTTCACTGAAATTATCTCTCTTGGTTGCAAATTGTTCACACATCTTGTTGATAATGTGATTGTTGCTTTCCCTCCCTTCCTCCCATTCTATTTTATTTCATTTTATTTTTATTTTCATTTTATTTCAATACTTCTGTTATCCTGTTGATGTTCCTTTTAAAAAAAAGTCCCATCTCTGCAGTGAAACATATTGTAAATGGAAATGTGAAACATGTAGTATAATGCCAATATATCTTCAATATTGTATTTGTGCACAGTATAAGCCTAGGGCTTGTTGTTGCTCAGTTGTCCTGATGACTGTGAAGGTATTCTGTTCATCTGCGTCAGCTGACGCCGTAGTAAAAATGTACTTCCAGTGCCTATGGGCCGTCCACTGACGTCATGCATTTTTCTTGAATTTTCATTCGTTACTATTCCTATCAAAGGACTGAAATAGAGTGTGCATAGTAAGCCTTATATGTCTACAGTATTAAAATGATATGCAAATGACCACACGTGAGGGGAAAGACCATTTTTCCTCATCACTGACTGGATGACCACCAGCCAGCGCTTTGTCTCGCTTGCAAAGATGGCGGCGCAACCTTCGACGAGCGTAGCGACCAAATCAACGTACTTACACACAGCTGAGCGGGCTCTGCTAATCATTTTTGATAAAGATAATAATCTTTTATTCAGCGACTCACTCGAGCATGAAGGTGAGATGATGATAGGATGATGGAATTGCCGGCCATATTCGTCAGTTTATTGAGTCGTGCTGTGCGATCTCAAGAGTGTGTTCAGCTGACTGGTTACCAACGTCGAACGAGCTAGCCTAGTGTGTACTCTGCACTGCACTGCGTGCGAGTGGCCAGCGGCGTGTTAGTCAGCGCGAGAGGGGAGCGCGGCCTGCTCGCGGCGTGACACGGGCAGCAGGAAAGGTAGGGGAAGAGGAGGAGTGAAAGAGAGGGTTGAAGTCCAGCAAGGGGGCGTGGTGGGGGGAGGGGGGCGTGGTCGTGAACTGACCTGTCTGCATGAGGTGTGAGCGTCTGGATAGACTTCTAGACTGTTTTACTTTCATTTACAGGTGTAGTGTGACAATACAAACTTTATTTTCAACTTTTTTTTGCTTTGTGTTCTTTTTTGGATGTGAAGCTGTAGTGGTAAATACATATGTTTTTGATTGTGCAAAAAAATCTATCCAAATCTAAATGCCTAAATATTTTTTTTTATGATCAAAATTAAAACAAAAGAAGTTCATTTTTTATATCTTTTGTAGTTTCTGAGCTAGACTTTTGTTAATTATTACCCCCAAATCATTAGATTTCCCTGGCACTGGGCCAGCCTTTGTTATGTAATATTTTCAAGCACTGAACGGGTTAAACCAATTACTATGGACAGGAAATCCTCTCCACCTGGGTCAGCTCAGACACCATGACTGGCTGATGGTATAGTCTGGCTAAGACGAGGGTTGCATGTCTCAAAGGGTCTTAACTGTGGACCAGCACCCTGCAAAGGCACAGTGTCAGAAGTATCATCTCCATATTACATGATAGTTTCATCATGCCTGAACAATCCAGTGATGAATGCTTCCTTGACTTGACATGTGGGGAAAAATCACAGCTTCACTTCATCAACTCTTCTTCTAACAGGTCACAATGCCACATCTGTGATTATCTGCTGCGGAGCCTGTGTTAGAGTCAAACGCATTTTTTGAATCTGTGTAAATTTTCATGGCTTTTGTACATACTGATTAGGCCTGGGTATCAGAATTGAAAAGCAATAAATATAGATATACTTCAGATGCCCGTTTACTACTGTGTCCATTATGTACACATTCCCCTGAAGGCGAAATGCATTTTTTTTTCTTCTGTTCTGCATATGATGATCTCAGACATAAATTGCTTACTAGAGTCAATCTAGATCTTTTAAAATTTAAAAAGCTTTCTATCCTTAAGTCTGAATGTGGCGATGTTATAATCCAATTTGCAAAGTTTTTTTTTTTTATGCATTCAAACTGAGAAGATCACTGATCAGTGCCTGACTGGCTGGTATTAAACAAGGTGATACAGCCACAATTGCTACACTATAACACTTAAATAGGCCGAAGACCTCTGTCTTTACACAATGGGTATGATACCTTTTCTGTACCCTCCAAATGACTTTCCTATTTAACCCGTTGAGTGCCTTTAAGCCGTCAGCTGATGCCGTAGTAAAAATGTACTTCCAGTGCCTATGGGGCCATCCACTGACGTCATGCATTTTTTCTTGAATTTTCATTCGTTACTATTCCTATCAAAGGACTGAAATAGAGTGTGCATAGTAAGCCTTATATGTCTACAGTATTAAAATAATATGCAAATGACCACAAGTGAGGGGAAAGACCATTTTTCCTCATCACTGACTGGATGACCAGCCAGCGCTTTGTCTCGCTTGCAAAGATGGCGGCGCAACCTTCGACGAGCGTAGCGACCAAATCAACGTACTTACACAGCTGAGCGGGCTCTGCTAATCATTTTTGATAAAGATAATAATCTTTTATTCAGCGACTCACTCGAAAATGAAGGTGAGATGATGATAGTGATGGAATTGCCGGCCATATTCGTCAGTTATTGAGTCGTGCTGTGCGATCTCAAGAGTGTGTTCAGCTGACTGGTTACCAACGCCGAACGAGCTAGCCTAGTGTGTACTGCGTGCGAGTGGGCAGCGGCGTGTTAGTCAGCGCGAGAGGCGAGCGCGGCCTGCTCGCGGCGTGACAGGGGCAGCAGGAAAGGTAGGGGAAGAGAGGAGGAGTGAAAGAGAGGGTTGAAGTCCAGCAAGGGGGGGTGGTGGTGGGGGGAGGGGGACGTGGTCGTGAACTGACCTGTCTGCATGAGTGTGAGTCTGGATAGACTTCTAGACTGTTTTACTTTCATTTACAGGTGTGGTGTGACAATACTAACTTTATTTTCAACTTTTTTGCTTTGTGTTCTTTTTTGGATGTGAAGCTGTAGTGGTAAATACATATGTTTTTTGATTGTGCAAAAAAATCTATCCAAATCTAAATGCCTAAATATTTTTTTATGATCAAAATTAAAGCAAAAGAAGCCCAGATTCAAAATCTCCATTCAATTTCCTTCAAAAATCATATATATTTCATTTTTATATCTGTTGTAGTTTCTGAGCTAGAATTTTTTGTTAATTATTACCCCCAAATCATTAGATTTCCCTGGCACTAGGCCAGCCTTTGTTATGTAATATTTCAAGCAGTGAACGGGTTAACTTTGCTTTCATTGCATAATTTTTTTTTGCCTCATTTGGTGGTTCTTTTTCTTTTCCTTTTCTTTTCTCATTTTTTTTTCTCCACTTGTGTGAGCTGAAGAAATTTTAGTGCATACGTAATTACTATAATGTGAACTCCACATATTTATGGGCTCCATGTGCCTAAACATGAAACCAGTTTGAGAGTTGAGTTTGAGTTTGAGACTGTCAGTTTTTTGCTAGCATCGTCCACAAAGATTTTATAATATATTTCCTTTAATCTGTGTAAATTTTCATGGCTTGTCATACATACTGATTCTTAGTTATTTGCTATGATTGTCCACATATATTTTAAAACCTGTATCTTTTGAATCTGTGTTGTTATTGCTCATAAATGAATTCTGAATGTTAGATTACATACTTCAGTTGACTTGCTTCTAGTTGTGGTTTATACACCTTTTTTTTTGTTGTTAAACACGTCAAATATGCACATGGAAAGCAAGCGTGCATCAAGGTTACGTAGGCTGGAAAAACAGGTCAGGTGGCTGCTTTGGCTGTGGCTGCCAGAATTTTCCAAATGTTTATACGATGCTAACGGATGGTTTTCTAAACACAATAACACCTAAACAGTTCCTCACAAAACTTGCTTCCAACACTTTTTAGAATCAGTATAATAAATAATACCTTTCCACAAAAACAGGAAATTCTACCCCCCAAAATCACACACACTGTTGACAACAAGTCGCTACTTATTCCTCCTTGCTTTACTTCCCCTGTCCCTTGCCCCATTTCTCCCTCTTATTGCTGTGTCTCTATTCTTCAGGTCTCTGTCCCTAGTCCTCAACTCTTCTTTGTCTTCTGTTGTTCCTCTTATTGCTGTGTCTCTGTCTCAGGTCTCTGTCTAGTCCTCAACTCTTCTTTGTCTTCTGTTCCCTTATTGCTGTGTCTCTATTCTTCAGGTCTCTCCCTAGTCCTCAACCCTTCTGTGTCTTCTGTTGTTCCTCTTATTGCTGTGTCTCTATTCTTCAGGTCTCTGTCCCTAGTCCTCAACCTTCTGTCTTTGTCTTCTGTTGTTCCTCTTACTGCTGTGTCTCCATTCTTCAGGTCTCTATCCCCGTCATCAACCCTTCTTTGTCTTCTGTTGTTCCTCTTATTGCTGTGTCTCTATTCTTCAGGTCTCTGTCCCTAGTCCTCAACCCTTCTTTGTCTTCTGTTGTTCCTGTTGTTCTGTCTTATTCTTGCTGTCCCTGTCTCTCTTTGTCTTCTGGTTCCTCTCTGCTCTGTCTCTAGTCCTCAACCCTTCTTTCTTTTGTCTTCTGTCTCTATTCTTCAGGTCTCTTCCCTAGTCCTGCTTCTTTGTCTCTATTCTTCAGGTCTCTATTCTCAGGTCTCCCTAGTCCTCAACCCTTCTTTGTCTTCCGTTGTTCCTCTTACTGCTCTGTCTCTATTCTTCAGGTCTCTGTCCCTAGTCAACTCCTTTGTCTTCCAACTCTTCTTTGTCTTCTGTTGTTCCTCTTTCTTTGCTGTGTCTATACTGCTCTGTCTCTATTCTTCAGGTCTCTGTCCCTAGTCCTCAACTCTTCTTTGTCTTCGTTGTTTCTCTTACTGCTCTGTTCCCTATTCTTCAGGTCTCTGTCCCTAGTCCTCAACTCTTCTTTGTCTTCGTTGTCTCTTACTGCTCTGTCCCTATTCTTCAGGTCTCTATCCCTAGTCCTCAACTCTTTGTCTTCTGTTGTTTTTCTTCTTATTGCTCTGTCTCTATTCTTCAGGTCTCTATCCCTAGTCCTCAACTCTTCTTTGTCTTCTGTTGTTTTTCTTATTGCTGTGTCTCTATTGTTCAAGTCTCTATCCCTAGTCCTCAACTCTTCTTTGTCTTCTGTTGTTCCTCTACTTGCTGTGTCTCTATTCTTCAGGTCTCTATCCCTAGTCCTCAACTCTTCTTTGTCTTCTGTTGTTCCTCTTATTGCTGTGTCTCTATTCTTCAGGTCTCTATCCCCTAGTTGTCAACTCTTCTTTGTCTTCTGTTGTTTTTGTTGTTCCTCTTACTGCTGTGTCTATATTCTTCAGGTGTCTGTCCCTAGTCAACCCTTCCAACCCTTCTTCTTTGTCTTCTGTTGTTCCTCTTATTGCTGTGTCTATATTGTTCAGGTCTCTGTCCCTAGTCCTCAACTCTTCTTTGTCTTCTGTTGTCTACCTTCACCCCTCCTCCCTTTCTGAAAAGTCTTTGGAGGAAGACACTATTCCTCCTTCCTCCCTGTCTGGGCCAAAACAGCGATTACTACCCTGGAATAAAAGGCTCATAGCTGCAGACATTTGTCTAAAAAGCTGTGCATAGGGGGTGTGTGTGTGTGTGTGTGTGTGTGTGTGTGTGTGTGTGTGTGTGTGTGTGTGTGTGTGTGTGTGTGTGTGTGTGTGTGTGTGTGTGTGTGTGTGTATGTGTGTGCGTGTGTGTGTGTGTGTGTGTGTGTGTGTGTGTGTGTGTGTATCTTGTGTGTGTAAAGAATAAGTGTGTGTGTGTGTGTGTCAATTACAATAGTGAGTGTGTGTGTGTGTGTGTGTGTGTGTGAAAACAATGAAACAGTTAACAACCATTGTGTGTGTGTCCGTGTGTGTGTGTGCACACGCAAGCCTGTGAAGTGTGTTTAAAGAAAATGTGTCCTCAAGCCTGTGAAGGGTTTTCTTTGTGTGTCCTCAAGCTTCCTTTCTGTGGAGAACTGAAAGCCCTAGACACAGGGGTTTACACTGGAGGAGGGGCAAGATCTGTGGCAAGATCAGTGAAGAGGCATGTGCCTATATATAGAATCCTGACCAGTGAAGAGCCATATGCCTGTAGAATCCTGACCAGCGAAAAAGCATGTGCCTATATTATATATAGAATCCTGACCAGTAAAGAGGCATGTGCCTATAGAATCCTGACCAGTGATCAGGCATGTGCATATATATAGAATCCTGACCAGTGAAAAGGCATGTGCCCTATACAGAATCCTGACCAGTGAAAAGGCATGTGCCTATATACCAAATCTTGACCAGTGAAGAGGCATGTGCATCTATACAGAATCCTGACCAGTGTGGAGGCATGTGCCTCTATACAGAATCCTGACCAGTGAAGAAGAGGCATGTGCCTATGTGCCTATAGAATCCTGACCTGGGAAGAGCCATGTGGCATATATATAGAATCCTGACCAGTGAAGAGGCATGTGCCTATATAGAATCCTGACAGTGAAGAGGCATGTGCCTATAGACAGAATCCTGACCAGTGAAGAGGCATGTGCATATATAGAGATCCTGCCCAGTGAAGAGGCATGTGCCATATAGAATCCTGACCAGTGAAGAGGCAGACATGTGCCTCTATACAAAATCCTGACCAGTGAAGAGGCATGTGCATATATGTAGAATCCTGACCAGTGAAGAGGCATGTGCATACATATAGAATCCTGACCAGTGAAGAGGCATGTGCCTATACATAGAATTCTGACCAGTCAAGAGGCATGTGCCTATATATAGAATCCTAAGCAGTGAAGAGGCATGTGCATATATATAGAATCCTGACCAGTGAAGAGGCATGTGCCTATATATAGAATCCTGACCTGGGAAGAGCCATGTGGCTATATATAGAATCCTGACCAGTGAAGAGGCAAGTGCACAAATATAGAATCCTGACCAGTGAAGAGGCATGTGCCTATAGAACCCTGACTAGTGAAGAGGCATGTGCATACATATTGAATCCTGACCAGTGAAGAGGCAAGTGCATAAATATAGAATCCTGATCAGTGAAGAGGAATGTGCCCATAGAATCCTGACCAGTGAAGAGACATGTGCCTACATACAGAATCCTGACCAGAGAAGAGGCATGTGCTTATATATAGAATTCTGAACAGTCAAGAGCCATGTGACTATATATAGAATCCTGACCAGTCAAGAGGCATGTGCATACATATAGAATCCTGACCAGTGAAGAGGCAAGTGCATAAATATAGAATCCTGATCAGTGAAGAGGTATGTGCCTATAGAATCCTGACCAGTGAACAGGCATGTGCCTATATATAGAATCCTAAACGGTGAAAAAGTATGTGTCTCTATACATAGAATCCTGACCAGTGAAGAGGCATGTGCCTATATATAGAATCCTGAACAGTGAAGAGGCATGTGCCTATATACAGAATCCTGACCAGTGAAGAGCCGTGTGTCTCTATATATAGAACCCTGACCAGTGAAGAGGCATGTGCATATATATGGAATTCTGACCAGCGAAGAGACATGAGCAGAGAGAGACAGACAGGCAGAGAGAGAGAGAGTGAGAGAATCCTGACCTCAGGATGGGCTGACCAATCAGGGAAAAATCCTTTCCTCCCACCATAAGCACCTGAGGAAGAACAAAAATCATCGTATAGCACACAAAACAAGGAACACACACACATTCACTCTACCTACTACTGCTGACAACTGTTATTTTGTACAGCGATATCAAAGGCATTCAACTAGGCTTCAACAATCCAAACTCTGCAAAACAAATATTGTCATTGCCACTGCAAGTTCACACCTGCTGCTGTTCCAGATCCTCCCCCTCCCCACTCTTTTCCCCATTCCACTCCCCTGTCCTCTTTCTTCCTCTCCTCACCTCTCTCCTGCCTCCTCACCGACTTTCTTTTTCACATTATCAGTAAACGTTTTGAATGCAAATGAGCGCAAAAAGATACGAAAGTAACAAGCCATGATCTCTTGCTCTTTTTCAGTTGAGACAAGAAAAAAACAAACAAAAAAAAAATGATGAAAACTATGAATAAACAATAGGATGAAAAACAACTACAGGTAAAAACAAGGCAACAATCTCTATCGCATGACTCAATGAGGATTTCAAAAGGAGGTATTTGGGAGGGGGCAGAGGACAGATGGGATGAAAAAGAAAAGGTTGTTAACAATTTTCAATCCTTCACTGACAGCATGTGGGAAGTGGAGTTGTGTACTGTATACAGAGCCCTTTGTTTAGGACTGTCTACAGCTGGCTGGAGGAGAGTCGTGTACTGTATACAGAGCCCTTTGTTTAGGACTGTCTACAGCTGGCTGTGTATGAGTTGTGTACTGTATATAGAGCCCTTTGTTTAGGACTATCCACAGCTAGCTGTGGTGACCTAGAGGGCAATGATCAGCAGACAGCCCAGCTGGCTGTGGTGCTGTGGTGACCTGGAGGGCAATGGTCAGCAGACAGCCCCACAGCTGGCTGTGGTGACCTGGAGGGCAATGGTCAGCAGACAGCCCACAGCTGGCTGTGGTGACCTGGAGGGCAATAGTCAGCAGACAGCCCACAGCTGGCTGTGGTGACCTGGAGGGCAATGGTCAGCAGACAGCCCACAGCAGCTGGCTGTGGTGGCAGTCCTCCCTGGGTGGTCAATGCACGGCACCATCTGTCATTCACAGCTAGTCAGGGGAGAACACTGCAATCCACTCCTACACTGCCCTTCATTCACAGCTAGTCAGGGGAGAACACTGCAATCCAACAGACTCCTACACTGCCCTTCATTCACAGCTAGTCAGGGGAGAACACTGCAATCCAACAGACTCCTACACTGCCCTTCATTCACAGCTAGTCAGGGGAGAACACTGCAATCCAACAGACTCCTACCTGGACAGCACCAGGGCAGAGAAGGAACAGAGAGAGAGCCATCCACAGAAACAGAAAGGAGTGTCAAGAAGCTTCCACCAGCACTCACCCTACTTTGACACTTAACAACTCAAAGCACAAAGTATCCATGACAACGTACAACAAGACTGACTCCCACTGCCCATCCACAAATCAGACACGGCATTTCAGACTGCCCATTCCAGACAACATGGCTGTCCCTCCACCCATCTTTTCCCTCCACCCACCTTTTCCAGGCGAATGCGGTCGCCCACAGTGGGAGGGAACTCCGTGTCGATGACCAGGATGTCCTCCACAGTCACCTTCCTCTGTTGGTTCTCTATGGCCACCACCGCAAACAGCCGTCCCTCCCGCCCCTGCCCTGCTCAATGCTGCAGTTCACCTGGTCACCTTGCCAGCTCTGCACACAACAGTTCACCTTGTCAGCCAACTCTGCACACAACAGTTCACCTTGTCAGCCAGCTCTGCACACAACAGTTCACCTTGTCAGCCAGCTCTGCACACAACAGTTCACCTTGTCACCAGCTGTCAGCAGTGTCAGCTCTGCACACAGCAGTGTCAGCCAGCTCTGCACACAGCAGTGTCAGCCAGCTCTACATACAGCAGTGTCAACTAGCTCTGCACACAGCAATGTCAGCCAACTCTGCACACAGCAATGTCAGCCAACTCTGCATACAGCAATGTCAGCCAACTCTGCATACAGCAACGTCAACCAACTCTGCATACAGCAATGTCAGCCAACTCTGCATACCGCAATGTCAGCAGACTCTGCATACAACAATCACTCCGTCACTAGAACAGGGAGTCTGTCTCATACCCCTTGTCTGAAGACAACCATGTCCAACCCTAGCAAACAATAATCCGATACCTCTTGTCTGAACACATGGACCAACCACGTCCAACCCTGGCAAGCCATTGTCTTATACCCCCTGTCTGAACACATGGACCAACCACGTCCAACCCCGGCAAGCCATTGTCTTATACCCCCTGTCTGAACACATGGCCTACTGATGTCCAACCCTGGCAAGCCACTGTCTTATACCCCCTGTCTGAAGACATGGACCAACCATGTCCAACCCTGGAAAACGATAATTCTGTGACCTCTCCACAGGTCTGCTTAGAATAGGATGTACACATTGGAAAGGTATTCAGTTTTCCACTTGTTTGGACATGGAACTATCTCCCTTTCCATGGGATTCTTCTCTCAAAGTCAGCAGTCAGCTTGGGAAGGGTCTTGCTAGTGTCTGTGTGTTGACCAATCCATGTAGTCATCTGTCTATATGTTGCTGATGTTGATGACCAATCCATGTAGTCATCTGTCTGTGTTGCTGATGTTGATGACCAACCCATGTAGTCATCCGTCCGAGTGTTGCAGATGTTAATGACCAATCCATATAGTTATCTGCCTGTCTGTGTTGCTGATGTTGATGACCAATCCATGTAGTCATCGTAGTCATCTGTCTGTCTGTGTTGCTGATGTTGATGACCAATCCATGTAGTCATCTGTCTGTCTGTGTTGCTGATGTTGATGATCAATCCATGTAGTCATCTGTCTGCCTTTGTTGCTGATGTTGATGACCAATCCATGTAGTCATCTGTCTGTCTGTGTTGCTGATGTTGATGACCCATCAATATAGTCATCTGTCTGAGTGTTGCAGATGTTGATGGTCAATCCATGTAGTCATCTGTCTGTCTGTGTTGCTGATGCTGATGACCAATCCATGTAGTCATCTGTCTGCCTATGTTGCTGATGTTGATGACCAATCCATGTAGTCATCTGTCTGTCTGTGTTGCTGATGTTGATGACCCATCAATATAGTCATCTGTCTGAGTGTTGCAGATGTTGATGACCAATCCATGTAGTCATCTGTCTGTCTGTGTTGCTGATGCTGATGACCAATCCATGTAGTCATCTGCCTGTCTGTGTTGATGTTAATGACCAATCAATATAGTCATCTGTCTGAGTGTTGCAGATTTTGATGATCAATCCATGCAGTCATCTGTGTGTTGCTGATGTTGATGACCAGTCAATACAGTCATATGTCTGAGTGCTGCTGATGTTGATGACCAATCCATGCAGTCATCTGTCTGAGTGTTGCAGATGTTGATGATCAATCCATGCAGTCATCTGTCTGTCTGTGTTGCTGATGTTGATGACCAATCCATGCAGTCATCTGTCGTGTGTGTTGCTGATGTTGATGACCAATCAATATAGTCATATGTCTGAGTGTTGCTATGTTGATGACCAATCCATGCACTCATATGTCTGAGTGTTGCTGATGTTGATGACCAATCCATGCAGTCAACACAGATGAGCAACCTGTATGGTCACTCTGTGGCACAGGGAGGTTAAAGGTATCCAGGTTGACTCACAACATGTAGGTCAACAATGCACTGTCACCAAGGTTTGACTGGATTTCAGCAAAATGGACCGACAACACTCAAATTTGAGTTGTTACAGTCAATTTAACAGCACTTGAGCTGCTTAACGGTCCCACAGTCATCTTTAATGAAATGTCCTCATCATGTCACTTAGTGCTGCTAGTCACTCTGAATATAATTTGACAGCACTTTGCACTGCTAAACTGTTCACATTCATGGGTGAATGAAATATCATCATCATGTCACTTATTGGTGTCAGTCACTCCAAATACAATTCAAATGTTGAATAAAATGTCCTCATCACGTCATTTATTGGTGTTGGTGTCTTTGAATACAATTTGACAATTTGCGCAGCTAAACCATTCACATTCATGGTGAATGAAATGTCATCATGTCCCTTCTTGTTGTTGGTCACTCTGAACACAATTTGACAATTTGCGCAGCTAAACTATTCACATTCATGGTGAATGAAATGTCATCATGTCCCTTCTTGTTGTTGGTCACTCTGAACAGTTTGGCAGAACCTGCGCTGCTAAACTGTTCACGTTCAAGGTGAATGAAACATCCTCATCATGTCACTTTTTTTTTTTTTTTTTTTTTTTTTTTTTTTGTTTTTTTTTTTTTTGCTGTCCCAACCTCTGCGCCACCTCAGAGGCTGTGCACCCACACCGCTCATTCCGACACCCCGTCCACAGCCACGGCCCGGTCGGCCCCGCCGCAGCCCCGGCACCGGCAATCCACAGGCAGCAGTCAATGTCAAGTCGTCAAGAGGCAACCCACCGGAGGAGGCACTGCACTGCCGCCGAGTCACTTCAGTGGTGTTCAGTGGCGCCTGTTCTGATCTAACATACGCAGGACACCACCTACTAAGCCCCCTACTGACGACAATAATTGCTTAGTCGCGGAGCCGGTGTGAGTGAGCTCTCCCTCCGGAGGGCGCCACCACGTCCGTCCAACGACAGCCCCCATGGACTCGCCGATACCGGTGACCCCGACGGAGCCAAACCAAGGCCACAGACGTGGAGAGGACATCGAAACTGAGGTCACCATGAGAGCAGGGCATGAAGGGCCACAGAACTTGAGACTTTTTTTTTTTTTTTTTTTTTTTTAATGCTGATCGATGAGAATGAGGATGATTATGATGATGCTACGGATTTCCATTTCGGTCTGAGACTACATGACAGGGCTGTACTCTACGCTTCCTTTCATAATATATCCCGGCGTCAACCAGGCCCGAGAGATACAGACACCTGCAGTGTTGGTCAGGAAATTTGAGCAACACTCTCAGAAACGCATCCATTAAGTGGATGAAACTCGACTGTGTGGTCCCAGTCTTCCCAACTGAGTCCGCAGCAAACTCAACTCTGGGTAGGAGCCGGTCGGGGCAGAAAAACCCACATGACTGCTGATGGATTTCGAACCCACGACCTCCCAGCCGGGAGTCCGCGACGCTAACCACTTCGCCACGGCGGCTGGTTCATCATGTCACTTATTGTGGTTGCAGCTCACACTGTACACAATGCAGTAAAAAACAATCTTTAGAATACTGTAAAGACACTGCAAATGGCGGCCACATGACTTCAAGCTACCAGGTCTAAATCAGTGTCTAAACACTCAACACTTCTCAGTCAGTCAGTCAGACAACATCAAACAGCCAGTCAGGCAACATCCAAGTTAGCCAGTCAGACAACATCAAACAGCCAGTCAGACAACATCCAAGTCAGTCAGACAACATCCAAGTTAGCCAGTCAGGCAACATCAAACAGCCGGTCAGACAACATCCAAGTCAGCCAGTCAGACAACATCCAAGTTAGCCAGTCAGGCAACATCAAACAGCCGGTCAGACAACATCCAAGTCAGCCAGTCAGACAACATCCAAGTTAGCCAGTCAGGCAACATCAAACAGCCGGTCAGACAACATCCAAGTTAGCCAGTCAGGCAACATCAAACAGCCGGTCAGACAACATCCAAGTCAGCCAGTCAGACAACATCCAAGTTAGCCAGTCAGGCAACATCAAACACCGGTCAGACAACATCCAAGTTAGTCAGGCAACATCAAACAGCCGGTCAGACAACATCCAAGTTAGCCAGTCAGGCAACATCAAACAGCCGGTCAGACAACATCCAAGTTAGTCAGTCAGGCAAACATCAAACAGCCGGTCAGACAACATCCAAGTTAGCCAGTCAGGCAACATCAAACAGCCGGTCAGACAACATCCAAGTCAGTCAGTCAGACAACATCCAAGTCAGCCAGTCAGACAACATCCAAGTTAGCCAGTCAGACAACATCAAACAGCCAGACAACATCAAAGAGCCAGTCAGACAACATCAAACAACCAGTCAGACAACATCAAACAGCCAGTCAAACATCAGACAACATCAAACAGCCAGTCAAACATCACACAGCCAGTCAGACATCAAACCACAGACAATATCAAACAGCCAGTCAGACACCATCAAACCACAGACAACATCAAACAGATAGACAACATCAAACCACAGACAACATCAAACAGCCAGTCAGACAACATTCAACAGCCAGTCATGTAGTGGGAAGCAGAATGATCCTTGGACAGCTGGGTCCTTGGTCTGCAAGCAGCAGCAGACATGGCAAGTAGGTAATCAAACAACAGAAGATGTGGCAAGTAGGTAATCAAACAACAGCAGATGTGGCAAGTAGGTAATCAAACAACAGCAGATGTGGCAAGTAGGTAATCAAACAACAGCAGATGTGGCACATAGGTAATCAAACAACAGCAGATGCGGCACATAGGTAATCAAACAACAGCAGATGTTGTGGCAAGTAGGTAATCAAACAACAGCAGATGTGGCAAGTAGGTAATAAAACAGTAGCAGGTGTGGCATGTAGGTAATCAAACAGCAGCAGTTGTGGTAAGTAGGTAATCAAACAACAGCAGATGTGGCATGTATGTGTAATCAAACAACAGCAGATGTGGCATGTATGTGATCAAACAACAGCAGATGTGGCATGTAGGTAATCAAACAACAGCAGATGTGGCATGTATGTAATCAAACAACAGCAGATGTGGCATGTATGTGATCAAACAACAGCAGATGTGGCATGTAGGTAATCAAACAACAGCAGATGTGGCAAGTAGGTAATCAAACAACAGCAGATGTGGCATGTAGGTAATCAAACAACAACAGATGTGGCATGTATGTGATCAAACAACAGCAGATGTGGCATGTAGGTAATCAAACAACAGCAGATATGGTGTGTAGGTAATCGAACTACAGCAGATGTGGCACGTAGGTAATCAAACAACAGCAGATGTGGCATCCTGGTCATTAAACAACAAAAGCACTAGGACACTAACAATATATTACCATATCACCAAGGGCTTTTGAACAAGAGGTAAAACTCTGGACTATTCATAATAATGATCATCATACAGACAGTTCTGTAGGATTTGGTGAGAAAGTGTTCTTCTGTGGCTTCAACATAGGATGTGAGAATGCCGGTCTAGGGGCTGACACCACAGTGAACTGACCTTGACCTTCCGTCAGGTCCGTGAGGGGAGTGAAGTCAGGAGCCACTTCACCAAATGCCCACAGCTCTACAGGAAGAAACAGGAGACCAAAAATGAACTAGTCAAAATAGGATCCAACAAACCATAAATACACTTACAAGAATACACACAAATAAAAAATAAAACACTTGAGCGACTTACGTACAAAAAGGAATTTTTTTTAATCCTGAAGTGAGACTAAACAATGGTACTTTTCATTCCTAACAATACCTTAATGGTGCTTTTCATTTCTAGCAATACCCCTCTACAACGCTGAGATTAAAGGGACACAAAAACAGGCTAAAATCCCACCCCTTCTCCTTCCCTTTTTTTTTTTTTTTTTTCCACCAAAATGAATGGAAGTGCTCTCAAATGTGGCTTCTGCTGCCTCATAAAAAGGACAACCATCCTCCACAAGCTATAACAGCTCATGCATGTGTTGTAACAGATCAAGCAAAATAAGATTAAAAAAAAAAAGAAAAAAAAAAGAAATTAACTAAACCATGTACATGGTCTGGCAATCACATGTTACATTAAGTGCCCATCCTGAACTAATCCCTATACATGGACTGACAATTGCATGTTACAGCAAGTGCCCATCCTGAACTAATTCACATACAAGGTCCAATAATCACATGTTACAGCAAGTGCCCCTTCCTGAACTAATCCACATACATGGTGTGACAAACACATGTTACAGCAAGTGCGCTTCCTGAATTAATCCACATACATGGTCCGACAATCACTTGTTACAGCAAGTACCAGCCCCTCCTGGCCAGAGATATATTTTGGCATGATATTTTTTTTTTTTTTAAGTCTCAGTGTAATAATACATCTTTGGGCATCATGAACTGCACCAAGTCGGAATGTACATAGTATATTTTGGGCATCACACTTTTTCCGTGTCCTACTGTAATGATACATACTTTGGCATCATGTAATTTACATTGCACCATGACAAACTTTGTGTGTGTGTGTGTGTGTGTGTGTGTGTGGTGTGTGTGTGTGTGTGTGTGTGTGTGTGTGTGCGCGTGTGCGTGTGAACCATATCTGCACAGCGTGGTTGTTTAATTCCTTCATATTCACAGTAAAACAATGTAAACTCACTTGTTTACTAAATTATGTCACTTTCCAACAGAGATGCCGCTTTGTTGTACGCCAACATCAGTGTTGATGACGCTAGTGCTTTATCTATCTGCATGGCAACATCACTGTTGATGACACTAATGCTTTATCTATCTGTATGGCAACATCACTGTTGATGACACTAAAGCTTTATCTATAGATCTGTATGGCAACATCACTGTTGATGACACTAAACCTTTATGTATCTGTATGGCAACATCAGTGTTGATGACACTAGTGCTTTATCTAACTGTATGGCAATATCAGTGCTGATGACGCTAAAGCTTTATCTATCTGCATGGCAATATCACGGTTGATGACGTTAATGCTTTATCTATCTGTATGGCAACTTACATCACCGTTGATGATGCTAAAGCTTTATCTATCTGTATGGCAACATCACGGTTGATGACGCTAATGCTTTTATCTGTCTGTATGGCAACATCAGTGTTGATGATGCTGATGCTTTATCTATCTGTACAATAACATCAATGTTTATGACGCTAAAGCTTTATCTATTTGCATGGCAACATCAGTGCTGATGACACTAAAGTTTTATCTATCTGTATGGCAACATCAGTGTTGATGACACTAATGCTTTATCTATCTGTATGACAACATCAATGTTGATGACACTAATGCTTTATCTATCTGTATGGCAACATCACGGTTGATGACGCTAAAGTTTTATCTAACTGTATGGCAACATTAGTGTTGATGATCGACGAAAAAGCAGAAAGAGCGCACAAAACAAAGTGTGACGTAACGCACTTTAATGAACGACACAAAACAGTGTTGATGATGCTAATGCTTTATGCATCTGTATGGCTACATCAGTTTTGATGACACTAAAACTTTATCTATCTGTATGGGCAACATCATTGTTGATGATGCTAAAACTTTATCCATCTATATGGCAACATTAGTGTTGATGATGCTAATGCTTTATCCATCTGTATGACAACATCACTGTTGATGACACTAAAGCTTTATCTATCTGTATGGCAACATCACTGTTGATGACACTAATGCTTTATCTATCTGTATGGCAACGTCACAGTAGTTAATGACGCTAATGCTTTATCTATCTGTATGGCAACATCAATGTTGATGATGCTGATGCTTTATCTATCTGTATGGCAACATCACTGTTGATGACGCTAATGCTTTATCTATCTGTATGGCAACATCACTGTTGAGGACGCTAATGCTTTATCTATCTGTACAGCAACATCAATGTTGATGACGCTAATGTTTTATCTCTCTGTATGGCAACATCAGTGTTGGCATTAAAGCTTCATCTATCTGTATGGCAACATCAGTGTTGATGACACTAATGCTTTATCTATCTGTATGGCAACATCAGTGTTGATGAAACTCATGCTTTATCTATCTGTATGGCAACATCAGTGCTGATGACGCTAATGCTTAATCGATCTGTACGGCAACATCAATGTTGATGTACGCTAATGCTTTATCTATCTGTATGGCAACATCAATGTTGATGACACTAATGCTTTATCTATCTGTATGGCAACATCACTGTTGATGATGCTGATGCTTTATCTCTCTATGTTGGGCAACACCAATGCTGATGACACTAATGCTTTATCTATCTGTATGGCAACATCAGTGTTGATGATGGTGATGTTTTACCTCTTTGTTGGGCAACATCAATGTTGATGACACTAATGCTTTCTCTATCTGTATAACAACATCAGTGTTGATGACACTAAAGCTTTAACTATCTGTATGGCAACATTAGTGTTGATGACACTAATGCTTTATCTATTGATCTAAACGGTAAGATCAATGTTGATGGCACTAATGCTTTCTTTATCTGCATGGCAACATCAGTGTTGATGACATTACTGCTTTATCTACAGATCTATACAACAAGACCAATGTTGACGGCACTAATGTTTTTTCTATCTGTAGGGCAACATCAATGTTGATGACACTAATGCTTTATCTATAGATCTCTTTGGCACGATCAGTGTTGATGATACTGATGCTTTGTCTATAGGTCCATTCGGCAAGATCAATTTTGATGACACTAATGCTCTATCAATAACAAACTACAACTTAATGCAGACAAAACTGAAATAATCCTCATTGCTTCAAAACACACTATTAGAACTCGTCTCTCTCCCTAGTTTCATAAATGTTGATGGAAATGAGATAAAGCTATCAGTGTCTGTTCGTAACCTCGGCGTTACACTCGACCAAACTCTCTCTTTCAAACAACATATCTCTAATGTGTGCAAGTCCTGCTACCTTGAACTTCGTAGAATTAGCTCAGTTCGCCGCTTCCTCACTCAAAATGCCCTGAAGACTCTAATCTGTGCTTTTGTCCTGTCTCGGCTTGACTATTGTAACTCCCTCCTTGCCGGTTGTCCCTTAACACTCATCTCTAAACTTAAAAAAGTTCAGAACAATGCCGCCCGTCTGATCTCCCGCTCCTCTAGATCTGATCACATATCACCAATTCTGTCATCCTTACACTGGCCTCCAGTTCAATCTCGCATTGACTTTAAAGTTCTCCTCCTGGTTTTCAATCAATGAATAATCTGGCTCCCTCCTACCTCTCTGACCTCCTCCATCTCTATGTTCCGTCTCGCAACTTACGCTCATCCACCGATTCTCGTCTGCTTCGGCTTCCCTCCGCTCGCCTGAAAACTTCAGGCCAACGATCTTTCTCTTACCAGGCATCTGTGTGTGTGTGTGTGTGTGTGTGTGTGTGTGTGTGTGTGTGTGTGTTTGCGGCGGTGTGTGTGTGTGTGTGTGTGTGTGTGTGTGTGTGTGTGTGTGTGTGTGTGTGTGTGTGTGTGTATGTGTGTGTGGTATGTGTGTGTGTGTGTGTGTGTGTGTGTGTGTGTGTGTGTGTGTGTGTGTGTGTGTGTGTGTGTGTG
Source organism: Conus betulinus (assembly GCA_016801955.1). Lineage (NCBI taxonomy): Eukaryota > Metazoa > Mollusca > Gastropoda > Neogastropoda > Conidae > Conus > Conus betulinus. The sequence goes on from JADBJO010000481.1 coordinate 639,586, forward strand.
TGTGTGTGTGTGCACGCACGCGCGCGCGCTTTGAATTAGAATTATAATTTTATTATGTTTTTCTGTAATATACGCTTTGGGCTGTCACAAGGGAAAAATGCGCTTGGGCTCTCACAAGGTAAGGCGCCCTATATAATATCCTTTTACATTACATTACCTCAAATGTTTAGGTCACTCTGTCAACTAGGAAATACAGGGATCTGCAGTTTGTTCCACTCCCTGTTTAACAATCAGTTGTGGGCAGCCTCCAATACTCCCTCTTCAACAATCAGTTGTGGGCAGCTTCCTATACTCCCTCTTCAACAAGCGGTTGTTGTGGGGAGCCTCCTATACTCCCTCTTTATCAGCTGTGGGCACCTTCCTATACTCCCTCTTTATCAATCAGTTGTGGGCAGCCTACTATACTCCCTCTTCAACAATCAGTTGTTGTGGGCAGCCTCCTATATTCCCTCTTTAACAATCAGTTGTTGTGGGCAGCCTCCTACACTCCCTCTTCAACAATCAGTTTGTTGTGAGCAGCCTCCTATACTCCCTCTTTAACAATCAGTTGCTGTGGGCAGCCTCCTATACTCCCTCTTTAACAGTCAGTTGCTTTGACAGCCTCCTATACTCCCTCTTTAACAATCAGTTGTTGTGAGCAGCCTCCTATATTCCCTCTTTAACAATCAGTTGTTGTGGGCAGCCTCCTATACTCCCTCTTTAACAATCAGCTGCTGTGGGCAGCCTCCTATACTCCCTCTTTAACAGTCAGTTGCTTTGACAGCCTCCTATACTCCCTCTTTAACTATCAGCTGCTGTGGGCAGCCTCCCTATACTCCCTCTTTAATAATCATTGTTGTGGGCAGCCTCTGGCCATGAGGGTCAGGTGCTTGCTGTTACATGTAACTGTCACTATATCAGACCATGTATATATGGATTAGTTCAGAAAGGGCACTTGCTGGAACATGTGATTGCCAGACCATGTTTGTGGATTAGTTCAGGAAGGGGCATTTGCTGGAACATGTGATTGTAAGACCATGAATGTGGATTAGTTCAGGAATGGGCACTTGCTGTAACATGTAACTGTCAGACCATGTATGTGGATTGGTTCAGGTGGGGCTGTACACAATGCCAAAGTAAGTATTATTAGTCAGATGATGCCAAAATATGTATCCTTACCGTCAGGCACAGTACACAATGTGATGCCAAATAATAGATCATTACATGCCATTTGAACTGAATGATGGCACAAGAGCCACATGCAGTCTAATCTATATTGTCAAAATATGTATTAACTGATGCTAAATTTAAAAAAAACAAACAAAAAAAAAAAAAAACATCACCGTATGGTGATCTTCCTCCACTTTTTTTTCCTTATAAGATTAATTGCCTTAATCTTGTAACAATTGTTCTGCTCCATTCCATCTACCGTTACGACCCTAAATTTTTGTTTCCATGTTGGCTATTTGTGAAAAAAATGAAGAGTTCAGACACCCTGTTTAGGACAAAGGCTGTGGGGAAAGAACCACAATTTGTATTTGGCTTCAACTGGATCCTAAAAATGTTCAATAGTTCTGTGCAGAATGGTGTACAGTGTGACGAGATGTGGCAGTGCCAGATGACCGTCCATGTAATGTGACCGCTGACAGTGCAGTGGAGATCTGTTGACACTATCCATGTAACGCGACTTCTGACAGTGTAGTGTGGAGATCTGTTTACACTGTCCATGTAACGTGACTGCTGACAGTGTAGTGGAGATCTGTTGACACTGTCCATGTAACGTGACTGCTGACAGTGTAGTGGAGATCTGTTGACACTGTCCATGTAACGTGACTGCTGACAGTGTAGTGGAGATCTGTTGACACTGTCCATGTAACATGACTGCTGACAGTGTAGTGAAGATCACCAGCTGCCGTGACGAAGTGGTCAGCGTCGCGGACTCCCAGCTGGGAGGTCGTGGGTTTGAATCCCATCAGAGTCATGTGGGTTTCTCTGCCCCGACCAGCTCCTACCCAGAGTTGAGTTTGCTGTGGACTCAGTTGGAAGACTGGGACCACACAGTCGAGTTTCATCCACTTAATGGATGCGTTTCTGAGTGTTGCTCAAATTTCCTGACCAACACAGCAGGTGCCTGTATCTCTCAGGCCTGGTTGATGCTGGGATATATTATGATAGGAAGCATAGAGTACAGCTGTGTCATGTAGTCTCAGACCGAAATGGAAATCCATAGCACCATCTTAATCATCCTCATTCTCATCAATCAGCATAAAAAAAAGTCTCTAATTCTGTGGCCCTTCATGCCCTGCTCTCATGGTGACCTCAATTTTGATGTCCTCTCCAAATCTGTGGTCTTGTTTTGGTTCCTTCGGGGTCACCGGTATCGGTGGGTCCATGGGGGCTGTCGTTGGACAGATGCGGTGGCGCCCTCTGGAGGGAGAGCTCACTCGCGCCGGCTCCACGACTAAGCAATTGTCATCAGTAGGGGGCTTAGTAGGTGGTGTCCTGCGTATGTTAGATCTGAACAGGTGCCACTGAACACCACCAAAGTGACTTGGCAGCAGTGCAGTGTCTCCTCTGGAGGGTTGCCTCTTGATGACTTGACCCTGACTGCTCCCTGTCGATTGCCAGTGCCGGGGCTGCGGCGGGGCTGACCGGGCTGTGGCTGTAAACTGGGTGTCAGAATAGGCGGCGTGGATTCACTGCCTCTGAGGTGGTGCAGAGGTTGAGGAGGCAAAAACTAAATAAAACAAAAATAGCAGAGATCTGCTGACACTGTCCATGTAATGTGACTGCTGACAATGTAGTGGAGATCTGTTGACACTGTCCATGTAACGTGACTGCTGACAGTGTAGTGGAGATCTGTTGACACTGTCCATGTAACGTGACTGCTGGCAGTGTAGTGGAGATCTGTTGACACTGTCCATGTAACGTGACTGCTGGCAGTGTAGTGGAGATCTGTTGACACTGTCCATGTAACGTGACTGCTGGCAGTGTAGTGGAGATCTGTTGACACTGTCCATGTAACGTGACTGCTGGCAGTGTAGTGGAGATCTGTTGACACTGTCCATGTAACGTGACTGCTGGCAGTGTAGTGGAGATCTGTTGACACTGTCCATGTAACGTGACTGCTGGCAGTGTAGTGGAGATCTGTTGACACTGTCCATGTAACGTGATTGCTGGCAGTGTAGTGGAGATCTGTTTGACACTGTCCATGTAACGTGCTGCTGACAGTGTAGTGGAGATCTGTTGACACTGTCCATGTAACGTGCTGCTGACAGTATAGTGGAGATCTGTTGACACTGTCCATGTAACATGATTGTTGGCAGTGTAGTGGAGATTTGTTGACATGACTGCTGACAGTGTAGTGGAGATCTGTTGACACTGTCCATGTAACATGACTGTTGACAATGTAGTGGAGATCTGTTGACATGACTGCTAACATTGTAGTGGAGATCTGTTGACACTGTCCATGTAACATGACTGCCGACAGTGTAGTGGAGATCTGTTGACACTGTCCATGTAACGTGACTGCTGACAGTGTAGTGGAGATATGTTGACACTGTCCATGTAACGTGACTGCTGACAGTGCAGTGGCCCAGGCACTGTGGATTCGACGTCAACAGCTGTGGAAGCTCTGTAGCTAAAACAGGTACCACTACTCTGACTCAGGAAGATCTGTAGGTAATACAGGTACATTACTCTGACTCAGGAAGCTCTGTAGCTAATACAGGTACCACTACTCTGACTCAGGGAGCTCTGTAGCTAGTACAGGTACCACTCTGCCTCAGGGAGCTCTGAAGCTAATACAGGTACCACTCTGCTTCAGGGAGCTCTGAAGCTAATACAGGTACCACTCTGCTTCAGGGAGCTCTGAAGCTAATACAGGTACCACTACTCTGCCTCAGGGAGGTCTGAAACTAATACAGGTACCACTACTCTGCCTCAGGAAGGTCTGAAACTAATACAGGTACCACTACTCTGACTCAGGAAGGTCTGAAACTAATACAGGTACCACTACTCTGACTCAGCAAGGTCTGAAACTAATACAGGTACCACTACTCTGACTCAGGAAGGTCTGTAGATAATACAGGTACCACTACTCGGACTCAGGGAGCTCTGAAACTAATACAGGTACCACTACTCTGACTCAGGAAGGTCTGAAACTAATACAGGTACCACTACTCTGACTCAGGGAGCTCTGTAGCTAATACAGGTGCCACTCTGACTCAGAGAGCTCTGTAGCTAATACAGATACCACTACTTTGCCTCAGGGAGCTCTGTAGATAATACAGGTAATATTATTATGACTTAAAACGTCAGTGGCAGCAAGTAAGATGACTGAGAAATGGGGAGTCGGCACCCAGATCACAGATGGACTCCAGATTTTCAAAATGAAGGCATGTAACAACTATGGTCCATTTGAAGCATCAGCAATACGCACAAAGACAAATCTACAGCACACACCACATCCACAACCAGATTTGTATATAAACTTTGGGGTAGTTCAGGCTTGGCTTGTTTGGTCATTCTTTTTTTTTTTTTTTTTTTTTAAAGTACCAGAGTTTGATAAGTTCAATTTGATGTAAAAATTGTTTTTGGTGCTCAAATGGAAACAACTAGGTAGCTGTGGGAATGTTACATGAAAAATGTGATCAAGGTTTTAAGCACAATCTTATTTCCCCATGAGCGATTTTGGTTGAGAAAATCACAGATACTGCACAAGTAGAAATGAAGATGGAAAGACCAATGTGTCCTTGCGGGGTTACTGTTTCACAAACCTTGATACTGACTGGAAGATGTAGCAAGTGATGCCTTTACAGTTTACAGCACAGGTTAACTACAGATGGAGGACCCGTTACTGTCAACAGACTAAGGGAATTCAGCCTTTAAACTCTCTGTAGTTAAAAGCATAATTCTTTTCTTGCTACCATAACTGTTTCTTTCCTTTCTTTGTTAAGTTAAGTAGACACATAAGGGCAAACTGTGTACATACATACCTATCCTACGAACTCACCCAAGATTTCTGCTGATCTTTTTTTGTCAGTATACCAGGTGGCATGGCGCTGAGGGACTGTTATCGGGCCAATCACCGACGGGCACAGAGACTGGTGGGGTGAAAACAATACTGGCATGCACCCAGGTAAACATCTATGGGGATGGTCTCCTCCCTTGTGTCCTGGGCCATACGCCCAGTGAAATCCTGCCAACAAAGCTTTTTTTAAATGCATGCAACAAAATGAAAAAAAAAATTTAGTAAAAGTCTGAATGTAAAGTCATGCAAAAGATACTCAGATACTGATGCTTCCCTTAATGCTTTGGATAACAGTGTGAAATTCAGCAGTTCAAGATTAGCTCCGAACATCAGTGCAGCTTTCCTCACAGCAAACCTTGTAAATTATATGTTTTTATCATTTGAATATACATATCAACACTTGGCAGACTTGCTGATGAGAGAAATCCCACAGAGAATGCTGATAGATGGTGCACACAACATCAAATCCATCCCCTTTGACTTTCTTCAACATGTCAGGCATGTAAACTTCCTGAACCTAAGACAGACAAAAACTGCAGTGGGAAGGAACAAAAGATGCCATGGAAGGAAGGGGTTAAGCAACAGGGCTTTAATCTAGAATATCTGTTTTTACATTGCACAATAACAGACAATATTTTTGACAAGTTTTCATTCAGATTTCCTATTGTTATAAAATTAACAGAAAAATATCAGGAAGTGGGGTTGGCATTCTGAAGATTGCCAGCAGCAAGAAGAAAATAAATCAGCTGGAAAAAAAAAAGGAAATCAGTGGGGGAGAAAAACAAATCAGCTGAAAAAAAAGGAAATCTGCTGAGAGAAAAGAAAATGAAATCAGATGAAAAAAAAAGGAAATCAGCAGATAAAACGAAAAGAAAATTAGCTGAAAAAAAGGAAATCTGCTGAGAAAAAAAAAGCAGCTGAAAAAAGGAAATCAGCTGGGATTTAAAAATGACAACAGCTCAAAAAAATGAAAGCAGCTGGAAAAAAAACAAACAGAGGAAATCTGCTGAAAAGGGAAAGAACTCTTCTGTCTGAGTATGATGTGTATGACATGGGTCCCTCATCCACAACAGATCTTTTCTTGTTGCCGAAAATGAATGAAAATCAGAGGCGTGTACATACTACTTGTACAGTCTCTCTATCTTTCTAATTCTACCAAGCACATGTGATAGTACATGTAATCTGTGTGTGTGTGTGTGTGTGTGTGTGTGTGTGTGTGTGTGTGTGTGTGTGTGTGTGTGTGTGTGTGTGTGTGTGTGTCTGCGTGTGTAATCAAGCAAAGATTGCATGCTGAGATGCCTAATTGTGAGTACAGCATAAAGACCATACTACCACTACCCACTGCACCCACTCCTACTTACACTATCCACATGATTGTGGATTTGAAACATTAACATGGCTTCATCTCTCTTGATGTATGTGATCTAGTACATCTTTACATAATTTGAAAACATATATGTATCATAGGTGTTTGAACAGAAAATGGTTCATACTGATGGAAACCTGAAACAATAAAACTCATCTCTGCATACTGATTTGCAATTGCTCTATTCTTTAATTTCCTGAGCTAAATGTTCAGGAATATTTTTAACTTTACAAATGTTGCCATCATACATTCAGTCCCTTTGTTTTCTATGATGTCCTGATCTCGATGGAGTGGGGACATTTTATGTGTGTGTGTGTGTGTGTGTGTGTGTGTGTGAAATGGAGGGGTATCCTTTAGTGCTAGTGAGCAGTTTTGATTGTCTGGTTGGGGGGAGGAGAGGAGGAGGGGCGGGGCGGGAGTGGGGGGGAAGGGGGGATCAGTGCGGACCACAAGGAACACCATGGACTGGCCCTGATGTCTTGAGAAACAGCCTGGGCAGGTGACAGTTTGGGCTGGGACACCAGTATTGTCTTTCTTTCTTTGTTTTCTCTCTTTTTTTTTTTTTTTTTTTTACCCCAATCTGTCCATCCCCACGCAATATGTGCTGGTTAAGTAGTTTTTATCTGTTGTAGATTTATCACAAAGAGAAAGGCTTTTGTTAAAGGATGGACAAGAGAATTATCCATCCGAAGGTCTGTGTCATTGCAGCCAATGTAGCACTGCCACTACAGACACAGTGTAGTGACCCACAGCACAGTACGTGCAAGGCTGATGGCAGTGCACCTTGCATGAGTAGTGTTCACTAACACAAGGAATAATAGTAACAGTCAGCAAAAGATGAAAACTGCTGTAGGACATCTAGGCTCATATGACTTGGGACATAAATGCTCCTGATTTATCACTGATTTTCAACAACATTGTTCTGTTAGAGCAAGCACTGACCTCAGTTATGGCCATGCTGCTTCCAGCCCAAAGGGGGCAGTCTTGCCCTGGCTACTGCCACAGGACAGCCATAAAGGGCAGATTCAAAATCGGACAGTGACAGATTCAAAATCGGACTCTTGACTTCCATTAGCAGTGATAATTCTTACACATACATGTATGTCTCTGACGCATAAAATTCTTGTCTGATACACTGGAATTTAGTCCAGTGCATCACTAAAACATGCTAAAATTTACCGTGACGCAATGATTTTTTCTCCTGTACAGCGCATCACATAAACGCACTTTAGTCCAATCCGCCTCGATCAAAGTCGATAAAAAAAAAAACCCCCTTTCCTCACCGTTTTACAATGTTCTGAATTGATGAACAACTTCTGATTTAGAACTCTTCTCTGCTGAAAACCTACAAGTAAATCAGAAAACCAAGTCTGTGATTGGACAACAAAATCACGTGATTCGGTCAAGCGCAAACAGCATGGAAGACCAAGTGCAATTCGGCTTTTCAGAGACCGAATCTACGGTTCACCTGAAGCTACCGGCTGATCATCCGGCGAATGAACAAACGTCAGGCGATCTATGCAACACAACCGATTCAGATTATCAAAATGGGCTGCATTATGGAAATAGAAATGTGTTGCGCACAGTGCAAGAGTGGCTAAACTACACTGTTTCATGAAAGGTTCCACGAATATTCATCACTCACCTCTTGTTTGTCACTGGGCTCCTGATGATCATTGCAAGACAACTTGAATATGGTCGAATAACAAAAATGTGTTCATACTGATGGAATTGGCTAACGTTGCATAAATTCTGTAATGATAATCACAGAGGACATCCCACATACCAAGTTTCACTGTTAAATCCTGATAGTGTAGGTGTTTCCACTTATTCACTTTACTTAACACTTTACTAACATTGGAACACAGATAGATCTAAATAAACAACTTTTAGCATAATCTAGAGGGTTTTCATTAACTTTGTTGATAGCACCTCTTGTCTGTGTGTGTGTGTGTGTGTGTGTCAGTGTGTGTCTGTGTCTGTGTGTGTGTGTGTGTGTGTGTGTGTGTGTGTGTGTGTGTGGTTTTCAGTACATTTACAAGCAGTTAAAAAGTGTGACCCTCTAAATATTTTTGTGACCACCTGAATTTTGAAACAAGTTTTTTGCAGCAAGTCTGACCCCCTGATTTTTAGGAAATTATTATCACTGATTGGTGACTGATGGGACCAACTACTGGATTTGGTCAGAAGAAATATGGCAGAATCTCCTAACCAAAGTCTGGACAAAAGTCCACATGGACTGACCTAGCATGTGTAAAAGTGCTTAATTAAGCATCGACAAAATTACTCTTAATACTGAAGACAAACATTTCAACACTTTGATCATTTAGTAGTAGTAGTAGTAGTAGTTGTAGTAGTAGTAGTAGGGACTGGCTTCATTAGCCTAGACCTCACAGTCTATCATGTGTCCCCCCTCTAAATTTCTTCACTTTTTGGGGTCAGATGGCACGCTACAATTAATCAGTATCTTCATTGCAATCCATCATAATCATGAAACAGTTCTCTAAATTTTTAATCATTACCTAGAATATTCTTGAAAGTATTAATATCAGGTGCATATTTTAATGGTAGCAGGTAATTCGTTCCAGTGGTTAGCAACTCTATATGAAAATGAAAATTTACGTTGATTGGTGTTACAGTGCTTTATAAAAATCTTTCCTTCAGACTTTCAGTAGTCGCAGATTGTGCAACAGAAAAGAAAGTCTCAATGTCAATACCATCAACGTCATTAAAGATCTTATGAACTTGAATTAAGTCACCTCTGATCCTTCTTCCCGTCAGCAAGGGGATATCAATCAATTATCTTCTCTAACTGTGGTAAACATGGCTACTGTTATTTGTGTTAAGTTACAGGAATGGTCAGATGGCCGAGTTGAGTCTAGAGATGGAAGAAAATAGAATGCAAATAAATGAATTAAAGTTTTAAATGAAATCAGAAATGAAATGAGGCAGGGAACAGCAAACAATAAACAGTAAACAAGTGGGGTAGTCTTTGCTCCCATAAGGAAACCTAACACAGAGTAACTTTTATTCAAGACTGGCACAGCCTTTTAAACTTGAATAGTCAGACAAACACAAAGACGAACAATCTAATAGTGGGGGGGAAAAACAAGCACAGGCCAACAACTGAATTGTCTTCATAGTAATGACTTGGCAGAACTTTGAACTTAAGGAGGGGGGGGGGGGGGGGGGGGGGGGGGGGGGGGGGGGGGGGGGGGGGGGGGGCAGCAGGAGGTTGAAGATGTAAAAACTGGGAACATGAAATTAAGAGAATATGAAAACTCTTCACTGGCCGCATAAGGGAACCATCGCAACCCCCTTTAAAGGCAGATATATTTGTATTGCCTGCTCCGAAAGGCCTCGGAGCAGGCAATACAAATATATGTTATATCTGCCTTTAAAGGGGATTGCGATGGTTCCCTTATGCGGCCAGTGAAGAGTTTTCATATTCTCTTAATTTCATGTTCCCAGTTTTTACATCTTCAAACCTCCTGCCCCCCCCCCCCCCCCCCCCCCCCCCCCCCCCCCCCTTAAGTTCAAAGTTCTTCCAAGTCATTACTATGAAGACAATTCAGTTGTTGGCCTGTGCTTGTTTTTCCCCCCCCACTACTATTAGATTGTTCGTCTTTGTGTTGTCTGTCTGACTTTATTCAGTTTAAAGGCTGTGCCAGTCTTGAAATAAAAGTTACTCTGTGTTAGGTTTCCTTATGGGAGCAAAGACTACCCCACTTGTGTACTGTTTAAAGTTTTAAACACTGAATGTCAAGAAATGTTGGGAGGGGGTACGGATGTTAAAAATATTTTTGCGAGCACATACTTTGCCTTTCCTATATATCACTTTTAGCGACATAAAGCCTCGAACTGTGACACACACAGTCTGCTGACTGTACGAGTACGACTGAATAGCTGACCGTACTGCGTGACTTTGAGTCAATGACCCGACATTCACATCACAGTGACCACACTGAAGAAGTCGGAACAGATTCAACAAGACGGGCGTCACTCGTCAGCATTAAAGATTTAGACCAGACAGGGGTAGGGATATGAGATAAAAAAGATGGATAGTCATGACTCACGTGATGTTGTGGGCGCAGAGCCCAAAAGTACCAATTTTTCAAAAAGTCTACATGCTGCGAGTAGTCGGCTCGTCGGAACGGCCATGTTGCTTATGAGCAAGGGGTATAACTCTTATTGCAAACTCCAAAGAGGAGAAAAGGAACTCTCTCTCCAGCAGAACACACACACATGCGCGCGCGCGCGCACGCGCTCAGCAACGTCTCTCTAAGAATGTCTAAAATTAATGAAGTGTTGGAATGGTGTAATTAAACTCAATGGTCACATACCCGCCAAAACCAAATCTATGATTATAGCCATCCACCAAAAGCACCTCATTGGCCAACACTTCAGCTGAATGGTACATCCATCCAAAATGTTTACGTGCATCGTGTTTTAGTATTAAAGTTAGATAAATACAAAAATAAATAAATAAAATAAATAAATACATAAAATGAAAATTTGAAATGGCAATCTCATCTCAGTAATGTATGCAAGATTATCTCAAAGCAACTTTTATTGTTACTTCAATCATTCAGGATCAGGATCAGGGGCGTTGTATCAAAAAACAACTTAGCCTATTTAGGCTTTGTACGCCCCTTCTGTATGTATATATCTTTTTTTCTTTTCTCGTGACCGTTGGCCCAGTCATAGGCTAGCTCAGTCCTATTATCCATCAAATTCATATCTAATTTTAGTTAACAATTCATGTTTACCTATGAGGTTCTTAAAAACATTAATACTAGGTGCACGTTTGATGTTAACTGTTAGTTCATTCCAAAAACTGGTTACTCTGTTAGTGAAAGTAAATTTTCTCAAATTAGTTCTGGAATATTGTTTAAATATCTTATCCTCACTGATCCATGTAACATTCTTCTGCGGAGTACAAAAAAGCATGCTTTATCAACATCATCAATTCCATTAAATATCTTGTATGTTTGAATCAAGTCTCCTCTTATTCTTCTTGCCTTAAGTGTTGGAAGTTGTAGATATTTTAATCTTTCCTGATATGAGTAATCTTTTATATTATGAATCATCTTAGTTTGCTCTTCTTTGTACCTGTTCTAGAGCTTTTGATTGTCTCTTTAGCATTGGATACCATACAGTATTTCCCATATCAAGAACGGGTCTAACTAGTGTCTTATATAATTGTAAAAAAGTGTCCTTTTCTATAAATGAAAAGGTTCTTTTCATTATTCCAATCATTCTGTTAGCCTTATTAATACTATTTACAATATGACTGTCAAACAGCAAATTTTTTTTGTCAAAAGTCACACCCAGGTCTTTCTCTTCCTCACATTTTCATTATATACTCCTTTTCTGGGTTTGTTTTACCACTATGAAGTACTTTACATTTTTCTGCATTAAAATATAGGTTCCAAGTATCAGACTACTGTACTAATGTTTCAATATCCTTTTTTAATTCCTTATGCAATTTCTGAGAGTTATAAAGTTTTGTGTCATCTGCAAAGATTTTACATGTACTCTTTAATTCTACAGGGAAATCATTTATAACACTGTAAATGATATTGGTCCCCAAAATAATGCTTGTGGTATCCCACTAATAACATCAGCATTTTGAGAGAAGGAACTACCAATCCTTACCTTCTGAGTTCTTTTTGATAAAAAGTCTCTAACCCAACCAAGTACATTTCCTATTATTCCATAGGACTCTAATTTCTTTAAAAGTCTTTCATGTGGTATTGAATCAAATGCTTTTCTAAGTCTAAATACAAAACATCTATATTCTCTCCTTTATCTATCTCCTTTGTGAAGTCTTCCATCACTTCTAAAAGTGAGTCACGCAAGATCTTTTTGCACGAAATCCATGTTGACACTCAGCATATAATTTATTTTCTGTCATATATGTTTAATAATTGCCTCTCTAATAAATGATCCTAATATTTTGCATAATGCATGTTAAACTCACTGGTCTGTAATTTCCTGGATCTGTTCTTGTGCCTTTTTTGAATACTGGAATAACTGTAGCTGTTTTCCAATCTGAAGGTACTATCATTTCTTTAACAGATTTAGAAAAGAGTATGTAAAGTGGGAAGACCATTTCCTCATTTAGCTCTTTTAGTAGTCTTGATGGAATGGCATCCGGACCACATGCCTGTACCCTTTTCATACAATATCACAAAGACACGTTGAAACTTAAAACGGGCTTATTTTTCTGGTCTCCCGCAAACCTTCGTAGTCGGTTACACAGATCTCGTACAACATCCAAATCTCGCATAATAACGTACTTAATTAAGTCATGTGATTCTAATAATAAACCAGTCTCGATATACTACAATCTCTCCCTTTGTTTAGAATAATATTACTAACTAAAACAGTAAACTTCCTATACCCAGCGTTAAAACTCATAACTTCTTTTTTTCTTCTTTCTTTTAAACACCATCATCAAGTCCTAAATTCTTTACACTCATCTCTAAAATAAAACAACCTTCTGATTCACTCACTCTCTCTCTCATTCCCCTTTACAACCCAAATTCTGCATGACATTTGAATTTAACAGCTAGTGCTCTCACTCTCCTTGTTGAAATATAGTTCCGCGCACAAAAATTAAATTCTAAACAATATTGAATAACTATCCACTCAAACAAATGAACATCATGACATCAATTTTAATGTCTACCTAGTCACAACATAGTCTTTGAACTTTTCTGGTAATCTTTTCACTCTTGTGGATTGTCTGACAGGTTGCATTTGTGACTGTGCAGTTTCTATCTGTGTGTCTTGTGATTGTGTAGTTTCTGTCTGTGTATCTCCATGTTTGTCAGTCTGATCAGCTATTTCTTTTAGACTACTCTTTTGTTCTGCATCATGTTTTGCTTCTTTGCTTATGAATTTCTTCATGTGTGCCACATTTCTTTTGTATTGTGCACCACTGACTGGTGACTCAATCAGAATTTCTGATCCATTTCTTTGAATAACTTTGTATGGTTCTGGTTCAAAATTTGTTGAAAGTTTGTCTTGTTTTCTTTGTTGAAGTAAAACTTCATCACCTACAGCTATTTCACTGTTTGTTGCCTTGCGTTTTTCATCTGCATATTGTTTTCCCATCTCTTTTTGGATTCGGTCTCGGTCTCGAATGCTTTCATCCATTTCAAACTTCAGAACGGAATCAATCTCCGGCAGTTTTGTTCGAAGTTTTCGTTTGTAAAACAGTTCAGCCGGGCTTACACCTGTAGTTTGGTGTGGTGTAGTTCTGTACGACAAAAGGAATTTGTTCAGCTCTTTCTTCCAGTTTTTTCCTTCAGCTTGTGCAATTTTGATTGCTTTCATCAGAGTTCTATTTTGGCGTTCCACTTCACCATTGGCTTGTGGCCACAATGGTGTGTTGAAAATCTGTGTTCAATGTTATTTTCGGCCATGAATTCTTTGAACTCGGTGGAAACAAACTGTGGTCCATTGTCTGATTTAATGGAGATTGGTATTCCATGTCTTGTGAACAAATTTTCAAGTTCTTCTATAATTCTACCTGCAGTGGTAGATTTCAGAACAGCAATCTCAAAAAATCTGCTGAAGTAGTCAACGACTACGAGAACAGAATCACCGGAAGGAAACGGTCCTAATAGATCAATGGCAAGATCCTCCCAGGGACCTTCTGGCATTTTTGTTCGAATCATTGGCTCTGGTACAGATGGTTGACTGACTAATTGACATGCATGACAAGATTTAACTTGTGTTTTTTTCAACATCTTTATCCATCCTAGCCCACCATACTTTTGTACGAGAGTCTTTCTTTTGTCTTAGTAATTCCTTGGTGACCCTCATGAGCGATTTCAATCACTCTTTCACGCGCAAACTTTCCGGAATGACAATGCGAGTTCCTCTCAAAATCAGCTTTCCAAGACAGGTAAGTTCATCACGCAGTGTTTTGTATGCCACATTAGGACACTTTTCCCACTTTCCTGTCTGAATGCACTCTCGAACTAAACCTAGCTCTTCATCTTTTCCTGACTCTTCCTCTATTTCACGAGCTGTCATTGCAGTTGGAACAGCTTCTTTTGCACAGAAATAAGCATATTCCTCCGCAACATTCCTATCCTGACATGTTTTGTTTTCTGCAACAAGTCTTGACAATGAGTCAGCGATATTCTGAGATCCTGGTTTGTACTCAACCTTGAACGAGTAACTCTGCAGCCTGAGTACCCATCTTTCAATTTCGAGCTGATGGTTTTGATCGCAGCGAATAAATGAACTGAAGAGGTCGGTGATCGGTTTCAAGTGTAAATTCACACCATACACATACTGATGAAACCGTTCACAGGCCCACACTATAGCGAGAGCCTCTTTTTTCGGTCTGTGAATATCTACGTTCAACCGCAGTCAGACTTCGGCTTGCATAAAATGACTCGCTTCACGCCATTTTGTACCTGAGTGAGAACAGCACCTAATCCTACTGGACTAGCGTCTGTGACAATCTTTGTCTCTGCGTCTGGATCAAAGTATGAGAGATTTTCTGACTTTGCAAGGTCATCTTTCAAAAGCTGAAATGATTTTTCTTGTTCCGGTCCCCAGCGAAAAAACGACATTTTTCCGCGTCAATTTCTGAAGCGCTTCTGCTTTTGTTGCGAAGTTCGGAATGAACCGAGCACTGAAATGAGCCAGACCAAGAAAACTTCGGACTTCTGACACGCAGGTTGGTCGCGTCGCATTTTTCACTGCTTCAACTTTGGCAGATGTCGGACCAATTCCTTTTTTTTCCGACAGCATGAATCCCATGAATTGTAACTCTGACATACGGTACACGCACTTGTCTGCGTTCAAAGTCAAACCATTCTCTTTCAGTGTTCTCAAAACTGCATCCAGTCTATGGTCATGTTCTTCTAGTGTTGTGCCATAAATGATTATATCATCTGTCATGTTGCGCTGTCCTTCGCAGTCTCTGAGTATGTTTTGAATGGTATACTGTATATTTCTGGTGCGGATGTAACACCAAACATCAATCTTTTGTACCGAAACAAACCCATATGAGTCGCAAATGTTGTGACATGACGCGATTCTTCTCCAACTCGAGTTGGTGAAAACCCCATTTTAGATCAAGTTTTGAGAAAACGGTGCTACCATTCATTTCAAGAAGTGTTTCCTCGATTGTCGGAATCGGAAATCTTTCGCGTTCAATTGCCTCATTTGCCTGCCTCATGTCAACGCATAAACGAATGTCATCTGTGTTTGCTTTTGGCACGACAACAATTGGACTAACCCATGTTGTAGGACCACTGGCACGTTCAATGATATCAAGCTTCTCTAGCTCTGCGATTTTCTTTTCAATTTTCGGACGAAAACTGAACGGCACGCGTCTCGCATTTTGAACAACTGGCTTTACGCTGGGTTTTACATGCAGTTTGATCTGTTTATCTTTCAGTTTTCCAAGCTCTCCAGAAAACAAGCTTTTGTACTCTGCTTTAAGTTCTGGTTTTTCACTGACTGAACATGTAACATCTGGAGGCAAACCAAGTTTTAGAACACCTAACTGTTCTGCAGTCTCCCTTCCCAAAAGAGAAACATTACTTTTTTCTTTTATCACTATGAATTCTGCTGTGTTCTTCTTTGTGTAACCTGAAATGTTTACATCTGCTGTAAATGTACCAACAATTGTCAATGGTTGTTTCTGGGCAAACGCAAACAGTTTTTTCTTGTTTGTCTGTCTGCTTTCTTTGTAGTGTGACATTTCACTTTCTTCATCTTCATGTTTTGCCATGTTTGCCTATCAACAATATTACAGCTTGCTCCTGAATCTACCATCATGGGTACACATACATCACCAACAACCACATCCATCATGCACTTCCGTCCACTTCCATTCATAAATGCATAATCATCATCAGAACCAAAAACAATGTCATTCTCTACAGTAAATGTAAAGTCATCATCATCATTGTTTGTATCGTTCTGTACAGTGTTCACTTGCTTTGGCTTTGATTTGCATACACAAGCAAAATGTCCAGGTTTCTTGCACTTAGAACACGTTTTCCCTTTGCAGGGCAGGCCTTATCTTTAGCAAAATGACCTACTTTCCCACATCTAAAACAAGTTTTATCTTTCCCATGTGTTCCCTTAATATCAACCTTTGGATTCTTTGTTTCCTTTCTTACTGTTTGTACCCATACCCCCTACAGCACCCACAACTGTTTCAGAAACACCACCCCCCATCATTGTCTTGAACTGTGAAAGGGCTGCTTCATGGGCTTGGGAGAGATTCTAACAGCTGTTGCAAGGTCAAGTCCTTTTTCTCCAGTAGTTTTGCTTTTAATCGTCTGTCAATACACTTGTCAACACACTGGTCTCGGATGTTTTTCTGCCACCTTGTCGTCAAAGTTGCAATTAGCTGCTTGCTGACGAAGTCTTGTGACGTATTGTGAAGTTGTCTCGCCCTCTTTTTGTTCCATTTGACGAAATACGTGTCTCTCGAACGTTTCGTTTCTTTGAGGCTTGAAGTAGGTGTCAAGAGCAGTAACGGCTTCGTCATAGGATGCACCTCCTTCCAACGTCTCGAAGATCATTTGCACTTCAAGTCCAGCACAATGTAGAAGTAAAGGCTTCTTCTGATTTTCTTGCACATCACCTCTAGCTGCTACATAAAGTTCAAAGCTCTTTTTCCATCGAGCCCATCTCGTCGAAACACTCGAAGGATCGCCTGCTGGGTCAACGAACCAACACAGGGAATGTTCGCAGCCATCTTTGTAGATCTAGATCTCTGACGCCGGTACGAGTTTGACAAAAATGTCCACTAATCTGCTGCCGAACGAAGAAAGCACTTGCCGACTCGAAGTCTCGTCTTTCACAATTTTCCTCGTCGCCAATTTGTAACCTTTTCATACAATATCAACAAAGACACGTTGAAACTTAAAACGGGCTTATTTTTCTGGTCTCCCGCAAACCTTCGTAGTCGGTTACACAGATCTCGTACAACATCCAAATCTCGCATAATAACGTACTTAATTAAGTCATGTGATTCTAATAATAAACCAGTCTCGATATACTACAATGCCTTATTAGGGTTTAGAGATTGAAGTTTCTTTTTTATTGCATCCACAGAAATGTCTACATTTTCTAATACTGTGCCTTTTGACCTTGAAGCTGGACTTAGAATAGGCATATTTTTTGGTATCTTCCCTTGTGAAAACACTAGAAAAAAATGTATTTAAAAATATCCTTACCCCTATCCGTCTCTACTGTGTCACCATCTTTAGTCACTAAAGGGCTCATTCCTGTGTTCATCTTTGTTTTTGATTGTACATATCTCCAGAAGGCTTTTGGATTTTGTTTACGTTCCTTTGATAGCTTCTTTTCAAATTCCTTTTTTTTTTTTTTTTTTTGCTTTTCTTATCTTTTTATTACAAGTATTATGTGCTTTAATATAATTTTGATAATCTTTTCCCTGCTTCATGATGAAGAATCTCGGATACATATTATATTCTTTTTTTTTACAAATTTCATTGTCTTTGCATTCATCCACTTTGGTTTCTTTTTTTTTTTTTTACATTCTTAATACTTTGTTTTGGGACGTTGTTCTCTATTAAAGAATTTAAAATACTTTTAATTCCCCCCCAACATTGTTCTACACTAAGATCATTGAGTTTATTCCAGTCAGTCTTCTTCAATTCTTCTTTCATTTGCATAAAATTTCCTCTCTTAAAATTATACGATTGCTTTGGTTCTTTTTTCTCTTGCTCCTCTCCTAGGTACAAAGAGAACATTAAAACCTCATGATCACTTTTGCCTATAGGAGCTAAGTGCTTAATGTCTGATATCATATTTTCATCATTAACAAGTACTAAATCTAGCATATTTGATTTTTGTCTGTCGACCCCTATGTCTTGTTGGTTGTTTTACCATTTGGTTCAAAAATACATCCTGTATGCAGCTGATGAACTTTTGACCTCTTTCTCCAGAGCCAGTACCATGCCAGTCAATATCTTGGAAATGAAATCTCCCGTTATACAAACATATTTAAATCTTTCTAATCTAATTTGTTTCAGCAGCTCAAACATTTTCTCTTCATTTTCAATTGTTGAATTAGGACTTTTATAAATAGTCCCAATCAGTATCTTCTGTCTATCCTTATTTAAAAAGGTCATCCACAAGTTTTCATCAAAGTCATTACCTTTTGTAAGTTTGTATACTTTGGCTTCTATAGAATCCTTCACATATACAGTTATACCTCTTTTGGGATTTTCATTGAAAAATAATTCGTAACCTGGTATTGAATATTCAACAGAATTTACCCTTTTTTTTGGTTTTTCGCTATAGATTCTGTTACTACTATGATGTGAGGTTTATTTTTCTTCAGCTAATAGAAGTAACTCATCTTTTTTGTTCAACAGTCCATCTGCATTTGTGTATAAGAACGTGTATGATAGTTCCTGCACAGGTTTTCTATCTACAAACCTTTTAAAACTATTCACATGTTTTTTGTTCTTGTATTTTGATTGTCAGTTTTTTCTTCTTTATCATTCTGGCCAGGCCTAGGTTTCCACCGTACTTTCACTATTTTCCCACCTCTGATTCCAATGTCTCTCTCTCCTTTCTCAATCCTTTTTCGAAGCTCTTCTCTTAGTTTTTTGTTCTTTTGTCTTTCAATTGGTGTGTAGTCTGGGTTTTTATATTATCCTCTTTTTTTTTTTTTTTTGCTCTGTCACCCCTGCATTTATTTTGTGGGCATTTCTCAATATTTCTTTTTTTACCTCCTTGTTTCTTACGCTTGCTCTAAGCAGTCTCGGTTTTGATCCAGTGTTGTACTTACCAAGCCTCACTGGATCCTGGACAGTTTCGTCTTTCAAGTGAGGGCAAATCTTACCAACGATCTTCTGTATACTCTCCTTCTCCGTTTTCGTTCTTTCTTCCCTGTTTTCACTCCCACACTCTGGAATATTAGTAAAAATGAGATTCAGCTCTCTTTTTTTCTTTGTCATCCTTTTCTTCCCATAGTTCTGACACCTTTTTCTCAACAACCTCCTCTATCTTCACTTCGAGAGCCTTTCCACTGCACCTTTTTTCTAGCCTCTCCAGCCTTTCCTTCCTCCACCCTTTCGAACAGCCCGATCAGTCTGTCTAATTTCACTTCCATTCCGTTTTTTTTTTTCCCTCTCCCCTGCATAGCATCTTCGGCAGATCCATTCTATTCCTTCTGTGTCAGTATTCTGAAGGTAGCTGAAGTCCCTTTCTGTCAGTGACGTGCATTCTTTATGGCACCACTGTTTACAGTCATGGCACTGGATACTTGTTTGGTCTTCCTCTACGGCCACCTCACATTCCAGGCAAATAAAGAATGTCGCCCTTTGCCCCATTGCCCTTCGACTTTCAGGTTTTTTTTTTTTCTCCTCTCTTTGAGAGTTTTTTTTTCGATCTTTCTCATTCCCCCCAGTTGATCCCCTTGTACTAGACTTCCCCCCTCCTCTAGAATTTTTTTTTTTTTGACATATTTTGTCATTGTCAACAATAAAACGCTGAAACTTTTCTTTAACGCACACATAATGTCACATGTCAATCACTCTTCAGCATTATTGGACGCGAGTAGAGATATCCACACAAAAAAGGCTGAACTCTCTCCACAGACGTGCTGCAAAGTACACACACACACACACACACACACACACACACACACACACACACACACACACACACACACACACACACACACACCATCATCTCCACTACCATCTGGAAAAGCATCGAATTCTCACCGATAGAACCATGGATTCAGAACTGATCATTCCTGTGGGACTCAACTGTTGACCACCATGCCGGACATTCTCTCCTCCCATGACTCAGGCTGCCAGACTGACATTATTTTAGACTTCAGCAAGGCATTCGACACCGTGCCTCATGACCGTCTTCTGCTGAAGCTGGACCACAATGGCATACGCGGACCAATCTTGACATGGCTACAGACTGTTCTTATCAAGCGGAGGATGAGGGTGATGCTGGAGGGCGACGCGTCTGAGGAAGCAGCAGTCTTGTCTGGGGTCTCCCAAGGAACCGTGCTTGGCCCTTTGCTGTTCTTGTGCCATATCAACGACCTTCCAGCATCAGTAAAGTCAACAGTACGCCTCTTTGCTGATGACTGCCTTCTGTACAGATCAATCCGCTCCATTCAGGACCATCTCATCCTCCAACAAGACTTCAAAAACTTCGAAAAGTGGGCAAACCAGTGGGGGATGCGCTTTAACGCAAAAGAAATGTCATGTCCTCTCCACCTCGAATCGGTCAAGCCACTTCTACAGCCCGAACAACACAATCTTAAAGCAAGTCCACCAAAACCTTACCTGGGCATACAGATTTCTTCTGACCTGAAATGGACTGCCCATGTCGTGGGGCTGTGCAAGAGGGCTGGATCAACCTTCGGCTTCCTACGTCAAAATTTCCGTAATTGCCAACAGGAATGTCACCGCCTTGCCTACACTGCACTCGTCAGGTCCACCCTTGAGTACGACGCTGTGGCATGGGATCCATACACAAAGCAGGACATCGATCGACTTGAAAAAGTCCAATGACTAGCCGCCCGCTTTATTTGTAACAACTACAGAGACAGGGATCCAGGCTGCGTCACCAAGATGCTCCAATACCTCCAACTACCACCTCTGGAAGACCGCCGAAGACAGCTTCGACTCACCATGCTGTACAAGATTGCCGGCGACCTGGTCCCTGCTATATCAGCCAAAACTTTCCTCACCCCAGCAGATCAAACCAGGTGGAGAATCAAGCCAACCACATTCACAGACTGTATAAGCCAAACCCCCTATGAAGGCAGACCTACAACAACAGTAGAGCCTTCGTCATACAACCCACTGCAACAGAACAATGTAGAGGCTCCTTTTTCATTAGAACTCCCCTGGAGTGGAACCTCTTGGACAACACCGCCGTCCAGCAGCAGAATGCCGGTGCCTTCTCCACGCACTAGGCAGAGTTGAGGCGGCTGTTTTCCACCACTAACCCCCCATCACCCCTCCCCCTTCCTCCACACACCCTCTGTTTTTAATCTTTTAAGGTCTTACGCTGCGCAACCAGTTGTACTACAGTCATCATTCAGATCCTACAGGCCAGTAACCTACCTGACACTACCCAGTCTGATAGCAAGGTACCAGAGCCTACAGGAAAATAACCTACCTGACCCTGACCAGTCTGATAACAAGGCACCAGGTCCTACAGGAGACTAACCTACCTGACCCTGACCAGTCTGATAACAAGGTACCAGGTCCTACAGGAGACTAACCTACCTGACCCTGACCAGTCTGAAAGCAAGGCACCAGGTCCTACAGGAGGACACTAACCTACCTGACCCTGACCAGTCTGAAAGCAAGGCACCAGGTCCTACAGGACACTGACCTACCTGACCCTGACCAGTCTGAAAGCAAGGCACCAGGTCCTACAGGAGGACCTAACCTACCTGACCCTGATCAGTCTGCTAGCAAGGCACCAGGTCCTACAGGACACTAACCTACCTGACCCTGACCAGTCTTATAACAAGGCACCAGGTCCTACAGGAGGACCTGACCTACCTGACCTTGGCCAGTCTTATAGCAAGGCACCAGCTTCCTACAGGAGGACCTGACCTACCTAACCTTGACCAGTCTGATAGCAAGGCACTAGGTCCTACAGGAGGACCTAACCTACCTGATCCTGACCAGTCTGAAAGCAAAGCACCAGATCCTACAGGACACTAACCTCCCTGATCCTGACCAGTCTGAAAGCAAGGTACCAGGTCCTACAGGAGGACCTAACCTCCCTGACCCTGACCAGTCTTATAACAAGGCACCAGGTCCTACAGGACACTAACCTACCTGACCCTGACCAGTCTGAAAGCAAGGCACCAGGTCCTACAGGAGACTAACCTACCTGACCCTGACCAGTCTTATAGCAAGGCACCAGGTCCTACAGGACACTGACCTAACAGACCCTGATCAGTCTGCTAGCAAGGCACCAGGTCCTACAGGAGGACCTGACCTACCTGACCCTGACCAGTCTGACAGCAAAGCACAAGGTCCTACAGGACACTGACCCACTTGATCCTGATCAGTCTGCTAGCAAGGCACCAGGTCCTACAGGAGGACACTTACCTACCTGACCCTGACCAGTCTGATAACAAGGTACCAGGTCCTACAGGAGGACCTAACCTACCTGACCCTACCAGTCTTATAGCAAGGCACAAGGTCCTACAGGAGGACCAGGACCTACCTGACCCTGATCAGTCTTATAGCAAGGCACAAGGTCCTACAGGAGGACCATGACCTACCTGACCCTGATCAGTCTGATAGCAAGGCACCAGGTCCTACAGGAGGACCATGACCTACCTGACCCTGATCAGTCTGATAGCAAGGCACCAGGTCCTACAGGACACTGACCTACCTGACCCTGATCAGTCTGATAGCAAGGCACCAGGTCCTACAGGAGGACCTGACCTACCTGACCCTGACCAGTCTGACAGCAAAGCACCAGGTCCTACAGGACACTAACCTCCTGACCCTGACCAGTCTTATAGCAAGGTACCAGGGTCCTACGGGAGGACCTAACCTACCTGACTGTGATCAGTCTGAAAGCAAGGCACCAGGTCCTACAGGACACTGACCTACCTGACCCTGACCAGTCTTATAGCAAGGCACCACGTCCTACAGGACACTGACCCTACCTGACCCTGGCCAGTCTGAAAGCAAGGCACCAGGTCCGACAGGACACTGACCTACCTGACCCTGACCAGTCTGAAAGCAAGGCACCAGGTCCTACAGGACACCGACCTACCTGACCCTGACTAGTCTGATAGCAAGGCACCAGGTCCTACAGGACACTCACCTACCTGACCCTGACCAGTCTGATAGCAAGGCACCAGGTCCTACAGGACACTACTAACCTACCTGACCCTGACAAAATTGAGTAGTTAGTAAGAAAGCTATTTTTCTCTATGTGCAAATCATTTTGATTGTCGATATCAACATTCACTTAACCTGTGTCCCATTTCAATGAAGTGAGATTTATTAGCCGTTATAACGCCTCCGTTGTCGCCTCGGCCATATCAATGTCACTTGATTGAATCTGTTGTCGATTATTGCATTTATCCCTCTTCTCGTATTTGTGTCATGGACAGTATTTATATATCATTGTGTTGTTTTTTTGCAACCTTCATGTTTTCTTATCCCCCCCCCCCCCCCCCCCCTCCCCACTCCCCCATGTATCTGTCTGTCTGTCTGTGTTGGTGGATTTAAAATCATGCATGCATGGATGCCTGGTGTGAGGTCTACGTGTGTATCTTGTATTTCTGCAACTGTGTGTGTGCTTTTTCGTGCTATTCTTTTTCTTTCTTTCTTTCTGTCTGTCTGTCTCTCTGTCTGCCTTTTTTCTTTTTCTTTCTTTCTTTCTTTCTGTCTGTTTGCCCGTCTCTACCTTTTCTTTTCTATGCTATTGTACCTCATAGCATGCGTCAACAAGGACAGATTGGAAGAATGAGTTATGCCACAAGTCTGAATCCTTGACTGAATAAACTCTCTCTCTCTCTCTCTCTCTCTCTCTCTCTCTCTCTCTCTCTCTCTCTCTCTCTCTCTCTCTCTCTCTCTCTCACCTGCTCACTCTCCCTTTCTCTCTCCCTCCCTCTCTCGCTTTCTCTGCCTCACTCGCTCTGCCCTGCCCCCCCCCCCCCACTCCCCCCCCCCCCCCCCCCCCCCCCCCCTCTCTCTCTCTCTCTCTATCTGACGACCTAAAACAGGGTGTGCCACGCCTGACTGCCTGCCAAAGGACATTAGCCTGTCATTGTGTCTGTGTGTCTTATTGTCTGGCTTCCTTTTGTCTTCACAGCTTTGCCCAGCCTACATCTTTGTCCATCGATATGCGAACCGCTGAAAAAGATGTTATCATTTTATATGAAGCTGCTAACAATTAAATATGGTATTAGAAAACCGCAGTATTTGTCAGTGGACAGTTTTTGTATCACATGAGGACAATAAATCATGAAAGAGCTAGGCACATGTCGGGGTGTTTTGGAAATTGGCAATAAACCACACACAGCCCATAAGAGCAGACGCGAAGAGAATTATAACGTCGATAATACAACAGAGAGGAGAATGACGACTGCTCTTCTTAACAGAGGTTGGGCTAAATTTGAGTTCCCTTACTATCAATCCAACCATGTCTCTCAGTAATTTCAGCTAAAAAAACATGCATTAATATTGTGTTTACAATAAAACAAGTGCACCGAGCTTCACATTCCAAAGAAACAAGCCAACGAACATCAACAAAAGTGGAATAATGATTGTCAAAGGAAAATTCATGAGAAGTTCAATTTAACCGGCCAGAAGGTTAAAATCGGGTAAATTGAACGTGACGTGTAAAGATGCACATGAATTATACGAACGATCTAGCCATGAAAACTCTGACGCCAAGTTTTTAGCTTGCAAAGAACTTAACCACCTTAAACACACTATGATTGTTTGGAAACAACAAAAATGATTAAATGAAAAGAAAATACTCAATATATAATATATAAAAAGGACGGATAGGTATACCCGACCTGAAAATATATATCAGCTCCTTGAAAGTCGTCTGGATAAGGAAGGTGTACATGCACAACAAGTGGAAAATAATGTTGAATTCATTTTGTCCAGAAATAAGTAACATTGACGCATATGGACCTGACAGATATGTTGAAAGCAATATTATAAACAAGTTTTGGAAAGGACTCTTTCAATCATATCAAAGGTTCTGCAAATAGGCAGAACTAAACGAAAGTACAGATTTAGCCTCTGAACCTATTTTTTGTAACGAGAAGTATAAAGTAGCAGAAAAAACCATTCTTTTGCAAGAAATGGATGCAAACAAATATTTTTAGTCAAACAGTTAGTCGATAATGACGGTAATTTTGTAAGCTGCCATGAACTGTCGGAGAAAATGGGCTTTCAGATCAATTTTCTAAATCATGCAAGTTGCGTGCGTTCGATCAAAGCTTACGCAAAGAAAAGAAGATTGAAATTAGTAACACTGGTAATGATAAAACTTTAGCACTTCAAAAAATCTGTAGTATAATAGAGGAACACATACTTATTACGATGTTATGGTGGAAGTCAATGAAGTTTTTAACATCAGTGCCTTTATCAAGTGGAAACAACGTCTTAATATACCAATTGACTGGATAGAGGTTCTGAAAGGATTTTAGAAAATCAAAGACTCAAAACTGAAATGTTCTAAATTTTTAAAAATGCCACAGAATTCTAGTAACAAGTAGTGTTTTGCAAAGTGCGCACATCATTGATAGTGACAAATGTAATTTCTGTATTAGAGAGAAAGACTCAGTTAATCATTACCCGTATGTTCTGGAAAGACCTTGAAAGAGTTCTGAGAGTTAACGGTTCACACTGTGTTAGATTATCCCTAAATGTGGAGATTACATTATTTGGTACGGATGAGAAAGCAAAAACCAACCACATGCTAAACCTGATGATTTTAATGGGAAAATATTCCATATAGGCCCCTACAAATGTAGAATTAACAAAACCAAATCTAATCTAAATCATGCTTTTTGAAGGAGCTGGACTACAGACATAAAATAGACAAATGATTATATATTATTTATTATATGTCCTTAATGGAGACGAGTCATGCAACCTACCAAACAAAATGGTCACCATACATTAAACTACTAGGGACTAATGGTCATAACATTATTATGTGTCAGATATATGTGTACGTAAGTGTGTGTGTAAAACGTGTGCATTATGTTACCGATTAGTACTGTATACTCTCTTTGCTTTCTGTTTAATGTCGTCCACAACCTTGGTACACAGGATTAATGCCAGTAATTGGAATTCATTCGGTATGTGTGCTCGTGTATAAGATCAAAAAAAGAATTCTAGACTGAAAAAGAAAACATGTACATCTGTTCGCATTAAATATGTGCCACCGTGTATTACTGTATGGATTTATGTATGTTGGTTATCACAGTTGCATTGCCTGTTTTGGACAATGAAAAAAACGAACAAACAAAAACAAAAACAAAATTTAAACACACCCACAAACATGCGCCAAATATATATCAAACAAAAAGAAATGGTTAAATTCAGCATCGCAAGACATAAGACTCAGAAGCATAATTAAAAATCATATTTGGCCATGTTTCAGCTTTTAACAAATATGATCCAACATTTATTTTCTATGAATTCGCCCGTAGGTAACACACTTTTTTTTTTACGGCACATATCATAAAAACATCAAAATTAAGGAAGGGCAGGCTAGAAATTATAAACTTTCTTCGATAGCATTGCTTTATATGCTGGATGTTCTTACTATACCAAAGGAAGGGAAGCAACAACGCCCGAGCGCACAGGTAAAAAGGAAAAAGATGAGAAATCTTCGATCGCTTGATCAGTTCGTGCTTCATTGCCTGAATGACGTGGCCAAGATCATGTCTGACACACTCTGGCAACATGCAGCATGTATCCATTTTGGACACCCCAGAGTCTCACTTTGAATCATGTATCTATTTTGGACATCTCAGAGTCTCACTTTGAATCATGTTTCCATTTCTGACACCTCAGAGTCTCACTTTGAATCATATCCTCTTCGAGATTTCAGACAAATCGCGCGATTACAAATGCGTGCGCGCGCCCCGCAGTGTGTGTGTGTGTGTGTGTGTGTGTGTGTGTGTGTGTGTGTGTGTGTGTGTGTGTGTGTGTGTGCAGAGAGAGAGAGAGAGAGAGAGAGAGAGAGAGAGAGAGAGAGAGAGAGAGGAGAGAGAGAGAGGAGAGAGAGAGAGAGAGAGAGATCTCCCTTGCATCCTTGAATGGATCCTCAAGCATAGGCTCAAAGATTGTCCCCTACATTTTGTACTGTTTGCATAATGCTTTTAGCTTTTCAGCAACTTTTTTCCTTCCATACTTTCGTTTTGTTCCATTTACTACCCTTCGCTGGCTGCTTTGGTGCTGTTGGCTTCTTTTTTGAACCGTCGGTGGTGAGAACACCACAGAATTATGGACTGTGGTATGTCTCTATTTGACACCAAGAGCACAAACACAATCCAGTTCACTGCGAGTGTAATATAGCAGTGGACGCCAGGGGAGAGGTGGCAGCTCTCCTTTTAAGGACACCGATGTGAGAGATCAGTGTCGGGCGGCGCAGACAACCTTCCAGCCATGTGGGTGACGGCGGGTCTAGCCTGTGTCGCCGGGGGACGGCTCATGGAGATGTGGGGCGATTGGCGAAGGAGCGTTTCCTGACTGGGACTACCGTGGCCTGGAATACCGTGCTGTTTTGTGGGGCGACAGACATGGGGGCACTCCTTAAGGGGTTGGGCTGAAAAAATTGCCCTCTCGGCCGCAGTCAGCGAGTGCCCGCCACGTTTTAGGGACTCGTGCAGCGCTCTAGCGACTTTGGTCCTGCTCCCTCCTTGAGGCAGCCTCATGCGGCACAGGACCATCGCCACCCGAGCATGAAGAAGGCCGCCCGGTTGTCATGAAGACAGCCTGATATTTGGGGGACAGCAGGCAAACACACACCGACGCCCATCGTCGGTCGACCAACAACCTGAAATTGAACCAACGTTCAAGACCAATTCCACCAAACTTGAACCAACATTCAAGAAGATAACGACCAGAATTGAGCCAATGTTCAAGAGGAACACGAGCTCTGAGAGACAAATGCGACGACCCCTATTGAAACTACCCACTACTACCAGGCGACAGCAGTTGCTACAAATATGCAGACCTATGTCTGCAGGAACCTTGTCCTTAAGGGCCTCAGGCCGATAGGACGTTAATCTCACTCTCAAAGCAAAGCAGACACAATCAGCCGTGTCTCCCTGATGAGTCCGATCCAGCGGACGAAAGGCCTAGGAGCAGGCAATACGAATAGATCTGCCTTCAAGAGGAGTCACGATGGTTCCCTCAGGCAGCTAGTGAAGGGTTTCTCATATTTTTTAATATATTCCCCAATCTCTTCATCTTCAATTTTTTTTTTCTAAAAGTTCAAATCTTTGCCATGTCATTACTATGACTGAAGAATTGTTAGCCTGCACTTGTTTTCCCCCACTGCTTAATTGTTCAGCATTATATAGATAGATAGATAGGTAGACTGATAAACAGATAGATTGACAGATAGGTATTGTGTGTGCGTGCGTGCGCGCGCACGCGCGCATGTTTGTGTACGTGTATGTGTGTATGTCTGTACACGCGCGTGTGTGTGTGAGGAGAGGGACAAAGGAGTGAAGGGTCAAGGGAGGGGATGAGAGTGGGTGTGAAAAAGGGGCACACTCTGTTAATGTGGGTCTATTTTTTAACCTGCCTGATTTTGTCCTCTGAGATTAATGTGAGTTTTATTTTTAACCCGCCTGACTCTGTCCTGTGACATTAATGTGATTCTATTTTTAAACCCACCTGATTCTGTGCTCCGATATTAATGTGGGTCTATTTTTAACCCGGCTGATTCTGTCCTCTGAGACTAATGTGGGTCTATTTTCAACCCGACTGATTCTGTCCTCTGAGATTAATATGGGTCTATTTTTAACCCGCCTGATTCTGTACTCTGAGATTTGAGACACGCACTTTGACTCACACATCACAACAATGACAATGGTTAAACTGGTGAATATTGATAGGAAGACCAAAAACACTGACAAGAACCATGCTTTCACACTGAGCTCACCCTTCAGATTTTTTTTATCATTTAGGCTGATGGTGTGTTGAGTGTCTTCATGTCGTGTTCTTTACATTGAACACAAGACGAAAATCTGTACACACACACACACACACACACACACTCTCTCTCTCTCTCTCTCTCTCTCTCCTCTCTCTCTGTCTTCCCATCTCCTCCCCCAAAAAAATAAAAGAAAAAAAAAAAACCCAAGAAAGACAAAAAGAAAGAAAAAGAAAGACAAAGAAAGGAAAAACACGGTAATAATAGAAAGTGCCTTTGTGTGTGAGTACGTGCACTTGGTCAATCATAATTTTCTTTCTGCCCTGAAATGTGAACTGTCTCATACAGAATAGGGGGTGGGGGGAGGGCGGGGGGAGAGAAGGGCGGAGGGAGAGGTTAGGTCGCTTCTGCCTGTGACTTACGATGAACATACATTTCGCACACCCCTACGTTCTTTCATTGAGGATCTCCACAGAAAATGCTGCAGCCATTTTCTCCCCAAATCATCGACCTGACATTCCACGTCGGTGAAGGTCACATACGGGTACTTGGTACACCACCACGTTTCCATCATTATGAGAAGAGACGATTTGTACACCACAACTCGCCAATAGCTCTTCAGCCATCAGCGCAGTCACACTGAACATTCCTTCCTTCACACGGTGCACTACACCGTGCTACACCCCAAACAGTCATTACAGTGTGGAGCCCCTAGCAGTCATTACAGTGTGGAGCCAGCA
>JADBJO010000481.1:669592-677092 GCA_016801955.1 Conus betulinus
TCACACCCGTTATGACGTCACTTCACTGGCTTCCCGTCAAAGCAAGAATTTCCAACACCGTTTCGGTATATGCCGCAGCTTCTTGTCCGAACTGTCTCTGGGGTTTTAGGGCCTGGTTTACTTCACTTTCATACATATAGTTTCATTTTCATTTCTGTTTTTTCTGTTTTCTCTTTCTTCTTTCTTCCTTTCTTCTTTCTTTCTTCTTTCTTTCCTCTATTTTCCTTCGCATTTTTTCTTTGTCTTCTCAGTCACGACTGACAAAAAACTTCTCAACAAACAATATTTGCACATGTTGCCATCTATATATACACTTTCATCAACAAACATATTTAACACATGTTACCATCTATAACATACACTCTCATCAACAAATATATTTGCACATGTTACCATCTATACATACACTCTAATGCACATGGACACCTACCCCACATGGGCACACATGTATTCCACATGTGCACACACACATAACACAACACACACACACACACACACACACACACACACACTCACTCTGTGTGTGTGTGTGTGTGTGTGTGTGTGTGTGTGTGTGTGTGTGTGCAGTACTGGTAAGATGGATGTTCCTCTATGGTTCCACATGGACATTAACAAGCCAACACCACTGCATCACTGACGCCCATCTATTAAACAATAACCACACAAGTCGTTTTATCTAAGCACTCCCCACATGGACAGATGATCCCCATTTTCAGATCTCTCACATGAACAGCACCCATATATTTCCTCCCTAATCTAACAGAGCCTGATGCAAAACATTTTCCCAATAAAAAAAATTCACACAGAATTATGCAAGAATCCGCGCAGACAGAAGATATTTCAACCCAGCTTCTGCGAAAGGTAATCCCTGTACCTATCATTCTCCAAATAATTGGTGACAGGCATAGAACTTTTGGTGAGGCAGAAGAAAGGCAATAAAAACGCCCTGCCTCACACGGTATTCTTCAAAATATAGAACCATCTAATAAACCATGGCCACAACTTATCCAAAATGTTCTGCATGAAAACGAAAATGAATTCTCTCCGAAAACGATCCATCAACTTATAGTATCGTGAGAATGAAATATGCCATGGAAGGCGATTAGACTGAAAATGCACATACGTTGGAAGAGAATGTTCAAAAATGCATTTAGGGATCAAATCTTTAACGCAAAATGACTAGACGCTCCTGACAAGGCCCATGCGTTATCAACGTACACCACTCCAAACACAAACGCAAACGCAGCAGACTTTGTATCAGTGCTCACGACCTACAGACGGAAACAGGTATACACACGACCACTGCAAGAAAAGGGAGACAATGCTCAGTGTGTGGTGTGGTCCGGGAGGAAGTTTAAAGCCAAGGCCCAGGTGAACGTTTTGTGTGTGTGTGTGTTGTGTGTGTGTGTGTGTTTCAGTTGCATGGCCGGGGGGAGGGGGGTAATTTTGTGTTTAATGTGTCGTTAACATATCAGAATGAACGTGTCAGCCCACCCATGCATTAGTGCACGAATAAAACCCAGACGCCTTGTTTTTAAACCTTAAAACATTTAAGTCAGCATGCGACACTACATCTGTAAACAACACACACAGACATAGCATGGTGAGCATGAGTTAGTCTTTATTTATAAGGATAGCAGGAAAAAAAAAAAAGGGGGGGGGGGGGGGGGGGGGCGTGAGAAAATAAAGACGGTGGGAAAAAATTGGAGGACGGAGGCCCCACCTCTTAGAAAAAATTTTAACTCAAGAAAACTTGAAAAAAAAAAAAAAAAAAAAAAAAAAAAGAGGGGGGGAAAAAAGGAAGAAAAGTGGGGGAAAATGGAGGATGGATGGAAAAAAAAAAAAAAAAGAAAAAAGAAGAAATATATAAGGAAAAGTGGGAAAATGAAGGTTGAAGGAAAGAAAAAGCTTTGGCAGCTACTGCAGGTAGAAGCCACTCAGAATAAAGTTCACAGAACAGCTGTCTTCTGCTATGACCCAGCCCGCTGTAGACAACAAGCAAGGCCCCAATTGCCCTGCAATGACAAACAACAAGCCCCAATTGCCCTGCAATGACAAACAACAAGCCCCAATTGCCCTGCAATGACAAACAACAAGCCCCAATTGCTCTGGCAATAACGATGGTCAATGCTCTATTCCATCGCAGAAATATAGAAAGACAATTATTGGACGCGCTATACCAGTCCATAGAAATGATGGTTCCAGCATCTGTCGGTAATGTATGGTGTGTTTTCAAGCGTGTTGTGTCAATAACTCCAGCATGAATCGTGATCTGTCGGTAATGTATGGTGTGTTTTCAGCGTGTTTTGTGTCAATAAATCCAGTATGAATCATGATCTGTTTGGCAATAGTGCGTTTTCACCATGCAGTGCCAATAAATCCAGAATGAATTATGATCTGTCAGTAATGTATGGCGTCTTTCCACCCATGATGTGTCAAATAAACCCTGGGGGGTTCTCGTGACAATCTAAATTTATGTCTGAATCTCACTGTGAATCCGACTCCCCTATCTCAGACCCATGATGACAATCCGCCACCCCTACACCCCCCCATCCCATCCCCCCCCCCCCCATCATGACAATCCAGCCACCCCCCTTGATCCCCACCCACCATCATCACCACCTCTTCTCCCCCCCCCCCCCCCCCCCCCCCCCCCCCCCCCCCCCCCCATCATGACAATCCAGCCACCCATTGACCCCATCCCACCATCATCACCCTCTCTCCCCCCCCCCCACCCCATCATGACAATCCAGCCACCCCTTGACCCCATCCCACCATCATCACCCCTCTCTTCTCCCCCCCCCCCCCCCCCCATCCCCATCATGACAATCCAGCCCCCCCTTGACCCCATCCCACCATCATCACCACCTCTTCTCCCCCCCCCCCCCATCCCCATCATGACAATCCAGCCACCCCTTGATCCCACCCCACCATCATCACCCACCCTCCCCTCCACCCCCCCCCCCCCCCCCCCCCCCCCCCCCCCCCCCCATTATGATACCCAATCCAGCCACCCCTAGACCCCACCCCACCATCATCACCACCTCTTCTCCCACCGCCACCCCACCCCCACCCCATTATGACAATCCAGCCACCCCTAACACTCGCGCCGCCATCACAACCAGCTCATAGCCAGTCCATCGTTTGTGTGGGTCACTGTTGCTGTCTTTTCTGCAGGTCTAAAGTTCCAAATGCGTTGTTTAGTCTGGTTATACCTAGCAGCTCGTCCTCTCTCTCTCTCTCTCTCTCTCTCTCTCTCTCTCTCTCTCTCTCTCTCTCTCTCTCTCTCTCTTGAATTACGGTATCTTGACATTCAACCTGTGAAAGTTACTGACCGTGGCTGACCAGAGCTGTCATAGTGCTGATGTGTGGCGGCTGGCAGTCACTGTCGTTTTGCCACTGACGTCGCCGCTGTTATCGACATCAGCATCGTGGGTTTAAACCAGCACACAGCAGTAGTTGTCATGGCGGAGGCACTGGGCTGTGTCCGCGTTGGTCCTTTCCGAAAGCGGGGATGACAAGGCCAGTGTGTGTGTGTGTGTGTGTGTGTGTGTGTGTGTGTGTGTGGTGTTCCTCACTTCTACTTCTAGGCGGACACTGGTCGATGGAGCAACATTTTTGTCGGATGTATAGAAAGACGATCGAAACCTTGGGATTGACAATTCGATAGATAGATAGATAGATAGATAGATAGATAGACAGATAGATAGATAGATAGACGGACGGATGGGCGGAAGGACGGTCGGACGGACGGACGAAGGACGGACACAGAGAGAGAGAGAGAGAGAGAGAGAGAGAGAGAGAGAGAGAGAGAGAGAGAGAGAGAGAGAGAGACAGACAGACAGACAGACAGAGACAGAGACAGAGAGAAAGAGAGACAGAGAGATAGAGAGCGATGGAGACAGACAAACAGACAGGCAGACAGAGAAACCGACAAACAGACTGAGTAAGACAGAGACAGAGAGACAGTTGGAGTGACAGATTGATAGATTGTTTGATTGATTGATTGATAGATTGAACGATCGATTGATTGATTGATTGATATTGTGTTGTCTGTGGAGGCACAGAAGGTCAGAGGTCAGAGGACCCTCATGACATCCCCCACCTCCCAGCCTGATTCAGTCGGCTGACGCTTTGCCACGAGGTCTTTTGCGCTGTTCTGTCTGTCTGTCTGTCTGTCTGTTTATTTGTCCGCCTGTCAGTCTGTCTGTCTCTCTCTCTCTCTCTGTCCGTCCATCTGTCTGTCCGTCCGTCCGTCTGTCTGTCCGTCTGTCCGACTCTCTCTCTCTCTCTCTCTCTCTGAGATTGTCTGGAAAGCTTCATGATGGTGGATTTCAGAGCCAAGCATCAATAAGACAGTATGGGGTTCCATCTCTTTAGAGGTCCAGACAGAAGCTCTCTACAATGGGGAATACAAGGAACAAATGGGAATACAAGGAACAAGAGATTTTCAATGTCCAGACAGAAGCTCTCTACAATGGGAATACAAGGAACAAGAGATTTTCAATGTCCAGACAGAAGCTCTCTACAATGGGAATACAAGGAACAAGAGAGACGGGTTTTCAATGTCCAGGACAGAAGCTCTCTACAATGGGAATACAAGGAACAAGAGACGGGTTTTCAATGTCCAGACAGAAGCTCTCTACAATGGGAATACAAGGAACAAGAGACGGGTTTCAATGTCCAGACAGAAAGCTTCTGTCTGG
Organism: Conus betulinus; assembly: GCA_016801955.1. NCBI lineage: Eukaryota > Metazoa > Mollusca > Gastropoda > Neogastropoda > Conidae > Conus > Conus betulinus. Next base: position 674,299 of record JADBJO010000481.1, read on the forward strand.
ACATTGAAAACCCGTCTCTTGTTCCTTGTATTCACATTGTCGAGAGCTTCTGTATGGACATTGAAAAACCCGTCTCTTGTTCCTTGTATTCCCATTGTAGAGAGCTTCTGTCTGGACATTGAAAATCTCTTGTTCCTTGTATTCCCATTGTAGAGAGCTTCTGTCTGGACATTGAAAATCTCTTGTCCTTGTATTCCCATTGTAGAGAGCTTCTGTCTAGACATTGAAAATCCGTCTCTTGTTCCTTGTATTCCCACCCGTGTAGAGAGCTCCCTGTCTGGACCTCTAAAGAGATGGAACCCCATACTGTCTTATTGATGCTTGGCTCTGAAATCCACCATCATGAAGCTTTCCAGACAATCTCAGAGAGAGAGAGAGAGAGAGAGAGTCGGACAGACGGACAGACAGACGGACGGACGGACAGACAGATGGACGGACAGAGAGAGAGAGAGACAGACAGACTGACAGGCGGACAAATAAACAGACAGACAGACAGACAGACACAGAACAGCGCAAAAGACCTCGTGGCAAAGCGTCAGCCGACTGAATTCAGGGGAGGTGGGGGATGTCATGAGGGTCCTCTGACCTCTGACCTTCTGTGCCTCCACAGACAACACAATATCAATCAATCAATCAATCGATCGTTCAATCTATCAATCAATCAATCAAACAATCTATCAATCTGTCACTCCAACTGTCTCTCTGTCTCTGTCTTACTCAGTCTTTTGTCGGTTTCTCTGTCTGCCTGTCTGTTTGTCTGTCTCCATCGCTCTCTATCTCTCTGTCTCTCTTTCTCTCTGTCTCTGTCTCTGTCTGTCTGTCTGTCTGTCTCTCTCTCTCTCTCTCTCTCTCTCTCTCTCTCTCTCTCTCTCTCTCTCTCTGTGTCCGTCCTTCGTCCGTCCGTCCGACCGTCCTTCCGCCCATCCGTCCGTCTATCTATCTATCTGTCTATCTATCTATCTATCTATCTATCTATCTATCGAATTGTCAATCCCAAGGTTTCGATCGTCTTTCTATACATCCGACAAAAATGTTGCTCCATCGACCAGTGTCCGCCTAGAAGTGAGGAACACACCACACACACACACACACACACACACACACACACACACACTGGCCTGTCATCCCCGCTTTCGGAAAGGGACCAACGCGGACACAGCCCCTCCGCCATGACAACTACTGCTGTGTGCTGGTTAAACCCACGATGCTGATGTCGATAAACAGCGGCGACGTCAGTGGCAAAACGACAGTGACTGCCAGCCGCCACACATCAGCACTATGACAGCTCTGGTCAGCCACGGTCAGTAACTTTCACAGGTTGAATGTCAAGATACCGTAATTCAGAGAGAGAGAGAGAGAGAGAGAGAGAGAGAGAGAGAGAGAGAGAGAGAGAGAGAGAGAGAGAGAGAGAGAGAGAGAGAGCTGCTAGGTATAACAGACTAAACAACGCATTTGGAACTTTAGACCTGCAGAAAAGACAGCAACAGTGACCCACACAAACGATGGACTGGCTATGAGCTGGTTGTGATGGCGGCGCGAGTGTAGGGGTGGCTGGATTGTCATAATGGGGTGGGGGGGGGGTGGCGGTGGGAGAAGAGGTGGTGATGATGGTGGGGGGGGGTCTAGGGGTGGCTGGATTGTCATAATGGGATGGGCGCTGGGGGGGGGGGGGGGGGGGGGGGGAGAAGAGGTGGTGATGATGGGGGGGGGTGGGATCAAGGGGTGGGCTGGATTGTCATGATGGGGATGGGGGGGGGGGGGGGGAAGAAGGTGGGTGGTGATGATGGAAGAGTGGGGATGGGTCAAGGGGTGGCTGGATTGTCATGATGGGGATGGGGGGGGGGGGGGGGGGGGGGGGGAGAAGAGGTGGTGATGATGGTGGGATGGGGTCAAGGGATTATGGTGGGATGGGGGGGTGGCTGGATTGTCATGATGGGGGGTGGGGGGGGGGGGGGGGGGAAGAGGTGGTGATGATGGTGGGATGGGGGTCAATGGGTGGCTGGATTGTCATGATGGGGGGGGGGGGGGGGGGGGGGGGGGGAGAAGAAGTGGTGGGGATGATGGGGGGGTGGGATCAAGGGGTGGCTGGATTGTCATGATGGGGGGGGGGGGGGGGGGATGGGGTGTAGGGGTGGCTGGATTGTCATCATGGGTCTGAGATAGGGGAGTCGGATTCACAGTGAGATTCAGACATAAATTTAGATTGTCACGAGAACCCCCCAGGGTTTATTGACACATCATGGTGGAAAGACGCCATACATTACTGACAGATCATAATTCATTCTGGATTTATTGGCACTGCATGGTGAAAACGCACTATTGCCAACAGATCATGATTCATACTGGATTTATTGACACAACACGCTGAAAACACACCATACATTACCGACAGATCACGATTCATGCTGGAGTTATTGACACAACACGCTGAAAACACACCATACATTACCGACAGATGCTGGAACCATCATTTCTATGGACTGGTTTTATAGCGCGTCAATAATTGTCTTTCTATATTTCTGCGATGGAATAGAGCATTGACCATCGTTATTGCAGAGCAATTGGGGCTTGTTGTTTGTCATTGCAGGGCAATTGGGGCTTGTTGTTTGTCATTGCAGGGCAATTGGGGCTTGTTGTTTGTCATTGCAGGGCAATTGGGGCTTGCTGTTGTCTACAGCGGGCTGGGTCATAGCAGAAGACAGCTGTTCTGTGAACTTTATTCTGAGTGGCTTCTACCTGCAGTAGCTGCCAAAGCTTTTCTTTCCTTCAACCTTCATTTTTCCCACTTTTCCTT
>JADBJO010000481.1:682092-684102 GCA_016801955.1 Conus betulinus
CTATGAGAGAAAGTGGTGACTTGATGCAAGTTGTGTAAAAAAAAATTTTTAATTCAACAGGAAGAAAGTTGCTTGTGACTAGTTTGATTAAGAAGGGAGACTTAAAAGAGAAAAAAAAAAAAAAGAATTACATAGTCATTCGATCAAATTTAAAAGACAATAGATTAAAAAAAATGAAAATAAGAATGAATATGTCATTGCAGCATGTCAGTATAATTAGTATGAGAGAGAGACAGACAGACAGACAGATAGACAGACAGATAGACAGACAGAAAGACAGACAGACAGACAAACAGACAGGCAGTTCCATAAAAGATCATTAGAGAAAACCTTAACAACGGTGGAAGGGCCGAGCACAATTTGGGGGATTTTACATAAAAGCCTCTTTCCAAAGTAAAAAATATAAAAAGCATCTGAATTGTCACCTAGTTTCATTCTTCTAAAGCTGTGTCACAAACGAATGCTGCTAAAATAAAAACTGAAGATCTAGTCGAAGATGAGACAGATGGCTGCATGAACCGTACAGATTGTCAAGAACAACTGCTAGTCAAAAATGTGACAGAGGGCTCCAGAAATCGTGCAGAGTGTCAAAAACAACTGCCACCTGCTGTCAGAAAAGTCAACAAGCGAAGAACTGCGCATTTCCCACTCACTGTCACCCATGAGGCACTGTGCCTTTCCCACTCACTGTCACCTATGAGGCACTGGGCCTTTCCCACTCACTGTCACCTATGAGGCACTGGGCCTTTCCCACTCACTGTCACCTATGAGGCACTGTACCTTTCCCACTCACTGTCACCTATGAGGCACTGGGCCTTTCCCACTGACTGTCACCCATGAGGCACTGTGGCCTTTCCCACTGACTGTCACCTATGAGCACTGTACCTTTCCCACTCACTGTCACCTATGAGGCACTGGGCCTTTCCCACTGACTGTCACCTATGAGGCACTGGGCCTTTCCCACTGACTGTCACCTATGAGGCACTGTACCTTTCCCACTCACTGTCACCTATCAGGCACTGTACCTTTCCCACTCACTGTCACCTATGAGGCACTGTACCTTTCCCACTCACTGTCACCTATGAGGCACTGTGCCTTTCCCACTCACTGTCACCTATGAGGCACTGTACCTTTCCCACTGACTGTCACCTATGAGGCACTGTGCCTTTCCCACTCACTGTCACCTATGAGGCACTGTACCTTTCCCACTGACTGTCACCTATGAGGCACTGTACCTTTCCCACTCACTGTCACCTATCAGGCACTGTACCTTTCCCACTCACTGTCACCTATGAGGCACTGTACCTTTCCCACTGACTGTCACCTATGAGGCACTGTGCCTTCCCACTGACTGTCACCTATGAGGCACTGTGCCTTTCCCACTGACTGTCACCTATGAGGCACTGTGCCTTTCCCACTGACTGTCACCTATGAGGCACTGTACCCTTTCCCACTCACTGTCACCTATGAGGCACTGTACCTTTCCCACTGACTGTCACCTATGAGGCACTGTGCCTTTCCTCTCACTGTCACCTATGAGGCACTGTGCCTTTCCTCTCACTGTCACCTATGAGGTGTCCTTACCAGGGCTGTCAGCCCAACACCGAGTCAGTGTATTGAGAAGCGTAGGCCAGCACTGAGCCATCTTTGGTTCCCTGATGTGAACCTCTGTCTGTCTGTCTGTCTATCTGTCTGTCTGTCTGTGGTGTCTTTCTGTCTATCTATCTGAGTGTCTGTCTGTCTGTCTATCTGTCTGTCTGTCTGTCTCTGTCTCTGGTCCGTTACGAAGCGTATTTGGTGTATGCAGTGTGTACATTGAAGATAGAACTTTGCCGGTCGAGGGGTTGGTGTGTCGAGCATCTCCCATCTTCTCCTGAGAGTTGTCTTCCCATGATGTACGAGAGAACAGACAAACCAGAAACAACGTGGGGGCCCGTTCCATGAACATACATACAACACAACATGCGTTGGTATTGCCCCGACCATTGTGTGACTAGCCCTGCCCATATG
>JADBJO010000482.1:0-37500 GCA_016801955.1 Conus betulinus
TAAAAGTTGATAGAGGGAGGTGCATAGAAGAGCTGCATAAGACTGTTCCCACAACAAGATTTAATTCAGAACTTATTTGGAGATACATTGTATATTATATTATATATATATCTGCTGAGGGAGATTTACAGTTACAATACTGGAAAACTGGAAATATTTAGAATACATGCCTATACAGTGCACTCACTACATGTGAAATTGTAACCTGATAAGGGGCATTAAAAGGTTTTAGTTTGTGGCTGTGAGTGATAGTGGAAAACAAATTAGATTAACTGGTCTATAACGTAGAAGGACGATGATTTCCAGACTAGAGTGGACACACTGAACTGAAGTAAGTCAGAACCACTCCCTTCCTTCTCTGACCTCATGTTTCTCTCTTTTTTGTTCTTCGTGTCTCTATATCCTGGCCAGAATATTAGCTTTTGTCTCAGTGTCATCATACAATAGACTTTTAACAAAGTTTCGACTAAATGTTAGTATTTTTACTCTCTCATGCCCTGTGCTCAAAGAGCTTTATAAATTTATGTTAGTGCCACCAGGTCTTGGAGCCTTGTCATATCAGTTTCTCAGTCTGTTTTGTTTGCTCCAGATGGATCAAATGAAGTTGTTGTAGTTGTACCTCATTGGTAAATTATATTGTAAAGCATTGCTTTGTCTTCTTTCTGTGGTATTGTTTAACTCAGTGAAGACTAGATGTTTAAGTAAAGTAATTTAAGACAAAATAATTATAACTGCAATAGAGTTATTGATGATACTTGGAAAAAAAACTACTGATTCATCACTTATTGTGCAAGATGACAACCAGAAGAAAATTAATGTTATCTCTTTGGGGAATTTTGTAGCATGTTCTAAATTATACTGAAATAGGGTTCTTGGCATTCCCAATCCCAGACACACACACACACACACACACACACACACACACACACACACACACACACACACACACACTCACTCATAACTCTCTCTCTCTCTCTCATACACACACACACACAACACACACACACACACACACACACACACACACACACACGCGCGCGCGTGCGCACTGTCACACACACACACACACACACACACACACACACACACACACACACTAACACACACTGTCACACACACACACACACACACACACACACACACACACACACACACACTTGCAGCCTATCAAGATGAACTAAATAGGATGGCGGAATACATGTATTAAATGGATTAAACTTATCTATTGAAAAAACAATGGATTAAACTTATCTATTGAAAAAAACAATATAATTCTTTTCAATAGTGGTAATAATCCAGAAAAAACTGCCTGTTTAGTGTTTTTACATTGGGCAAAACACCTCTTAAATAAAATATGTGACAGAAGTTAAATTCCTAGGAATCCATTTCACATCTAAACTATCATGGAACGCGCTATATGAATGCTTATTAACAAAGGCGAGGAAAAATATTAAATTTCCTTAAAATTATCGCAAAAGAAAAATGGGGACAGAATTCATCTACACTGATAACTCTATGTAAATCTTTAATGAGGTTGAAAATAACATATGCCCAAGAAGTAATCTTTAGCGCTCCCAAATTACTATTGAAAAGGTTTGAAAGTATTGAATGCAAAGGCATTGAAATTAGCACTTGGCCTTCCAGTGCATGCATCATCTTCTCGTAGTATTATGAAGCGCAGATGCTTCCCTTAGATGAATACAGAGAGTTAGCATGTTGTAAATTTGTTATCAAGAGTACAGCTAATAAAACGCACATTAGATCTGAAATAAAAACAAGGTCAGATATTGATTTTCCTAAAAGAGCAAAAATCTATAGCTTCTCAAAAAACTCTGGCAGTGTACACGTCAAAAAGTATTACTGATTCCAGAGTTTCAATCGATGATGATGCTCTATCCATTAGACTGTTATTTTCTCCTGTACCACCATGGGAGCTTAATAAAGCACATTTTGATATTGAACATACCAATATGAAAAAAGATGAAACATGAAAAACATGTTAGCAAGCTATATCAAATGCCACATGTTGAAAAAGAACTACTCAAATTATTTGAAAATATACACGGACGGTTCGTGCATTGATAAACAAACAGGTTGTGCATTCTTAATACCAGACTTAAGAGTAGAGAAATCATTTTATATCGGAATTAACAAATCGATATTTACAGCAGAATTAACAGCGATACTCCTGGCTTTAAATTACCTTTTAAACTTTCAAAAAACAATATTTCAAATTCTGTTCTGTGTTGATTCTAAATCAGCTCTTCAGACACTAAAAGTTTTTCAATTGCACACAAGACCTGAAATGATCATAGAGATAAGTTGTATTATACACATGTTAATTGCAAGAGGAACCCATGTAGCTTTTTGCTGGATTCCTTCACATTGTTCTGTTCATTATTATCAAAAAGTAGACAGGGCAGCTAAACATGGAGCCAAAAATAGTTTTGATTCAGAACTGTTTGATTTCCCCATATCAGTACATGAACAGTGTAACTTGGTTAAGTCGCATATCTGGAAAGCCTTCGAATGTAGTATGGTAGATCACGTCGAGAAAGAACAGTTTGATATTAACAGAATCAAAGAGAAATTTAATCTTAATAGCAAATTACTCTCATTAATGCACAGGTGGAAACTTAATGCATTTAAAACAAAATATGTAAAAAACGTAGTTGTTATGTGGAAACAAAATTACTCCAGTTCATATTATTTCATGCAGTGATATGAAAAAAATAATTCCAGTATTGAAGCAAAATACTGTGCAGGCCATTTTTTCAGTCTCCTACGAATTCTTTGTACTTAGAACGCACCCCTATTGGAAAATACTTATAACATTCTTTATTAACTTTATTTGCGGGGGATAAGAAAGGAAGGGGGGTGGGGTGGATAAAATGGGAAGGGGGGGGGGGGGGGGGGGGGGGGAAGCAAAGGTTTTTTTTTTTGTTTGTTTGTTTGTTTGTTTGTTTTTTTCTTTAATAAGTACTGTCATCCGTTTTGACTTTAATTGATTTAGTTAGTTGTTGGTTATAAGTATATTTGTTTCATGTTAATCTTCTCTTTTGACTTGTGTAAAGATATTCACACACTTACACATCCACAACTCTCTCACTCACACACACACACACACACACACTCACACACACACACACACACACACACACACACACACACACACACACACACACACATTCGCGTGCACGCACACCCATACATACACACATTATGTGCACGCTCGCAATTACTACAGTACACATTCACACTTTTTTTTTTTTTTTTTTTTTGTCCAATATCACAAATAGTGGATAGATGTTAAATGAAGGACACACACACACACACACTCGCAGCCTTTCATAGGAAGGCTGACAGGGGGCAATGGAAGGAGCCGACTGAAGCATCAGTCATCTGTAAAATTGAAACTGAAAACCAATCAGATTGTGACTCACTGAATATGATAGGAAGCTTAATGAGTGAATGCAAACTGTGAATGCATACATGGTATTTGTGCATGCCAGTGTGTGTGCCTGTCTGTCTGTGTGTGTGTTTCTGTGTTTGTCTATGTGTGTGAGCACGCATGCCATATTTGTGCATGATCTAAATTCTAATGCATGATATAGTAACAACATTAGTAATGCATCTGTAATTCTTTGCAAGACATCAAAATCATTAAAGTTGATAAACAACAGATCAATTGATAGAATTCTGTCATCTCAGGTTTTCTTTTGTTTGTTAGTTGTTGTTGTTTTTTTCAACACCTGAACAACACACCTGTGTTTATCGTTGCATAACTTTGGAAGTTGCTGTTAAACAAGCAGTTTAGGGTTATACTTATGGTGTTATGTAATAAAGAAAAATGTATTGTGACCAGAGTTATTTCTTAGTGAGACAGCACATAAAAAAATTACATTGTAGAACAAAACTGGATCATGAATAGGATTGTATATTTCTCAGGATTATTGCTTGCATAGAAGAATTCCTGCTGACGATATTATGACATTGAAAGAGAGAGTGTCTTAACGAAGCTTAGGTTATTTAAGGTCAGTGTACATGATGTCTAATCACACATGTATCTGTGTGCAGTTTGCAGCAGACTTTGTGGAAAAGACTTTGTTGAAGAGTCTGATGATTCGTCTCCTGCAGTCAGAGAATGGACAAGCAATCGAGAATGCTGGTCGCATGCTCATTGATCAGGTGTTAGAGGTTGATAAACAGTTACTGAAACTGGCCAGATCCTCCATGCCCATAGAAATGTCAGGTATGTCCATACATGCATCAGAGTCAGTGTCATCATTCTTTTTTTTTAAGCTGGTCTTTTTTTCTCTTTTTTTTTTTAATGCGTAATGAAAATGGAATGTAAGGAAAGCATGTGTAAACATGCATGATATTAATTGACTCATGCTAACAGAAATGATATCAAGAGAAGCCAACATCTCTATGAAAGTGAAAGGCTTAAATGTTTTTCTTTTTTGTTTTATGGTTTTAGGTCTTTAGGTCATTAGTACTGGACCTAGCTACTTCTTTTTATTTCTTTTTTTTTCCAGTTATTTATAAAGTGACATCATATAACCTGGGGTAACATTGTTACTATTATATTAAAGAAAATTCTGTTGTGGTGTGTGCGTACAGTTGGACTCCCACTTCTTTGCAGATTTCCAGATTTCAGTAAAATGTAAAGGTGAGAATAAAAAAACAATTTAAAAAAGAACAAGGAAAAATCAAAGAAAAAAAAAGAAGTGGCAGTGTGTAGTCTGCACAGCACTCCTCCGATTTTGATAACCTAGCAGAAGATATGTATCACTAAATCAACTGTAAAACTTCTTCATGAGATCAGGCAGTTGCCATTTTGCCTACCCTCTTGAAAGCAAATAGTGTCACTCTCTGATGTCGTGCATCCCCAAGATGCTAGGTAAGTCGAAGATACTGACAAAAGCTGTATGAACAAGTGGTCCTGCCCATGGTCAGACCAAAACAGTGGATGATATGCCATTCAGTGTTCAGGTTCATGTCCATTTACACTGTTTGAAAAGCAAGTTTCAATTTTTTTTTTTCTAGGGGGAAGGTGAGCGTGCTTGCCAGGCTTCCCTAGAATGTCAGTGACTTTTGTTTTTTGTGTGTGTAGGAGTCCTGATGTACAAGTCGGAATGTGTGTAGAGGTGGTGGGAAGGTTATGTTGTGTGTAGTTAAAGGTGCGTGCAAAGAGAGAGAGAGATAGAGTGTGTGTGTGTGTGTGTGCGCGCACGCCTTACAATTTGATTAAAGTTTCTCTTGACAAGGTGTACATGTGCATGTGTGTTTAGGACATTATGGAATGTTTCAATAATCGCTTTGCTGTATTTTCTTTTAATCAGTTCCTGTACATATCAAACAGATCTGCCTGAACCCATTGACTTTGTGCCTTTGTCTTAACCTGTTAACACCTTACTGTGCCTTGTTTATATGTGGTCGTGTACATACATGGATGTATCTCTGTAGCCACATTCTTCCCTCTCTCACCCCACTCCCCCATGAGATGTCCAGTGTGACTTTGAATGAAGTGGCATGTTGTGTTCAGGTACCACCTCCCTGGTGGCCTTAGTGCAGAACTCCACGCTGACCGTGGCCAACACAGGGGACTCCCGGGGCGTGATCTGTGACAGACATGGCAAAGTCATTCCCCTCTCCTTTGACCATAAACCTCACCAGGTCAGCTGAATGTCAAACAGTGTGTGTGTGTGTGTGTGTGTGTGTGTGTGTGTGTGTGTGTGTGTGAGTGTGTGTACATGTGTGTGTGTGTGTGTGTGAATGTGCGTGTGTGTATTTTGCTTCCTCGGGTCCTCTGTGTGGCATTCCTCCCATACTGCTCTTCACAGCTTTCCCCGAAACAGCCAGGCAGCTCCTTTTGCAGTAAATGAACAAAGTTGATTTCCGCTCAACCAGCTTGAGGGGTATGGAGGATATTGATAGTGGGCAAACAATCATTGGCGGCAGTGCAGTGTCTCCTCTTGTTGGTTGCTTCTTGACATTGCTCCTTGTGGATTGCTGGTGCTGGGAATGCAGCGGGCTGGGCCGTGCTGTGGACGGGGTGTCGGAATGAGCAGCGTGGGTGCAATGCCACTGAAGTGGCACAGAAGATGGGACAGCAAAAAGAGAAAAAGCTTGAAAAATAACAATTATCACCACGAAATTGGTAAAGAAAAGAAAATGGACAGTTGCATAGATTGCGTTGTTGGAGGAAAAAAACAAATAAATAAAAGACACCGATAGATGCAGATAGAGACTGTCCCTATGTCAGTGGTACAGTATGGTGTTGATGGACCCACGGGAAAGGGAATAGCTTGCTTTAGCATGACATTACTTTGGCTTTACTTTTGTGAGGAGAAATGGTGAATAGTGTTATACTGAATGGTGAATTCTTTTTTGTCCATAGACCAATAGTGACCAGACCTGTTTCTTCTTCTTCTTCTGTTTTGTTTTGTTTTTAAAGAGCCAAGGCTAATGCCTTTCTTCCGCCGCCTGCCCCCCCCACCCACCCCCCCCCACACCCCCCAGCAACTCATTCGTAAATGTCATCTTTCACTCTTTCGCAAACATGTTTTCAGACATTCATTCTCAATTGAAGAAAATACTTAACTCCATTTCTCAGTGCTTTGAAAATGGTTTTCGGGAATGAAATAAGAAAATAGTAGTATGTATGTGGTGGTGGTGGTAGCTGATTTTTTTTGTCGTTTTCTTTTTCTCTTTTTTAGCTTTGTGATATTTATGCTTATTTTTAGCATGGAAACCAATGTTATAGATCATATAAATTTTGTCGCGTACAGTTTTCATGATCTGAAGACAATGACTACCCTCTCTCCAGAGAAACAGAACATTTTCCAGGAAGCAGGTTTTCAGTCCCATCAGATGGGCACTATTGCCAGATTGTTTAACTCTGCCCTGTTTTGTCCAGAGATGTATGTGCTTCAGCTCAAATGGGTAGAGTGGAGCTATGCAGTCAAAAAACTCATCCGCTTAACTTTCAAAGATATAACTTTGAAATAGTTGCTAACATTTCCAGTGTTGAATCGTAGGTGTCTGCTTTACTGCAATCTGGTTGACCTTGGGATGCATTATAAAGGGAGCCAATCATATAGTGGAACTCTTTCACATCGTCCAAACCAGCATGGAAGTCCATAGCATCATCATCATCATCATCATCATCATCATCATCATCACCATCACCATGATCATCATCAGCATCATCGTCATCGTTATCATCATCATCATCATCATCATCTTCATCATCATCATCATCATCATCATCATCATCATCATCATCATCATCATCATCATCATCATCATCTAAATCATTTTCAGTTGTCATAATGAAACTCAGAAAAATTATTTCGCACTCTGAAGTTCTTCCTGTCAAGCTCTTGGGGTGAGCGCAGTTTCCAGTTTTTCCACACATGGTGTCTGTGATGAGTCGATATTAAAGTCTCTGCAGCGGGGGGACTGTCATTGCAGGGACAGTGCAATGATCTCTGTCATAGAGGAGACAGTTTTACAGTTGTACGGAACATCTGTGCAAGTGTACACTAATTGCTGTTGCTGAAATAACTCAGCGGTGACAAAGAGTCTCCTGTGATGGGTTGCCAAAGGGAAATATGCGGCTGATAGTTTCTTGTGGACTACTGCTTGGGAATGAACAGGGGAGAGAGCTTTGAGAGAGAGAGCAGGCATGAGAGATAAGGAAGTGGGAAAAAAAAACAACAAGAAATAAACAGAGGGATGAAAGAGGAGGATCAAGGAATCCCTGCTGCTTGTAAATGGCCTCTTCACATCCGTCTGAACTCACAAAGGTTGTCAGCAACACATCCTTAAGTGTCATCGTTCTCACTTGAGCAGATAGGATATCGCCGTATTCCTTTGGGAGTGACTACAATGCTTTTGAAACTGATGGGCAGATCCATTCAGGCATGAAACAAAACTATACCAGTGTGTTTGCGAGCACAGCTGCATGCATGAAAGTGTATTGATGTATGCAGAGGTGAATCAGTTCCTCTAGGACTGAGGCTGGGGGTGTGTGGGACGTCAACGTCCTGATCAAATCAGCCCCAAGTGCTTCAGATGTATTACCCTCCTCACAAAACAAACCAGGTATTCAGCTGCATCAGCAGGTGCTTTTAGATTTTCCTTTAATTGTAATGTGAGTGGGTGGATGGGTAGGGCGAAACAGGTGAGGGAATTGGAGGGGGGGGGGGAGGTAAGGGGAAAGGAGAGGGGACTCTGGAGGTCCCCTACTGACTTCATGCTGGGACTATGGAGCACCTGTGAATGGGTACCGCGAGGATTGCTCAAACCCTTCAGGATAAGTATGGACCCAAGAGTAACCAGGTCAGTCCAGGGAGATAGGCTGTACAAAGTGATGTTCATCCAGGAAAGCTGGGAAGTTAGACAGTGATTGATCCAGGAAAGCTGGGATGTTAGACCTTTATTGATCCAGGAAAGCTGGGATGTTGCATCTTTATTGATCCAGGAAAGCTGGGATGTTAGACCTCTATTGATCCAGGACTGGGATGTTAGACCTCTATCGATCCAGGAAAGCTAGGATGTTAGACCTTTATTGATCAGGAAAGCTGGGATGTTAGACATTTATTGATCCAAGAAACTGGGATGTTAGACCTTTGTTGATCCAGGAAAGCTGGGATGTTAGACCTTTATTGATCCAGGAAAGCTGGAATTGAAGACCTCTATTGATCCAGGAAAGCTGGGATGTTAGACCTTTAATGATCCAGGAAAGCTGGGATGTTAGACCTTTATTGATCAGGAAAGCTGGGATGTTAGACCTCTATTGATCCAGGAAAGCTGGGATGTTAGACCCTTTATTGATCAGGAAAGCTGGGATGTTAGACCTTATTGATCAGGAAAGCTGGGATGTTTAGACCTTTAATGATCCAGGAAAGCTGGGATGTTAGACATTTATTGATCCAGGAAAGCTGGGATGTTAGACATTTATTGATCCAGGAAAGCTGGGATGTTAGACATTTATTGACCAGGAAAGCTAGGATGTTAGACCTTTATTGATCCAGGAAAGCTGGGATGTTAGACCTTTATTGATCCAGGAAAGCTAGGATGTTAGACCTTTATTGATCCAGGAAAGCTGAGATCTTAGACCTTTATTGATCCAGAAAAGCTAGGATGTTAGACCTTTATTGATTCAGGAAAGCTGGGATGTTAGACCTTTATTGATCCAGGAAAGCTCGGATGTTAGACTTTTATTGATCCAGGAAAGCTGGGATGTTAGACCTTTATTGATCCAGGAAAGCTGGGATGTTAGACATTTATTGATCCAGAAAAGCTAGGATGTTAGACCTCTATTGATCCAGGAAAGCTGGGATGTTAGACATTTATTGATCCAGGAAAGCTAGGATGTTAGACCTTTATTGATCCAGAAAAGCTGTGATGTTAGACCTTTATTGATCCAGGAAAGCTGGGATGTTAGACATTTATTGATCCAGGAAAGCTAGGATGTTAGACCTCTATTGATCCAGGAAAGCTGTGATGTTAGACCTTTATTGATCCAGGAAAGCTGGGATGTTAGACCTTCATTGATCCAGAAAGCTGTGATGTTCGACCTTTATTGATTCAGGAAAGCTAGGATGTTAGACCTTTATTGATCCAGAAAAGCTGGGATGTTAGACCTTTATTGATCCAGAAAAGCTGGGATGTTTTGTTAGACCTTTATTGAGTGGCTGGCGAAAAATGAAATAACTCTTAGCAAGTCTAGTCTTAGAAATATGATGTAGAGAAAGTGCCAAGCTGTGACAAGACAGCTATTTGGTTTCAACATGAGTAATAAGTTGGAATGGAATAGGGTCTTGAACCCAGACTCCTTGCTGTTAATTCTGCTTCTTTTCACATCCCTTGATTGTATACATATTCACATCCTTTCAATTTTTGTTGTTGTTTTTTTTATGTGCCTGATGATCAGTTATTTGACACTGTTGGTGACTAGAAAGTGAGGATGCAGTTGTAAATATTTGAGTATGTGTTTTGTGAATATGTATGTACAGTCATGTGTACATGCACCTATAAATCTCCATTTGGGTTGTATGTAAAGTTTTGAAATAATTTCTATTTTGTAGTAATTTTTGGTGATTTTTGTGCAGTTATATTGATCATCCGTGGTGTGTTAGACAGACAGATACTGAGATAGACAACATACACACAGACAGGTTGACACATACTCACACACACACACACACACACACACACACACACACACACACACACACACACACACACACACACACACTCATATACACACACACTCATACACACATACACACACACACACACACACACACACACACACACACACACACACACATAAACATGCACGCACACATGCACACACACACACACACACACACGCACACGCACACACACACACACACACACTCATATACACACACACATACATAAACACACACACACACACACACAAACACACAAACACATAACACTGACACGTGTCATGCAGAGAAGCAATTGTCAGTTGATACAGGTGGAGAAAGTCATAGGTTGTCATGGCCAGTGTCACTTGCCCCCTGGCTGCTTTCCCATAGCTTGTGTACATCATAACATCAATGACAGCTTTAACTGACAGACAGACAGACAGACTATTCTCTCTGTCAGTTCTCTCTGCTGCTGGGGCTAAAAAAAATCATTCCCCAACATCCAGTGGGTTGACAGAGGTGGGTGGAGATGGGGGGGGAGGGAGACACAGAGGAGGGGTAGGGGTGGCGCCGACAGCCAAGCCGCACACGAATTATACCCCATATGGAACACATTAATGTTAACAATGTACTAAGAATGCATTTCACCCCAGATGCTCTTCATCTATGCTAGTAAGTGTTCCAGACAAGAGTGACGATAGTCCACATAGGCGTTGATCTGAAACTGGGTCATTGACTTGACCTCTGACTTGATTTTTCTATTTTCTTTTTCATTGTTGTTGTTGTTGCGATGGAAAATGACTTCTGACTTTTGACACGGTTGATAGTCACACATTTGACTTAGTTCTTGTAACTTGTTTGCCTCTAATTACTCACCATTGACCTCTCTCTCTCTCTCTGTCTCTCTCTCTCTCTCTCTCTCTCTTTCTCTCTCTCCCTCTCTCTCTCTCCCTCTCTCTCTCTCTCTTTCCATTGTGGTTCCCCCCTCACCAGGTGAAAGAAAGGATGCGGATTCAGCAGGCAGGGGGGTTCATCAGCTTCAACGGAGTGTGGCGTGTGGCCGGGGTGCTGGCCACCTCTCGAGCCCTCGGGGACCTTCCCCTCAAGGACAAACACTTCATCATCGCCGACCCTGACATTTTGACTTTCAACCTCCACGAGCTGGAGCCCAGCTTCATGATCCTGGCCACAGATGGCCTGTGGGACTACTTCAGCAATGAGGAGGCGGCAGAGTTCGTCTCGGACCGCTTGTCGGAGCCTCACTTTGGCGCCAAGAGTTTGGTGCTGCAGGCCTACTACCGCGGTTCACCGGACAACATCACGGTCATGGTGGTGGACTTCCAGAAAGGAAGGGTCAGCCAGTACGGGAACCCAACAGTCATGGATAGTAAATGTCATGGTGGGTCACTGTGGTGGTGGAGGGTGGGGTGGGAGGGGAGGGGAAGGTGTACTGGTTGTGTTTGTGCTGTGGCTAGAGGTGTCTTCTTGTGTTCAACTAGTTTACTCAGTAGATTTGTGTAAATCAAGAAGAAAAAAAAAAATGAAAAGAAGAAGAAGAAAAGCTGGAGAAAGCAGACTAAAGAACAAATCTGTGTGTGGGTGGATGTGCTTATGGGAATGGGGCAGTGATATAGTGTGCATGTGTGTGTGTTCGTGTGTGTATGCATGTGCATGCGTCTGTGCGTGTGTGTGTGTTGTGTGTAAAAAAAACATCTCCCAGAATGATTTGTTGGTAGATATGTATGGATTATTGTGAAGTCTCTCATCACGTGTGGTCCAGCGATTTTTTTTTTGTCTTGTTCCAGGGAGACTAGCAGATGCCAGTCCTGTGTTTCTCTTTTCTGTGTAATGAGGGGAAATTCATGCCATCATGTTGTAATATGAAGCTTAAAGTTGGGTAATAATGCATGTGATTTTTTCTTGCGGATGTCTTTCACATGAAAATTTTGAAACAGAATCTTCTTGCTTGTCTAATACCCTGTACATTTCTCCCAGAGACCCATGCACTCACATAACTGCACACTTATATGCACATGCATACACACATTTACGCACTAGCAGACACTCGCTCATATACATACATACACATGCACGCACATATGCATGCATGCATGCACGCACACACTCATGCACGCACACGCGTACGCACGCACACGCATGCATGCACGCGCACACACACACATACACTCAAAAGAACACAGTTGATACACGTAGCAACACGCAATCATATACAACACACACACACACACACCACACACACACACACACACACACAAGCACACGGACACACTCACGCACACACTGATATATATAAACGCACACTCACACACACAAGTGCATATGTGTACATATACACACACATACGCACACACGTGTGCACACACACACATGCTCCAACTGTTTTCCTAAAACTTTCCCCCCCCTTGATGCTTTGGATTTGTCATTTGTCATTCGTGCATTTTGTTGCTTTTTATTTTTTCAATCTGCTGGGCCCGGTAACTGATTTATAACTATGAAGGCAAGATAATGAAGGGGGAGAGTGAAAAGGCGTTGAAGGAAAAAAGGTAGCCCAGAATGGGTCATCTTGATTTTGTTTACTCCAGGTTGTGTTCATCACCGACGTGTGTGTGTGGAGGAAGAGGGAGAGGAGGGCCAGGTGACGGAAGGGTGGGGTGCTTTTGTTGTGTACAGTATTGCTTCTTTCATCGGTTCAGTGCCATTAAGTTTATGGGATAGGAAACGTGTTTGATTTAAATTCGCTTGCTGCTAGTGTGGCTGTCTGTGTGTACATGTATGTGTTGCACTGTACGGATGGTTGGAGGTGGTGGTGAACATGTGACAGAAAGTGTTGCCTGCTTCTCTTGGTACTTAAAAGGATAATGTCTCGCAGCTGTTTTGAGTGCTTTCAAAGTCATTTCTGTATATATATATATATATATATATATGTCCTTCATATTTCATCAGTGTTGAAAACTTTTGGGGGGGGGTCTTTTTTGCCTTAAACATGATGATGTCAAACATGTGCCCAGGTACATGTTTTGGACTATGTTATGTAAAATTCACAGATGTTGCTCTTGACCATACACTTGTGAAATTGCGGGTCCCTCAGTGCCCCATACATTTTACATAAGCTTAACTCTGTGTTTTTACTGTGCTTATCCAAACCCAGCTGTTGTAGGTTGTACAAAACCCATACTTCCAAAAGGGTCCTTAAGAGTGTATACTTTTACGGAAAAACACATATTCAGTGCACTGCAGTATCCGATTACTGCTGTTTAAGGTATGGGACCACCAGGACCCGTTCATCGGGGGGGTTTGTTCAAATGATGCAGCCAGTTTGCTTCTTTCCTTTGTGATGCACAGACAGCAAAATTTGCTGACATAGAGTAAATCATGCATTTGCAAAATAGGCAAGATTTAAGTAGCTTACATCTAATGTTTTCAGAGGTATTGAGACTCGTTCATTTGTGTCTGGGTACTGTCGTTGTACCCAGGAAGCACTCTGAAGATTAGGAGTGTTTGTAGCTATGCATGATACTGTGTGGAGGAAATCATGGTCAGGGTCTCCAGATTTTTGTGTGTGTGTGTGTGTGTGTGTGTGTGTGTGTGTGTGTGTGTGTGCGCACGTGCATGCGCATGCGTGCGTGCCTGCATGTGTGTGTGTGTGTGTGTTACGAGGCAAAGTCTTTGTTCACATTCCTGAGTCTTGTTTCCTGCGATCAGGTTGACCTTTGGCATCATATGAAGGTTGTTGATTTGTGATGTGATGAAGCGCTGCTGACAAGATGGTCTGTCCCAACTAGGACCCATTGATAATGACCTGCTTTCTACAGAAAGATGCCGATGCTTTGACTAACAGTAGAGAACATTTCATGGATGTCACGTTCTTGCTCTGGCACGCTACACACACAGGACTGTTCTGTTTGCGTTTGTTACTGAGCAAAGAGTAGTTGAGGAGGAAGGATGCTTTTTTTCTACGAAGAGAGAGATGTTTATAGCTCGAATGGATGCCCAAAGAGAGCTAATAGCATGATGACTTGAGGAAGGAAAGTGTTAGCCTTAGAGAGTTGTAATGCACCCTTTGGCTATATGGCATGGTCGTTCTGGAACTATAGAGGCATAGGAAATGTTACATGGTATATTACCATCATAATAGCTAGTCATGACACTTTGCTCCCGCTGTCCTGTTGGCCATATTCAGAGAAAAAAAAATTAAACAGGAGATTGACAGATCAGCTCTTCCCTTGCTGTTGCTGTGATCCCTATCTTTTTAGCTAGCTCCAGGGGCTGTCCACCTCATTTTCCTGGAGAGAGTTCTTGACTCTCACCACCTCATTTTTCTCGGAGGATTTCCCAGCTTTGAACACCTCATTTTTCGTTCTCTGCTCTTACCACCTCATTCTTTCTCTTGACAATTCTCTGCTGTCACCTCCTCATTTTTCCCTAGTCAGTGCTCTGCTGTTACCACCTCATTGTTCTCTAAACAGTTCTCTGCTCTTACCACCTCATTGTTATCTAAACAGTTCTCTGCTCTTACCACCTCATTTTTATCTAAACAGTTTCTCAACTGTCGTCACCTCGCTTTATCTAAACAGTTCTCTGCTCTTACCACCTCTTTATTTTCATCTGAACAGTTCTCTATTGTGACCAGCTCATTTTTCTGTAAACGGTTCTCTGCTGTCGCCACCTCATTTTTTCTGTAAACAGTTCTCAGCTCTTTACCACCTCATTTTTCTCTAAACAGTTCTCTGCTCTCCTAACTTCATTTTTCTCTCAAGAAGTTTCTCTAAACTGTCACCATTTGATTTTTATTTGAAGAATATCTCCACTATCTCCAGTTCCCAGAATGAGATTTCCTCCTCTTCACAGTTCAGATAATAGTATCTCTTGCGATCCAAAATTTCTTGAATGGAACCTCTGCACTGAGAGATCGAACTTACTTTTAGGGAGTTGTGAGACCAAAACTACATTTTGCTCATTTCGAGACCAAAACAGCACCATGTATTGCAAGACCAGAACTACACATGGCACGAGTTTCTAGAGTAAGGGTGTGTGTTGACCACTGTTCTGCAATACTTCCTTATTTCTCCTTTTGGGACAGTGCTGCAGCGTTCATTTGTTTGACTTCATTTTGTATCTTTGTTTTTCCAGTTCTCCCCTACAACTGTTGTTGTACAGAAAGCGGTGAAAAGACCTGCGGGGAAGTTAAGATGGTGATGGAGAATTCACCATGTTGTTGAGAGTGTCAGGGAGAATTTCATTGTGTCAGTTTATTTTCTGTTTGACTTTTCACTGAAAGGGTCGACTGACTTTGAATTCTCATTCTCTCTCTCTTCCAGACATCTATATTTCAAGTTGAAGTGATTTTTTTTTTCTCTTGTGGAATAAGTGCAAGGATTCTTTGTATTGTTCCTGCCAGCCATTCAGCTGAAATCTGCAAAGGTGTGTCATCGTCCATGTATGTTAGCTTGTTTGTCTGTGACTTGCATAGCTGCCAACCCACCTGAATTTTTATGGAATTTACCATTTTACGAATCATTCTTGAAATTCGCAGTTCTGTGAAAAAATCCAGAATTTCAAAATTTGATGAGAAAAAAACATACAAAACAGAACAAACAACAACAACAAAGCAAACACAGATGGCCAATAACTTTACAAATGTTTGTTCCAGAAAACCCAACTGCTTTGACGTGTTCTTGCCCTTTTTGGGGGTGCATTATGTCATGGTTTTCATATTTAACCCCCACCCCCAACCGACTCATATACCCATATATATGATACACTTGCTCACATCCACACACACACTGAACATGTAAGTTGTTCTCTCTCTTTGAGTGTGTGTGTGTATAAGAAGCAAGTAGTTGGGAGGGGGACTTTCATAACACTATTTCTTTTTACCAGAATAGAACATTGTTCTCTGTTATTCATCATTCCACTTTAAATTTCTCGTCTTTGTAACTGTTGCTAGTAAATACATCATTCATTGCTTGGGCCTGGACTTTTCTTGCATTGTTTTTGTCAAAAGATCTCAATCTCAACTGGTCAGTCACTACTTACTATTTGTTAGTCAGTTTGCAGAAGGATGCTGGTGTTTTTGGTTTGCGCAAATATATCAAATGGATTACAGGGCCTTTCCATTTTTCTTTTCTTTTCTTTTCCAAGGTGTGTGCTAGTTATCAATGATTTAAAGGTAAATGTAAAAAAAGTGAAATTCTGGAACCTCAGAATAGAAACATGTAAATAATACCAGTACTTATTTATCCTCACAATTCATTTGTATATGATACAGCTGTACATAAAGCAGTTGGGGGTTCACTTTAAAAAAAAAAAAAAAAAAAAAAACTTTAGTCAGTGATGATAGTATTTAAGTATGGTTTGTATGAATGGATGTCAAATCATAAAGTTAATCATCATCTCGCTCAATCAACACAGGAACAATAGTCGGAGAGTGAAGTGTCAATCAGAATGTTCTGTCAAAGGCAAAATAGGACTGCATGCAAGATCAGCTATCAGAGTTTTTTTTTAAAGTGAGATGTGCAAGGAGTGGCTCATAGAGTGAGCATTTTTGAGGGCTGTTTGGTGGTGTGTATATGTGTCTTATTTCTTTTATTATTATTATAATATTGTATTATTTTCCATTGTGTCATGTTTATGTACAAAGGAAAACGCACAAAAACGTTTCAATCTAAAACATGTTCAGACATGTACTCATAGGCCCTATACAGACACAGTACATTATTTTGCATGGAATTACATAACATTGTATAGCTAGCATAGATCCAAACATACTATCAAAAAGCAGTTGGTTGTCTGTCATTAGTGACCTCTTGATCTTTGACGAGAAACAAAGCCATTATCTGTGTATATTTTAAACTTTAAAGGCTGTGTTTATTATTTAAATGTTGATGAAAACAAAATAAATCTGTAGTGGTGATAAGGATCAAATATTTAATTAAAAGATGGAGTTCAGTTCAAAAAAAACAATAGTGACCCTTCACATCCAAGGAAAGGGTACAGGAATTTATTTGGTTTGGAGCAAGTGTTTAGATCTTCGACCTTTAGACTTAATACACCAATTGTTTCTTTGGCAGGTTTTTTTGTACTGCAGTGGTCAGTCAGGTAACATTGTGCTTTGAATTGACATGTTGGTTTGCTCATATCTGTTCGATAACAATCCAGTATTTTGTGTTCTGTACATTTCATTAGTGATATTATTAACATAAGGAAGATGAAATATCAAGGGCACTGAAACGCCATGCTTGTGTCCTTTGCCATGCCCATTCACCTTGCGCAAGATCTGAAGGCTAGGGGAATCGGTGTTCGTACATTTTGCTTTCTGCTGCTGTTGCCGAGTTCACATATCAGGTGAAAGTCGAATGTTTTCACGGGTAAACTTGAAACTTCTTCCCCAAGGGGAGTTTCCCGGTTTGTTCAGTGCACCTCCTGTCTACATGTGTGCTGGGTCAATGCGTGTGATTAGTAGTGCAAGTCTGGAGTTAACAATTGACATGTGCCTGTGCTGGTTTCATTAGGGGAGCAAACATTACCGTTTGTTGACTTTTGTCCACCTCAGTTCGGATTTCCTTTCGGGATTCATGGATTCATTCTTGTGTCATCATCTCAGGCTGCAGTTCCTTTGTCATTCGAGTTCTGCATGTGTGGTTTTCTTTTCTTATGAATTGGAGATAATGTTGGGTTTTGTTGTTACAGCGGTCGTATCATTGTCAGTGTTGATGTGTGCGTTTGATCTTGCGTCATATTTCTCTTTTCAAAACTGTTCTCACTCGAGACATTTCTCTGCAAGTTGATGTAGTCAAATACTTCAGAAGTCTATCCGTGTCTTTGCTTGCCTGTATGTTTGTTGGTCTAAGTGCAATGATCCCCCACCCCACCCCCACCCCCTGCCATCTTGTTGAATTTTTGTGAAGGGAAAAAAATGTTTCATTGATAAATGAACACTACGTTTTACAGTCATGTTAGAGAAGCACATTGAGGATGATAGAGATTACACACATTTATGCCGTTGCAGAAAAATACATTGACCTTGTCAAAGAAGCTTGTGTTCATGATGTGCGTGTTTCCCCGAAGAGAGGGAAAAATGAATGCATGTTTGTTTGGGAGGGGAAGATTGCTTGAGAGACTACATCTGCAAGTTTAATATATGAGTTAAGTTTAGGACAGTTCTTCACTTTGTTGAATCTGTAGTCACAAATCTACAGGTTTAATCCTTGCACTACTGATACATTTCATGAAAGTGCTCTCTCTCCCACGTTTGGGTTTGAGACACTTTGCAATGTCACAGTTTTCTCAGTCAGTCCACAACACTGCAGCCATTTTGAACTATCATTCTACACTTTTTTTGGCACGAGTTCCAACGGGGAACTGTTCCAAAAAGCTGCCTGAGGCCGATCAACACATGTGACCATGAAAAGTTTGGGGTCAAATATGAGTGTGCAGAAATTAGCTCGATTAGTGCTAGGGGTCAAATATGAGTGTGCAGAAAATTAGCTTGATTAGCGCTATGGGTCAAATATGAATGTGCAGAAATTGGCTCAACTAGTGATTGGATCTTCCAAAATACAGACCAGATTTGATTAATAAATGAGATAAAAACTCTGGGTTTTTTAATATTCAAATGTCCTTGCTGAATGATCTTGGCTCCGACAACATGAATTGCGCTTCCGTTCAAACAATACTGCTGTCATTTGATTCCTGTTGTGGATTGACAGCTGCTGATAGTTGAAGACCTAAGTGTTGAATAAAATGAGAAAATCACACACACATTTTGGACTTTACAATGTTCCGACAATCAACATAAAAAAAAAAAAACCCATCTTTCCACACAGTGTCTGAGTCGGGCTGAATTTGTTGGTATAATGAAACACATGCTTTGATGTCTGAGATTATGTACGGGTGTTCAAAGAATCCCATGTAATGATTATGACATCCCAACCAACAACACAGGGCCTTTTCAGGGCTGTCTCTGTTCAGAGAAGGGTCCTGTCCAGCCAAACAACAACAAAAAAAAAAATGAACATGACGCACAGCAATAACTGATCTATTGAATTCCCTGATGCTGATAAAACTATGCTGTGACTGAGGATACCAGGCACTCCTCTTGCTTTTTCACCCCTCAGTTAACACAAAAAGAGTAAAAAGATTAACTGAATACAACTAGAACCATGGGAAAAGGCTATTTGGGCACAATGTCACTGCAGAATTGACAGCTGTTAAGTCTGGACAGAGCTTACAAATTTTCATTACCTAGTACTTGTCACAAGATCATAAAAAGAATCCGGACACTGTAAATTCTACTGGTGGGAAAAATCTAGCTAGAACAAAGATGAGTGGGCAACAGTGCACAGAGAGTGAGCGAGAGAATATTGCTTACAGTCCAGCCGACCACAAAGGGTCATTCCAGGACTGTCACTGCGTTGAAACTATGGGAAAAAAAAACGGATGAACAGTAGAGAGCATAACAAAAAACAAAACAAAACAAAACGAACAAGCAGAAAGACGGAATGAGGAAGTCACTAGAGTGGAGAGTTCATGAGGCAGGGTACAAGAGCCTCTGGGTTCACCATGAGGGCAAGACTCCCAGATCAACTCGATCTTTTTCATCAACCAAATAAAGCACACAAAGAACGTGTCAATTTTGCCCAGCTGCATTTGCACACACAATGCGGTTGGCAAAGTCGCTGAATGAATTCAAACACAGGTAATAATGTGTTCACTTTATGCACTTTGCTTGACGGACAGTGTGTGTGTGTGTGGTGTGTGTGTATGTGTGTGTGTGTGTGTGGCTTTTCCTTCTGGAAGGGTAAGTATGGGAAGTCAGTAAGTCACACCAATAACTCTCATATGCACATGCTCAACCCATATCAACTCCCCAAAATAAAAACAATGACTCAGTAGTACAGCAAGGTTTGTATTTGTACAGAAATCAGTGTATATATTTGTCATATGCATATAATCATATCCTCGTACATGACCACCCATATAGATGATGAAAAAGAAAAAAAAACGAACGAATCATGTTTTGTGTCACCACTGTTATGATTTTATTGGAGTGATAGTATGCTTTTATGTAACATACACAGTAGTGCCACAGATATATACAGAACTGGTAAAGGATACATGAGAAAAAAAAAACAATCACATTTCATTGCATATCATAAGAATTATTTCTGACTAAGTGAAGGTAGATCATAATATTGTATTGTTCTTTTTATTTTGTTAGTCTGGTATATTCTCTTGTCCAATATATACATATCAGATAGGTTATTTTTTTGCTGTTGTCATTTCTCCAATATCATCCAATGAAATTGTATAAAGCATTTTTTTTTCTCTTGGTACAGTCCTCCATCATGATAATTTTGTACTGTGGCAACAGAACCATTTGTGCCATCCACCCTCTCACACTGTGTGAATGAAAACCAATGTGATGAACTGAACTGTGCATGCTTGTAACACATGCATCAACATTCACACACCTCTCGTAAACATGCAAATCGCAACGTTTCTTCAACCAAATAAAAAAGACACACCCTCCCTCATCCCCCCCCCCCCAAATCAAAATCAATCTTAAAACATAAAAAGTCACGTTTTCTCAGAAATCATATGCACAGTTCAGTCTCCAAATGTGTACTCACATACACATATACAACATACATGAAGAGGGACAAAATATATATATGAACCTCAACAGCACTCAAGATAACCAGAATCGTCAAGAATTGAACCATGTTCACATTCTCCACAAAAATGGACGTACGATTCCAAAGTAGAGAGAAACAATTCTGGTTTATCTATCCCCCTGGTTGTTTGAAATATGTGATGTACACACTCTGTTCAGTTTTATTATGCACTTGTTTAAGCACTTTTTGCACTGGCATACACCTGTCCACACGACTGAAGGCAAAGAACAGTGCAGACTGCCGAGCACTGATTCTGGTAACAGACCTCTTCCCTTTGGCTTAGGGCAAAATAAATTATGCTTCTAAGGCCTCATTCAGCTATGCCATTTTTAGCTAGCGCTGCTGGCCACTTTAAAGATCGCCTACATTTCCCTTTGGAAACATCTGCTCTCATGGTCGCACTAAGCACTGAGAACACAGCTGGCTCTTTCAACACAATGAGCGCCCATCATGGTTGAAAAGTCCTCACAATTGCTCTGCTACTGCAGCTCTACCTAGCAGTTCTGTTGCTTAACTGCACTGCGCTAAGGGGGATAACTAATAACTGATGGCATTGCGAAGGAGGTCACACAAAGAATCGAGACACACATTGCATCTTTGCCACATCTGAAAAAGAAATAGGGAAGACCAATAAGATGCAAGTTCTCCAGAAGTATTGCTGTGTTGACCATGCAAAAGAATTCCTGCCCTGTTCCAAATTGGTAAAATTGCTTCGTTCACAGCACAATTGTGCAAGAGTGATTTTCATGGAAAAAAAAAAAACATCATCATTTGTAATGGTAAGTGCTGCTAATACCATCTTAAAAACTGTTGTGTAGCTGCTGTAAGCGGAAGAGAACCATTGCTCCTTCATGGCATCTTCTCTGAGATGATACTTTTCACTATCAGATGATGTTAGCCAGCCCATTTTATTACACCAATCTCTGAGAGGGGATAATAGCTGACATTTGTGGATGGCCATTTAGGTTTCTGCCATTCCTAAAAGTCTTGAGAGTTTTCGTGTGCATTCGCTCTGGCTGCAGCTGACCGCAACATTAGCAGCGAGTCATCCACCATAAAATGCATGCATGGATATATATGTGATGCATAATGAAAGTAAACTGAGCATGTACACCACACTTCTCAATCCGTTAACCCTTTGACTGCCGAAACATGTTCTGCTTTGGCCATAGTGAGTTTTTTCCCAGAATACGTGCATCTTTTCTTGATTTTTGGATTAAATGGCCAATATATATGTATAACATACACCTATATATAACAGTAACCACTTTTCTTGGTTTGTTCTCACAGATAAATCAGTTATGTATTCAAGTGTGAAGTTTCGTTAAATAAATCAAGAATCATGTGACAGCACTACTCAGTGTTGGGTTGTTATGCAAAAATGGTGGGATCCCCACCAGCCATATAATGTCATAAGCACACAATGTTATGGCAATGAAGGGACTGATAGGGGTCACAGTTCAAAAGCCAATAAACTCACATCTAACATAAAAATTTCCATCAACAGAACAGGCCCATTGTTGCTTAGAACTACTGAATGTGGAGATGGGAATGAGAGTTCCATATTTTGGGGGCTCCTCATATCAACTTCCATACACAAAGAAACAAAACCTGATTTAAACACTTCAAAACCAAACTGTCAAAAGAAAAAGACAAGCAAAAAGATCTGCATGTATGCTGTGTGCAATAGGTATATGTTGGATTAAAAACCAACACCTTTGCATGTATGCACGTACTTCAGTAAGAATGACTGTGTATCCTATGTACATAGACAGAGAAGATGTCCAGAGAGGGAGTGGAGGATGGGTGGGCATGATCTGGTGGGGTTCTTTGGGTGTTTATCAGCAGGGGAGAGCAGAGAACTGAGCAGAAGAAATGCTTACACTCGAGTAAAATCATCAACAAGTACAGGGTGCTTCATTGGCACAAATTTGGCTTTAGTTTAACCAATCCACGTTCTGCTATCAGTGGAAACAAAAAACACCCAAGGTCACAAGAGAAATCAGTGTGGGAGAAAATGAGGAGGGGGGGGGGGGGGGGGGGGGGAGAGAAAGAGTGGAGAGCATGTGGGCAGGGAGAAAATGACGTGGTTGGAGGGAACCCACCCATCATGACAAGGAAACAGGATCCACACCTTAACAACACTCTACCTCACAGAAAGGAGAGGAGTGGGGGGGGGGGGGGGGGGGGGGGGGGGGTGAGGGGAGTGATTCCAGGCCTACATGTTAATCCTCAAGCATGGGGATTTAACAATTGGCATCTCTAAGTCTCCAAAAGGGGCAGCGTATCAAAATGAACAAAAAAGAGCAAGACAGAAAAGACACCAAGCTTGCCATCGAAGCATAGATCACCTGGTGAACAATCTGGTATGAACTAGTTCACCCAGAGAACTCCGATCTCTCATGAGCAGGACTGCAAGTTTCCTGAATCTAGGTACGACTGACAGCGAGAACAGTGCTAGAGAAACGTTTGCATATTAGGATCTATGAATGTCTCTTAGCAGTGGCCATGGATGTTAGTGCGTGCGTCCATGCATTATTGCAAGACTTGACAGCATGTGAAAGAGCAAAGCGGAAACAGCATAGCAAGGGGGAAAAAGTGTGTGTGTGTGTGTGTGTGTGTGTGTGTGTGTAAGTGTGCACCACACATATGTGTGAGTAAACAAGAACAAGGGTGGTATACTTTATGCTGATTTCATGAAGACAGGTTTGGTGCTGCACACAAGATCAAAACTGTCATTGTGTTTCGATTTGTCTTTGAATGATCCAGGATATAAAGCACAGCGACTGTTTAACCAACTACAAAAGTCAGAAAGCACTAAAGTAAAACCAAATTCCAGTATCCACCATCAAATGCGAAAGGCATGTGAACTGACTGAGCTATGTAGCCTGTGTTCTCCCCCCCACCCCCCACCCCCCACTCCCCTCCTCAATTCTATCAAACCAAGTTCTTAGGTGGTCTTCTTCAGAGAGAAACTGAAAGAGGACATCCACTATTGAAACAGACTGTGCAGCATGACCTCCTAATCATGCGCACGACCTGAAGTCACATCAGAGCTCTGACCGCTGACTAATCCAACCGAAGAGAGATGACCACCTTACGCATTTAGGCAATGCCAGAGCATCTGTGTCAAATTTGTATTAAACTGACAGGTGTATTGTACACCTCTCTGTCACAACAGGTTTCTTGAGCTGCTACCATGAAGAGGTTGCCAAAGTGCTTTACTCTCCTCCCCCCACCCTCCTTTTTTCTGCATGCGTTTGGGATGGAGATGGAGAGACCAGTGAAGCATGTAAAAAAGAGTAAAGCGAATGCAAAATGGGATGGAGATGGTGAGACCAGTGAAGCACATAAAGAAGAGAAAAGCGAATGTAAATGTGGCATAGAATATGACAGACAGCTGCGGTGTACTCTACTCCTGTTTAAACACTGGGGGTCATCAAAAAAAAAGAGAAAAAAACAATCTGAGGTAATGACTGAACATAAATACTGCAACTCTGTGAACTTCTGTCTCTCCGTCTCCTTAGTTTCTCCCAAGTGCTTGCATACACACTGTTGCTACACAGGTACGAGCGTATGTATGTCATACACACACACACACACACACACGCGCGCGCACACATACACACGCACACACATTCTCTCTCTCTCTCTCTCTCTCACAAACTCTACAATTCCAATACATGCATACATGTATGAACTCAAGACTTCTTGCCTTCATTTTAAAACAAATCACAGATAACACGTTTGTTCTCCCTCTAATCAAAATATGTAAGAACACTTTTTTTTATCATATTTCATCACATGAACAAATACAAACAAGTTTTAAATTATCCGGGGGGAGGAGGGGTGGGGGCAAAAAGTATACCAACATAATCCAATGTTTTAAAGAACAATTACTGAGATAAACACAATACCTTTACATGCGCACACACAAAATATGATTAAACAACTGAAAGAACAGATGTTAATGAAGAAAACAAAAAAGGGAATGAACCTTGAAAATTTCTCTTCCGTCTAAAATGGTCATTAGACATTGTTGTAACATATACCATCTGTGCATAAAGAACCTGCACCCTCCATCCTCATCCCCTGCTCATCCTTCATCCCCACAGCCAATGGCAATCCAATTTCCATCTGCCTGTCCAATCGGCTATCAAGTTCCAGCCTCCAGACAAGCTTAACAGTACAACTTTCCACAGCAAGGCTTTCCCACGGTGTGGACTGGTCCAGATGCGTTCAAATCCTCATCCAATCAGGGTTTAAGTTCTAGTCTTCTAAACTAATCAGCATCGAGTTCTGCTGTTCCAGCAGATGGAAGCGGGCAGACTTCAAACTATCGAGAGCCCACCTACTGCTGCAATTGGAGGAATGTTGATTTGACAGGGATACACTGTGTATTATCAGACAGCCAGTTCCTGTTATCACCATGATGAACAAGTGACGTGATATATATCGCAGTTAACAGTCAGTGATATCACATGTCTTCTCTTGCTGGTCCTTGTGTCTCCACTGCCACCCGTGTCTTTCATTGTCGCATACACACAGACACCGCCGCCACTTTCTCTCCACCACACAGCAAAAAGACAGAAAGAGACACTTGGACAGACACAACATGCAACAAAACCAAAGGAGAGTTGGAGGAATAATGGCAAGAGAAAGCGGGAAACACAAAGGGCTAGACGCGCAAGTGAGAGAAAGACCTCAAGGAGACGGACAGGAACTGCAAGACCAAAGCGTAGAGTAAAAATGTGGTTCCAGGAGAGACAGAAAAAGCATAACGACAGGGGGAGAGAAAACCGATTCTTCCTTCCCATCCTATCCCACGAAAAAAAAAAAAACATGAATGGCAGTCACACCAAACACCTCAGTCCCTCCTCTTTCCATCCCAGCATGTGCCATACACACACCAACACCGCTTCTGCTTCTTCAACCACCTTCACAGCGCACCACTGTCACCTCACACAGGCATCCCTTGGTCATCCCGGTATCTCCTGGTTGTACACGACACATCTCTATGACGGTGATTGAAAAGTTCTGCTTCCCTCTCATGCTGCTGGGATTCGACCCTCTGCCCCTTCAGTCCTTGTAAAGCTTGAAGGGACCACCTGTGCCATAAGAAAACATTCTACCATTGCTTTCCTTCCTAAATGTTGTTATTCAGTAAAAATTCATGCTGCGACTGATACCATAATCTCGCACATCAGAGAGCGAAACACACACACACACACACACACACACACACACACACACACACACACACACGCATGCATGCATAAACTTACACACAAACTACGAACATTTCCATACACACTTATAAACATATACATACCTGTGCGCAAGTCCGTGCACACAAGCACACACACACACACACATGCAAGCGCACACACACACACACTCATACACACACACACACACACTCACACACACCCTCCACCACCACTAACCTAAAGTTTCTTAGCCAGCCCCTGGGACAACTCCCCCTGGCTGACAGTGCGGGAAGAGGAGACCAGACCAGTGACGATGCCGGACAGGAGACTGTCGGTCAGGCCCGGACATGACTGCTCTGCCAGGTCAAAGGCGTTACGCAGCTCGTCAATGGCCTCCGTCAGAGGAATAGGTCGCCCTATCCGACGATATTCTTCACGATAGTCCTCCCGCAACTGAAAAGGTCAGGTCAGGTGAAGGTCAGCAGGGGAAAGAACTTTCTCTTGCTGAGGGTTAGTCTTTCTTTGCACATTTTCCATTATGCGCCTCCTTGTAGCACAGAGGAGAATGTCTGCATGGGCACTTGTTTTTTCGACTGTGAAGGACACTAAACTACAACATCAGCTCTGAGAGTCTCTCTGACAGTCTAACTGCCCCTCTCGTATGTGCGGACATAAAAAAAAAAAAAATGCAAAATCAAACAACACATACAAAGTGACCATCTTAAAACAAGCAGGTCTTCTCGCACTGACTTATCATTCTCTACAATCATCAACCACAGTTCTTCACAGATGTCTGCCTAATCTTACAGCTAACATACAAATCCCAATTTAGGGCACAGACCCTGAACTAAACAGCTCTCAACAAAAAAAATGTTCATCAACAATATGACACTTGAAAAAAAAATCAAAAAGGAAATCCCTCTTCACTATGCCCAAATAAAAAAAAAGGAGTTGGTCATGAATATGGATAACATCTGAGACTTCTCAAATTGAACAAATCATCCTTTCCATATAAGCAGCTAGCAAGTTCCTACAGAGAATTCTTTAGGTCAGGCAGTCTGGGACCAGCGCTCAGTGACTAAAAGGCACTTTCAAACGTAATTAAATTTATTTCAAATAGTCTGCAAGTAACCAGGTTCTGGATTTATTAAAAAAAAAAAAAATAAAAAAAAAATTTTTTTAAGTGTGTGGAACAAAGAGGACATACTGTCGATAAGATAGGTCGCACAACGTGCTCAAGGCTGGCGGAAAGAGAGGGGCGCTGGTGTTGATGACCTGAGGGGCCTGAGGGGCTGGTCCCTTCGTAGGCTGCAACAATATGGAGAAGTCCATACGTTTCAGGAGTTATCATCATCAATGTACACATTACTAAATGAAGCACACTGATCTTTGCTACACTGAGCACTACTGTTACTACTTCGAACACCACTACAACAACTCTGATGACTCATTCTTAAAAAGTGCTCATGATGACTCATTTTTACAGAGTGCTATTCTCACACAGCGCTAATGATGACAAATTTTCATGGAGTACTAACAAAGATTCATTCTCACACAGTACTAATGATAACTAATTTTTACAGAGTGCTAGTGAAGATTCATTCTCACACGGTGCTAATGATGACTAATTTTTACAGAGTGCTAGTGAAGATTCGCTCTTATACAGTGGTTACGATGACTCATTTTAACAGAGCACTAATGATGACTCATTACCATGAGCACCAATGAATCATTCTCACAAAGAGCTAATGACAACTTCTTTGAACAGAATACCTACAATGACTCATTCTTAAGAACACACACTTATGTGGGCTCCTTCTTAAAGAACACTTACGATCACTCACTATTCTAAAATACTCACGATGACTCATGTTCACAGACTGCTTATGAAGACTAAACTCCACAAAGTAATGCTGATGACTCATTGTTACACACAGAGCGCTCATGATAACTCGCTCTTTCACAGCACTGACCACTACCCACTCTTACAGAACACTAATGACTCCTCCTTACACAAATGCTACTAATGACACACTCTTACAAAGCATTCTGTTGACTCATTCTTACAGAGCACTAATGACAACTCACTCCTATAGAGCTCTAATGATGCCTCAATCTCACACAACATTAATGACAACTCAATCTTACAAAGCGTTAGTAACAACTCACTCTTACACAGCGCCAATGATGACTCATTCTCATTGAGTTCTGATGGGGACTCATTTTTAAAGAGCACAAATGACACCTCAATCTTACACAGCACTAATCAATCGTTCTTACAGAGTGCTGATGATAACTCAATCTTACAGAGCAATAATGATGTCTCAATCAAACAGCACTTATATGACGACTTATTCTTACTGACCACTAATGACGCCTCCATCTGACACAGCACTAAACAGGACTCATCCTTATACAGTGCTAATGACCACACAATCTTAAACAGCTCTAATGACAACTCATTCTTACAGAACTCTAATGATGACTCGTACTGACAGAATAATTTCTTCCTGGATGCTTATCTCACAGTTTTGTACCGAACTTCAACATGTCAATGATCTGGGTGTGCAACTTAAATAATTCCGCTTCAAGC
Source organism: Conus betulinus (assembly GCA_016801955.1). Lineage (NCBI taxonomy): Eukaryota > Metazoa > Mollusca > Gastropoda > Neogastropoda > Conidae > Conus > Conus betulinus. The sequence continues at coordinate 28,694 of JADBJO010000482.1, forward strand.
CACGCTCCAGATCATACCATTTTCCAACACATGCACCATAATGCTGGAGAAGAAAACAGGTTCTGATCAATTAGACTGCGGCTGCTGTTGTAACAAAAACATGCATCAAAATATGACGGTTCAGCACTTCCATGGACAGCTATTCTGTTTTTGACAAGCAACAACACGCAAACAGTATATATGTAGATGATGAATGCAGATAATCAAATACTCATGTACTGCAAACACCCATGCAGTACACCCTGGGTTACACAATCTACAACACAGGCACAGAGCAGGTTTATGTAATTTTTCATTTCAAGCACACTTGTATCCTTCACATTTTCCTGACAAATGAAAATACACCCGGAACACAATTTAAAAACCCTGTCCACTGCAGCGCAGACAAAACCTAAATGTTGTATAAAAAACAATAAACACATAGAGGCAATGGCAGTACATCAAACAACAAAGAAAAGTCCTGTGATGATCATACCTTGACATCATTTGTATTTGATGGTCTTAAATAATACTACTGTACCACTGAAAACAACTTACTAAAAATCAAAGGAAAAAAAGGCTACTTTTCAAGTTAGCTGAATTTTCAATTCATCAAACTGGTTAAGTGGCATAGGGGGGAGGTGGACCATGAACTAAAATGGTCTTGAGAGGCAAGCAAATTCTAGGCTCACCAAAATTCAAATAAACCTATCAATGGTGTGGGGACCAGGGGCTGAAATTTCTTTTTAGGTCAGACGCATTTTAAGTTAATCAAATTTCAGTAATATCTCTCCATGCTGGACCCATCAAAAAGTTTACCAGCATACTGGATCATCTGTTTGGAAATACAGGGTACCTGACTGGAAATTTTTTTTTTTTTTCTAATTCTGCTGATGTTATTGGCTTTCTATTGTTTGTTTATTTCTCTGAAAATTTATCATCAAACGTATGTTATGATCATGCATTCAGTTCATGAAGGAAAAAGTGGTCAGTTAATGTTTATTCGGTGGTGGTATCATCCACTCCTATGTATACTTGGAGAGAGTTACCTTTGCATATAAATGTTAGCAGCTGTGGGCCTCTTCTGTTCCTTTTGTTTACCTTTTTTCCTTTCTTTATAGTTCCATGAAGCATGGGATTGAAATGTAACTTGACTTGTATTGCACAAGCTGGAACTAAATTGTAAGAATACCTCTGACTTCCAATCCTCTGTCTATGGATGTGAAAGCAAACATTTCAGCCTGAATGTGAACATCAACTTGCAGATTAAATAAACAAACCAATGCAGGTTGTGCGCTAGTGGTCTGCTCTGGGTGTCTCAATCATCAGTGATGTTCTGCAAATATCACTGACATACACGCATGCACAATTCACGCAATGCCTTAACTAACAGACAGGGCATTCCACTGTTCACAGCATAAATGATATATATGGTGTACGCTTTCTTGTTACAGACAAATCACAATGCATCATGCAAGTTATGGATGTACCCAAAGCAGTTCATGACAATTCAAAGTAGAATTGTCAAGATTTCACGACTGACAAGCTCTCTCTCTCTCTCTCTCTCTCTCTCTCTCACACACATTGTCTGTTAAGTGCTAGACATGTAACAGGTATTCACACCACCACTCTCCCCACCACCTGCTAGACGCAACAGACCAAAACCAATGCATGCAACCTCCTTGCCATACCTCCAATCTCTGTGCATCCTCACTATTACCCTCTCCCTCCTCTGGCCCAGAATTCTGTTGTTTCATTATCTAGATGGGCCACTGATTCCCTTCAATGTAGAGTGCATTCATTCACACACATACATATGCACACACACCACTGTCACAGACAATAAACTGTGCTGGTACGCATGTACAATGGTGCTACTTTCACATCATAAAGAGATACTCCACAGGCAGCAAGTTTCCAAGCAACACAGACTGGATTCACAGTGTCCAAAACATAACCCATAGCCCAATCACTGTTTAGGGCATGGCACTATGGCAGACACAGCCCATCCCACACCTTCCACTACGTTAACCTCCCAAATCAGGCATCCATTTACTGCTGGGTGAACACTTGCTATGACCCTGAGAAACTTGCTGGACTTGAAGCAAACACACAAAAAAAAACCCAGTTGTGTGTAGTTCTTCACTTCTGTGCCCTGCCACAGCCTATGACTAGCACATTGGTCCTCCCACCCACCCCAATGTCTAACTTTGTGGAAATTGAGGCCAGGACTGATGCTGAACTGACAACATACTACGGCACAAATACCTTTCACCAGCTGAGAGCAAATATGCCTGTAGTGTATCACCTATCATCTCAAGAAGTTAGTCTCTCCTAATCTGCCATCCAATCAACATCAATTCTGCTAAACATAAGTTTACTATCCACTGGATATAAATCCTGCTATCCTCTCAACATAATGAATTCTGCCATCTGTACAGTATGAATTCTATTCACTCAACGCGTAGCAGTCTACAACCAATCTGCCCTCACAACAGCAACATTTCCTTTCAAAACAAAACAAAAGGAACCACAAAGCAGACTCTTATCTAGGTGCATTTTATCAGCTTCTGCCAACTTATTGCACAAACAAACTGCCCACTTTCCTTGATCCTGCAATGAAAGCATGAAACCAGGCATACATGAGATCAAATATGTGTGACACAAGGGACTGACAACACCAGCCAACAGACTACACACACAGTGCATCTTTGTGATCCAGTGTAGAGGAGAGGAAACAAACAAACAAAAAAAAAACCAACCAGCTCACACATTAGTCCCAGGTGTGAGTGTAGAAGGTGAAAAGGGTGACAACACACAGGGAATACTGACATGCAGCACACATCCACCTGGTCCAAGTCTGAAAGACTGGAGGAATGAAAGAAGTACAAAGAAAAAAAAAATGAATGCATTACGAAAAAAATATACAAGAGGTTGTGAAGAATGCAGATCTCCCCCATGGCTGAAGGGATCCTGGATTCCCTTTTGATCTGGATCTACACTGTGGATCTGCACTGTGGATATGCACCATGGACCTACATTGTGGATTTTTTTTATCTGCACTGTGGATCTGCACTGTGGATCTGCACTGTGGATATGCACCATGGATCTGCACCGTGGATCTGCACTATGGATATGCACCATGGATCTGCACTGTGGATCTGCACTGCGGATATGCACCATGGATCTGCACTGTGGATCTGCGCTGCGGATATGCACCATGGATCTGCATTATGAATCTGCACTGTGGATATGCACCATGGATCTGCACTATGGATCTGCACTGTGGATATGCATTATGGATCTGCATTATGGATATGCACCATGGATCTGCATTATGGATCTGCACTGTGGATATGCACCATGGATCTGCACTGTGGATATGCATTATGGATCTGCACTGTGGATATGCACCATGGATCTGCATTATGGATCTGCACTGTGGATATGCACCATGGATCTGTATTATGGATCTGCTGTGGATCTGCATCATGGATCTGCAGTGTGATCTGCACCATCTGCATTGAGGGTCTGCACTGTGGATTTGCACTGTGAATCTGCACCATGAATTTGCACTAAGTGTGGATCTGCATCATGTATCTGCACTGTGGATCTGAACTGTTGATCTGCATCCTGGACCTGCACTGTGAATTTGCATTATGGATCTACATTGTGGATCCACACCATGGATCTGTACTACGGATGCGCATTATGACACTGTGGACCTGCATTATGAATATGCACTGTGGATCTGAACTGGTGACCTGCGCTGTGGATTTGCAATATGGATCTGTACTATGGATGCCCATTATAACACTGTGGACCTGCATTAAGAATCTGCACTGTGGATCTACACTGAAGTTTTGCAATATGGATCTGCATCATGGATCTGTATTCTGGATTTGCATAATGGATCTGTACTCTAGATCTGCAATGTTGATATGCAGAGGATCTGCATTATGGATCTGTACTGTGGATCTGCATAATGGATCTGTGCTGTGGATCTGCAAAGTGAATCTGCATTGTGGATATGGACTGAAGATCTACATTATGGATCTGCACTGTGGATCTGCATTATGGAGCTGCACTGTGGATCTGAACTCTGGATCTGCATAGTGGATCTGCATTAGAGACCTGCACTGTGGATCTGCATTATGGACCTGCACTACAGATCTGAACTATGGATTTGCACTAATGATCAATACTTAAAATGAGTTTGTCCCTGGGCCAAAGTCCATTTTTCTACCAAGCTTTGTAGAAGTTAGTTCAGTAGTTTAAGCTTCCTCTTGTAAAAACAGAAATTGATCAACCTATACAGACTGGGGTGAATACACAACCTCCTGGGCTGATATAATAAAACAATCATAGCAACACATTAAAAATCAGAGTGTGTGCACAAGTATCAGGGCAAAAGAGGAGACGAGGGGGTGGAGGAGGGGGGAGGGAGAGAGAAAGAGACAGACAGACAGACAGAGACAGAGTGAGAGAGTGTATGTTTTGTGTGCATGTGTGTGTGTGTGTGTGTGCGTGTGTGTGTGTGTGTGTGTGTGTGTGTGTGTGTGTGCGTGCGTGTGCGTGTGTGCTTGTTCATGGTATGCCTATATGCATCTCTAAGTCAATGGCAGCACACACATGCAAGCATCCAACATGCTAGCAAGATCCCCACCTCACATGATAAGGACTCTGCACTGGGCGAGATCTATGCAGAATGACAAGTGATGGCCTACAGTACTCTGCGCACCATGCAAGGGAAATAAAGCCAAGGCAGGCAATAGGGGAAAACAACAGCATATAAGAAGACTTTTGAGCACATACCGACAGTTACCCTTTGAATGTCATTGTATACTAGTTACAATCTGTACGTCATCGCACATAAGGTACAATCTGTATGTAGCTGCTTACAAGTTGCCATCTGCTGGTCATCGCATACGAGTTATAATCTGTATGTAGTTGCTTACGAGTTACGATCTACATGACGTTGCATACAAGTTACAATCTGTATGTCAATGCATACAAGTTACAATCTGCTTGTCCTTGGATACAAGTTACATTCTGTATGTCCTCGCATACAAGATACAATGTGTGTGTTATCACATATGGACTTTCACAAATTGTGTTGTGGCAAACAAATTACAATGTGTTTATCACAGCATACAGATGATTACAAGCATTATTAAAGGGGGGGGGGGGGGGGGGGGGGAAAGAGTCCAAGAATAATTACACCAATAACGCGCTTTGTGTACATGGGGGAAAAACATGCCTTCCACATCCAACACAGAAAGCATGCGCAAGGGAAGAGTACAGCCCTTTTGCCCTCACCTACACCCCCCTCCTCCCCCTTCACCTTTCACATGCTAATACACCGTACAGATAAAAGCTAAGGAAAGGAAGGGAGCACGAAGGGGAAAGGGGGAAAAAAAAGGTCTGGTGGGCCACTCACAACAGGGCCATGAGGCAAGACCTGGTAACCCCCGCGGTATGGGCCCAGCATACGCGCAGGCTGATAATTGTTGTTCTCGCCAGGCAATGAGTTGGGCAAATCATACTGCGACTTGGGGCGCTCTGGCATCGGCAGCTACAAGGTCAAGGTCAGGCAAGAGGTCAGGGTCAAAGAACAACCACACTCAGAAGCAAATCACCGCAAAACAAAACAGAAAAAAAAATATACAGAAGCAAACGCTTTTGTATGCAACTGGATATAGACAAGGAAAATAAATGTTGCTCACTGGACACGAACAGAAAAGGAATTAATTAAAACCAGAAAATTATGCTAAAAGATTACAATAAGTCACAGAGTCTTCTTGATTTTCTTTTTTCTTTTTATCAAACTGGGAACCATGCCTAGATAAACTAGTGTTAGTTGTACAGTTAGTTTAAAAAGAATTTACAAAAATGTTTTTAAAACCCAACAAATTGAATTAAAAAAGAAAAAACATAAGTCTGAATCATAAAAGCAAAAAAAAAAATACACAGTAAAAATATGTACAGTTTCCACAAAAGGCAAGCCTGAATTAATCACGAATCTGTTGAAAAATGTCAACTATTTCTGTTTCCTTCCAGGCACTTACAGGGTTGCAAGTCTTCCCGAATAAACCAGAAAACTGGCATGTGCACACACACACACCTCTCATCATATCGAGATTGCCTTCAAGTGTTTGTCGAGATTGTGTTGGGGTGTTTTCAGGATTTGCAAGATTTTGTTTGGGATTGTTTGGTTCATAGACATTTTGGCAAATGAAGACTTTGTAATTCATTTTCCTTTATAATTCATATCATAAACATGAGTGAGAACAAAATAAACACCCTGAAAAGAAACAGTAGCTTTTCGATCATTTAGTCATCACGATTAACAGGAACTCTTTAATCTGGAATAACATGAAACTTCGAAAAGTGACTTCTTGTCAAGCGATAGGCGCCATATTAAGAGCAGTATATTAAAGAGAAAAGACAAATAAATACAGTATCTGACAAAATGTGAAATTCACATCTTTAAATAAATTTGTGAAAACCAAGCGCAACTCTCTGACAATAGGAATGGCTGAATGAGCCTTGAGACAATGGACTGGAACACGAACTTATGAGCCAGAAGACTGACGCAGCTGGTGTGTGTTATTGCATGTCATGTGGCAAATAATCCAAAATACATGTGCTGCAATCATCACAAGGACTGAAAAAACTACCATCACGACTTGTACAAAACAAACATAAACTGGTTTGGTGAAAAGACACATATCTGAATGTGATTGATGGGGGAGGGAAGGGGGTGGAGGAGTGTTAAGTCAACACCATTTACCTCATGTTCCAGATTTGTTTTTCATTATTTACTTTCAGCAAACATTTGTCACATATGAGTTGAAAAAAAAGCTTGAACCTTTTTTTTTCTGAGAAGTATATTACATTTAGACAGTTTGAGTCACACATCTATGATAAGTTGCTTATGAAAAAAAAATTAAGAATGTGTCTTGTTACATGATGATTTTCAGGACTGCTAGGATGACCACAATCTCAGGATTCGAGGATTTGTCACATTTCAATTTAAGCATTGGAAACTCTTCCCCGACTTGCATCCTTGTACAGTGTGCATGTAAGATAAGGAAAATGATGAGGACAGGTGTATGTGTAAGCGCAGATGCACTTACTCAACTGTGAACGTGGAATGAGCATGCACTTTTTCGTGCTTGTCTGTGTGTATGCCTACGTGTTCATGCATAGGAGAGCTGCTAATGTATATGACTGACGTGTGTACTGCGCTGAAGCTGAAAATAAAGTGACACAATGTTTGGAAAAGAAGAGAAAGTGCAAACGCTGAAAACTGTCATTCGATCTCTCCCCACCCCTTCCCTACCTTGCACCCCTCTTCCCTTTCTCAGTAGGCCCCATCTCTGAGCAGCTCCTCCCTTCTCCCTCCCCAGGTCATTAAAATTTGACCCCCCCCCCCCCCCCCCCCCCCCCCCCCCCCCCCCCCCCCCCCCCCCCCCCTTTTGGAAACAGATGAGACAAAGATCAAAGCTGCAGCTTGTAACCCTAAGCATCTGGTTGCCCCAAATAATGACATAAAAAAAAAAGTGTCCTCATTAAACTCACGATTAAATTCAGAAACACCTCCTTCTCCCCAATCCTCACCACCCAACACTCTCTCCCCAATAACCATTCCTCAAAAAGGAAGAAAAAATCCTGTACAGACCAGAGTACTGTCACTGGGAAAAATTAAAACCAGAAAAACAAAAAAACTTCAAACCTCATCAAAAAAAAAAAAAAAAATCTCTTGAAATTGCCTAATCCCAGGGGAAAATTGATAAGAAACAATAGGTACACAGAGCAAAAGAGGAAAAGCCACTGGCCATACCACAGGACTAGGGGTGTTATCACATGGGGGTGAAGGACACAAAAGTGCGCTGCTGGACACTTACTCTAGACTGGGCGCTGTAGGGTGGGGGAGAGGCTGGCGTAGACAGGTCGGAATGACTACGCAGGTGTTTGGGGCTGGCATTCTTCTGAGACAACAGGTGTACATGCCCACAGCATCACCACACCAGGCATGACCACCACGATAACGCCACCATCAACACCATGACAACGACACAGGTGTTCACAGACATGTACACAAAATGCACGCGATTCAACCAAAAAACACATACCTGTCATGCATACATGCTAGCAGCAGCAAATGCGCGTATATCACCCCCCCCACCCCCCCCCCCCCCCAAAAAAAAAAAAAATCCCAAAAATCTCTGGTTACCCAACCAACCCTAAATTTTGACACTGATTTCAAGTTTCTTTTTTCCCTGCTGCAAAAAACCAACCAACCAACCTGTAAAACAAAATATGCACACAAACACTACACACTGAGAAGCTGTGGTCAAGGAGTGATGCAGCACATGACAGCTGTACTAAAGTGCCCCAGATTCTTTGGGCAAGTACTTGTAAGGGTCAACATGGTGACGAAATGCACGAGAAGCAAACAACATGCATTTGCTTTAAAGTAGGATACACTTTCTTACTTAAAAGCAAACAAGCAAAACACACACACACACACACACACACACACACACACACACACACACACACACATACACACACACACACACACATTATAGGCCATTCTTTGCAATGCTAAACAACAGAAATGCTAACACCAGCTAGCTTAAACCCCAATGTTCCAGAAAAACATCATCAAAACTCACCAAACTTGTGCTCTGATAAATGATGATAAAAAAAAGAATTCATGTAATTCAATCTTTGCCAGAGGGTGGCAAATAGGAAAGGATCGGGGGGATGGGGGTTAAAGCTTAGAACAGAAGAGATGCTTGAGAAATAATCTTAAAGAC
>JADBJO010000482.1:42500-67500 GCA_016801955.1 Conus betulinus
TTAACCAAATTTTGGGTTAACTGGGTAGACCAACCACCTGATTCATATGTGATCCAAAACTCTGACTTACCCATTTGGGGGTAAGACATACTTGACTGTTAATAGAATGAAGTCCATTCTGACACACCCTCTCTCCCCATCCCAACCCCCTTCCCTTTTAACACCCATGTCCTTTCTACTTTGTACAACTCCTGTACAACCAGCCATAAAGACAGATTTTTGTTGTACAAATCACCAAATGCGACAAGGCTCAATTTACATGTCAATACTATCTTCTACTTGCCGTTGCACAGTACTAAAAATCTTCTACTTGCGGTTGTACAGTGTTGAAAATATTTGCTACACAGAGGGGGAAAAATGCTATTGTTTATTATCAAACAAACAAAAAGCCCAAACCATAAAGAACATGGGATACACTACAGGGAAATGGCTCATGACAATATCATGTGATATGCTTGGGTTTGATTAGAAAGGGTAAAAGACTAAAACTTGAATATCTATCAATATATATATACAAAATAAAAGACAAAAAAGTAGAACACGAAATAAACCAACACGGAACGGTGAAAGAAAGCCACCACCTTACTGTGGCCCGTTTCCATCTGACAGAACTGCATTTCACACTGAACATCCACCAGGCTACCTAATACATACATACAAAGACACATACTTCTACATGATAACCCCCTTTAAATACCAAGCTCCTTATGTCATGGTTGCAAATACATGAAGGAATAACCATAACAAACCAGCATGCAAGGATGAAGCAGAACAATACCCTGTAGTCTGACCTGGTTTTCTGAACAGGAGAGAGGATTGGGGGCAGAATAGGGCATGCATATAACGAAGGATAAAGATAAAGGAAAAGGGGCAATGAAAATCATATGTCCCACGGCACCTGGGGATCAACTCACATGCATATATGTAACTTGGAACATAAAAAAAGGGGAGGGAACAAAAAAAAGGGGATACATCCATGGGGAGATAGAGGACCAACTCACATGCATGTTCCCCCCATAGACATAAGGTCTATGGACAGGAGCGGGCACAGAGGATTTCTGGGAAGGAGATCGCTCAGCAGGACTGCGAGCATATGCTGCCCCTGCAGAGGGGAGCAAAGGAAACGGCCAATGCAACGCAAAACCACAGAGTCGCACAACCAATCGCACACCTAAAGCATCCAGCTCAACAACTTTTTTTTTTTTTAAATGGCATAATTAAAAACGACGAGATTTGCGCAAATGATGGAACTAAAAGCAAGCATGAGATGCGCTAGTGGATTGGTAGGAGGCCTGGGCCATCACCACGACACACACTGCTAGGTAGCCACATCTCAGCTCCTTAATTCAAATCTCCCCTGTCTGTGTCATAAAACAGACATTAAGGTACGTAAAATGTGCATTTAAGATTAAAAAATGAAAATGATCTAAAACTTGTTCGTTTGATTTTTCTCAACAAAAACACTCAGCAACACGCAAACAACAACAACAGCACAGAAAGAAAAAAGAAAGAAAGACCAAAAAAAAAAAAAAAAAAGGACCTTAGTGCACTGAAAAATTATGGGTGAATCAAGAGTTGTGGACATGTGATGCGTCGACTGAGAGAGATAGGTGCCTGCCCTTTGCCAAACATCTGACATAGACGAAAAAGTCAAAATCCACTTCAATACTGTGCCCTGCCTCTCAGTGTAGTCTGCTGCTCCCACTGACCTTGTATGTTGGACAGTATTTTAGTGTATCAATTTGAACCATCAGCGTTATTAGTGTTCTGCCTGGGGACCTGAACCACCTGATCAGATGTCCAGTCCGATAGAGCCAATCCAACCAACACCTATATGGAAAGCCTATAGTCCTCGGTAAAAAGTGACCACAACTCAAGATCAATTTACACATTTTTATGGTGATCAAAGATTCGTTTTCTATATGCATAAGACATCAAAGGTGTCAAATGGGCAACACTGTGTTACAACTCTGCACAACAACAAATGAAAATCTGCTGCCACTTCAAAAAAAAAAAAAAAATTAGTTATCTTTCTCCTTCCTGTTATAACAATAAGCGTAAGACTGAATACACACAGGAATAACTTTAATATCAAGATCAAAACTAGACGTTTCAACCCAGTTGGAATATGACTGTCATAGTCCTGTGAGTGACGGTTTGAGAGGCAGCCTTTTGAGCAATCGTACAAGCTAAGGCTTTATAGGCAGCATGAAAGAACCTAGAACAAGGGAGATGATACAGACCCAAATTACTGAAAAACTGGCCATCAGAAAATTCCCGAGGAAAGAACCCAGAACAAGGGAGATGACCCAGACAGAATAAATGGAAACATCAGTCATCGGTCAACAGAAAGTTCCTGATAAGAAAGAACCCAGGATGAGGGAGATGACCCTGACAGAGTTCAACATAAAAATAAGTCAACAAAAACAGTTTAGTTTTCCTTACACGAACAACCCAGGTCAAGAAAGACCATCTGGACAGATTTTCAATCGAAAAATTTGTCAGCAGAGAGTCTTCCTGACAGGATTACATTTTTTTTTTCTTAAATGATAAACACAAGATGGCACTGTCCCATGACAACAGGTCCTCCTGGGGAAGAGCAGGCTGAAAGTCATGCAGATTCATCTGTTGTGATCCACTACACACACACACACACACACACACACACACACACACACACAAAAACCCAGTACGATACCAAACTTAACCATACCTTAAGGTGCAATGCAGTATGGTACAACACAACACAGTGCAGAGGAATAAACACACACACACATCAAAATACACTGCAAGGCATGACAATACCGGACAACTAAAATACATGACACTGCAAAACAAATATGGTAATATGTTATAGACAACAAAAATATAATACACTGCAAACACAACAGTCTTCATTCTTGGCAGACTGCTATCACACAACTCAACTGCCCAGGTTTACTTTTCTGTCTGCTATATAATCAAACAAACACACACACACACACACACACACACACACACACACACCAGCAAACCCACAATTCTCTGGATATATCAGGACATGATCAATATCCAAAGTCTGAAAACTGTTTTTAAGTCAATTTAACACACAAACCAAGCACACAAAACAAAACTCCTCCTCATCGGCAGCCACCAAACGCACACGTGAAACACAGCCCCTTTGAAAACTCTAAGACATCTGTCTGGGGAAAACAGAGAGGGAGAAAAGATGAGGGACAAGATGGAAGAATGAATAACAAACTAGTATGGGCACAGACTTTCCTTGTGTTTTAAAACACCATCACTAGGAAGGGAAATTCTCAAATGAAAGCCTCAAGTAGTTAAAAGAAAATAAGAAACACATATGTAATAGTATTTTTTTCTATCATTCACCGTATTCTGTTAAACTGTTCTTCTGGTGTCTCATGCCTGCACCTCTACTAGATGAGCAGGCAGAATTAGTCTGAGGTTTGGTACATGCAACCATTTCACCTCAGAACAATGCTAGCTTCTCCATTCACCATTCACTCAACTTTACTAGTTTATTGAAATGCATGTAAGGAATGTAAAACTATACAATTGAAACAAACATGTTACCACTGCAACATGGTTAGATGTTAAAGTACAATGGTTACCTCAGTTAAAGATCAATATCAAACACCAACAGCTAGTTAGACAAGGGTCACCAGGGAGAGCAGAAACTAATGAGGTTTTCTATAAAATGTCATACTGTACACAAAATTTAATGAAGAGATGTCATACTGTAAACAAAATTCTATCTACTGGGTTCAAAGAACTCCACGAGTCCTAAAAATGTTTTTTCTGTGTTGGTAGTATCACAAAACCACTGACTGTAAAGTCAAATAACTGGATTCAAGTTAAATATTAATTTAAAAAAAAAAAAACTGACAGAACACAAAAATGTAGAGATCTGATAAAAAAAGAAAATGCTTTCACTAACAGTATAACAATACCTAAAATAACTGGCTAGGTTTCTGAAGTCAGTCAAACTATCAAGCAGAAATGACACTTCAGCATCTACTACATCAACATTGTGAAAAGAAGCAAGCCTGATTTCATGCACACACATGTAACGCATGCATACATTACATGGGTCTTTGCAAACATGCATACACACATACTTACACTCACTGACACACACAGTCACAAAAACACAATGGGATGGCATGAAAAGTAAATTAAGAATAAGCAAATACACTCTACTTTGTTGTTGTTTAAGACAGAAGTGATCCTCTGCCATCTGTAAGATTCCCTTCACTGCTGCCCATTCAAACACTGTCCATTCACTCTGCCCTCCCCACCATCCCCTCTCACAATTCCCCCCCCCCCCCCCACTTCCCATTCTGTCCATCTTCACCCCTTGCTTCCCTCCTTCCATCCTTCAGGCCATTTATCATACCCTTTCTCTTAAAGGACTCTATACTTAATTTGTTAAAGAAGAATGGGAGCTCTCTCTCTCTCAACCCCCCTCCACACACATGCACATGCATGCACGTACACTCTTGCTCTCTCTCACACACAAACATGCATGCACATGTGCTCTCTCTCTCACATACACACACACACACAGATGCATACACACACACAGAGACACACATACCACACACACACAGAGAGATATATATACACACCACCATGTGCACACATACACACACTTGCACATACACACACACACACACACACACACACACATGCACACACACGCATACAGACACACACAAAAACACACAGACATGCACACACACACACACACACACACACACACACACACACACACACACACACAGATCCAAAGCCAACAGGGCCATACAAACCAGCAGAAAACATACAGCATTCAACCCACAAAAGGCCTGGCAACTTACACCCCCATTGCCCAGATGTGGAGATGATGCCGACTTGAAGGACGGCGATGACGATGACGATAGTGGAGCCAGCACAGCCTCCGAGTATGGGGGAGGGGGGAGAGGCTGCGACTGGGCTTGCTGCAAGGGGTGGGCTGGGGGAGGCTGGGGTTGAGGGGGGGGGGTGGAGGTGGCTGAGACTGCTGCTGCTGGTGCTGTTGTTGTGGTGGTGGCTGCAGTGGTTGCTGGTGGTGATGCTGCACGGGGGCGGTGGGGGCTTGGCGTTTGGGTTTGGGGCTGCCAGAGGAGCCCCCAGCTTGATTCTATCATAGGTGATCAACATGCACACACAGCAAAGCATGGTGCCGTACTGACAACCACCACCATCACATCTGGCTACCTGACTGACCACAACACCCTCACTGCCCAACTCACACACCCCAACTTATTCAACAGCCCAATTCTTGAGGGCACAGTACAAGTCTGTCTGATTGCCACATCATATGCCATGCAACATCAACTTTCCGCTCACACTAAAACAACAGAACAAAATGATAATAATGAATAAACAAAATGATGTAAACCAAATATGACTTAATGAATAACATAAAATGTGCCAGAAAGAAGGCAAACAAATCACATGTAGCATAATACAGAAAGAAGGAGGGAAAAAAAAAAAACAACAGGAGAGAGACACACAGAGAGAGGAAGACAGAGGCAGAGAAGAGGAGAGACAGAAAGAGAATGGTGGTCCACAGAACAAAAAAAAAAAACCTCACAAGTGAAGACAAAACACAAACAAAAAGTCACGAATAAACATTTTAAAACTATAAGTTGAATAAATCTGAGTTTTAAGAAAGCAGAAACGTCCACAAATCCAACCCAAGCTAAGAAGCCAAGTCCTCCACCTTTTAGCCACAATAAGTACAACACATCACTGCCCTCAGCATTTCAACACCACGCATACTACATCCAAAAATCCATCACACTGTCATGTGCATGCACAAACGCATTCACATGCACATGCTGGCAATCTGCATTTCCCCGCCACAGGATACAAACACGCTGGCATGCACAGCTACACACACACACACACACACACTCACACACAATACCAAACCCCAAAACAATACAAGCAAAAAAAAAACACAAAGCCCATCCCATTAGGCAAGCCAGTCTGCAATTCACTGTATGACAACTACAACATCAGCAAAGTGCGTGTCACTGTGTCTGTATGTATGTGCATCCAGTGCGAATGTCAGTGCATGCAGGCATGCATGTGAATGTGAGTGTGCATGCTACTTGGTGTTGATACTTTACCTGCACAAGCTTAACAGAGTACTACTGGAATTCGAAGGACAAAAAATGAGTGCAACACTTCAAAACCAAGAGATTGATCAACCTGCAAAAACATGGTTCCGATGAATGCCTGTCTTCATTCACAGCAAAAACAAATGGCACCAACATCATTGCTGAAATACCAAGGCATGCTCATTTCAACACAGGACACATGAAGTTCTCAGCCTATAATATAGAGAAGCTGGCGGTGGGGTAGAGAGGGAGATTCTGTCCTCCTCCAACTGATATCCTGGGTCATGGAAACATAATTTCAGAAAGGATCATGACACACACACACACATGTGTACACACACTGGGATACCGGAACTGTGTGCAATGAATCAATAAGTCAGGGTGACAGTCAGTGAACACTGTTACGCATGGAACTACCCTCTGGTTCTACACTTTGATCTACGATACATGTGTCTGAAAGTCACAGGTAAGTATTCCAAGAAGAACCAGCCAACAAAGCCACCCTAACCAAAGACAGACATGAATCTAATCTGAAGTGTCCAAAGAAACTGAACACAGTCCCAACAACTACAAGGAATCCGGTTCTACCACAGCATCTGACAGTCCCCAGAAACCTGAGCCTTCAGTCAGCAAACTGATGCTGAAGAAGTAACTCGCACCTTAACAGAGACCAATCCAAACCTTTGGACAGTAGGAGACAGAAGTATAGAGTAATTGCAGAATGCAAAAGAGCAGGGGAAAAGTAAAGAAACAACAAAACAAAACAAAAAAGACCCTTTGAAGACCTGGGGCAAGGAGTATACAAATAAAGATTGAAAAAAAAAAAAAACAAAAAAACCACCAGAACTCATGATCTTCAATGACTAAGGGAAAGCAGAACTAAGAACTCTGTGCCCTTCAATCAAGTTAAGGCAAGCGTTTGACAGAAAACAGAGAGAGGACAGACACCAAGAAACTCAAAGGCCCTCAAACAGTAGGAATGAGGACCTGTAGGGGAAAAAAAACAAACAAACAAACAAACAAGAGAAGACAGAACTCATTCACTTCCTGAGACAGACAGAGGAAGGACCTGCTCTATTTTTGTGGGATACATGAAGAGAAGGTGAGCTGACAAAGGGAGGTGACTCACGTCATTGTTGAGTTGCAGAGCTGGGCTGGTGTCCTTGATGGTCAGGAACCAGTCTGGCTCCATCTCATTCTCACTGTTTCCATCCGATCTGGGAAAAACAGAGGAAGGTCAGTTGTACAGGTTTCAGCTTAAAAGGTAACAGCCAGTGAGCAAGTGAGAGAGAGAGAGAGAGAGAGAGAGAGAGAGAGAGAGAGAGAGAGAGAGTGTGTGTGTGTGTGTGTGTGTGTGTGTGTGTGTGTGTGTGTGTGTGTGTGTATGCATGTTTGTGATGTATGCATTAGGATAGTTTCTATGATTGAGAAAATCCAGTAAAGTGCTATCTCTCTAAGTTGTGTTGCGTTATGTTGTTTGTGTGTGTGTGTTCTTTGTGTTTGTGTGTGTTGTTACGTTATGTTGTGTGTGTTGTGTGTTCTCTTTGTGTGTGTGTGTGTGCGCGTACATGCGTGCGCACATGTGTGCAAGCATTGTGAGCGTGCATGTGTGTGTATGATGTGTGTGAATGTGTGTTGTGTGTATGTTGTAACGTGTTTTTGTGCTGTGTGGTATGTGCACTATGTGTGTGTGTGTGTGTGTGTGTGTGTGTGTGTGTGTGTATGTAGGTGTGTTCATGTGAATGTATGGTGAATTTATGTGAATATACGCTTATTTGATTAATTTTGTTTTGCATTTGTCGCCAACCAGGCCCAAAATGGATTACAGTTCAAAGTGACTGAGTAAGCTAAGGACAAGGACACACACACACACACACACACACACACACACACACACACACACACACACACACACATGCATGCATATGCACACATACACACACCACAACCACCAACAAATCTCACATGGATCCGTCACTGTCATCACTTTCACTGTCGGCTCTCCTTTCTCCTGGCGATAGCGTCGGAATCGGTCAATGAGTTCTGTCAGGTAGGAGGTCTTCTTCTGGCTTTCCTGATGAACGGATGATTCAACAGGGTCTTGGCTGATGGCCTCTGTAACAGGACACCATCAGTCAGTCCAATGATCAGGAATTTGCATAGGGCTGCCTACCCCTCCTCTGCAAGTTTGGTGGCACACACCTCTTACAAACCAAGCACAAAGACTGATTCCAAGGATACGCTAAACTCCAAAACAAACCTTACAACACACGCGTCTACCTTGAATAAGGTGAGTCATCACAGTGTTTAGGTGACCACAACTGCCTATCACACACATAAGCAACACAGACATAATAACTATTTACACAGTTAGTCATTTATGCAAAACCTGGTGCAGTTCAGACCTGCAGTTTTGGAAGGTGGAATTGGAAGGTGTGTTTTTTTCTTTAGAAAGAACACTCCGGTATGCCTCTCCCTCCAGTGAACTACTAGTCCTTGTTTGGTATATTAAAAAAATATCATGGGTAATGAGTTAAACTATCATACCTGCATTTGACCTACTTAGTTACTATACCGACGCCTTACATGGTAATTTTTAAAACTCTGCATCTTTGTGACCATACTGGTTATTTGGGAAAAAAATAAGCATTGAGATAAGGCATTTTGACTGAGTGGCTTCAATTCTTGCAGTGTCTAGAAAATGCAATAGACTTATTTCTTTTTTTCACACTGCACTGATTTAGTGTGACCAAAACAACACTAAGTAACAGTACACTTACCCCAAGAATGGGCAATCAATGACTCGGACATTAGTGTATACTGTACCATATTTTAGATCACACATAGAAATCTGGATATAGTAGTTTTCGAGGTCCCATCACCTACTGACATGTTGTCTGTCTATAACATGTAAAAATTGAAGATCTGATTTGTGTTTATTGAATTCTCAGTTCAGTTCTCTGAAAAAGAAAAACAAAACAAAAACAACGTATATTAAAAAATCATTACTGACAAGCATGTGTGTTCAGTTTCGCTTTTTTTTTTTCCCATGATCCTTGAACCGCCGCTATATACATGTAATGGGCTTAAGCATTTCTTTTCTATGTATAAATGAAATGATCACTTTGCATTTTATCACCATATAACTGTACAAAGACAACTACTTTCCACAGAAACTTGTAATGATTTACAGACCACTTAGTTTAACTGGCTCTATTTTGTCTGAACAGTTGACTTATTTGCGTCATTTTTGAGAAACTTTTATTCAGATTCCGATCATATGTAATGGATAAACCACTGAGGACAGAGCATATCCTTGATACAAAAACCAAAAAAAAAAAACCCAACCAACCAACAAACAGCTTTGAAGACTGGGCCCTGAAACCTGTACGCACACTGGAACAGGCCCAGATCAGGGACCTGCTAAGCCCTTTAGAGGTCTCAGCACAGAGACTGGACATACAACAAATCTGCTCCAACTGGAACAGGATTGAGAAAATCATAGTAATTACAGGACTCACATCTTCATGACAAAGTGACTGAGCCCATATTTGACCAGAAACACATCTGCTTGCCCAAGACACAATATTTACTTCCAGAACTGGGAAAATTGCCAGTCACATGTTCATAACTACAGAAATACACGTTCAGACTTAGAAAAATTGCAAAAGATGGGAACGATTAAGTCATGAATGATTTTTCTGCAAATTTGCTTAGGATGTGTATCACATATAAATGTTTACCAACACTTCGCTCCACAAATATACAAAAATGTATCAATAGCCTCTTGATTTTAAAAAAGAAAACACACAATCACACACACACACGACAAAGAAAGCAAAAAAACGAACTTAATATAGCTTTAAAAAAAAAAAAGAACAAATCAAATTATAACTAAGCAAACATCACACACACACACACACACACACACACACACACACACACACATCAACCCCCATTCCCAACATGTCCAGGTCACATGAAAGGCAATCCCCTTTTGAAGACCTTTTGTTCACAGAGGACTTTAAAGCCAAGTATGGTCAAAGAACAGTCTTGGTGTGGCTATATGGGGGGTGGAAGGGAGATGTGCGTGTGTGTTTAACACCAGCAAGAACAATCAGAAGTTGGGCAGCAAAAAAAAAAAAAAAAAAAAAAAAAAGAGGAGCGTGAGCACTGAGAGATGCCTCCAGCCACTGACATTTTCTGGGTCTTTGTTGAGGCAGGTTTCCACAAACTCCTTGAAGGCCTTGGTGTAGTTGCCCGTCAGCTGGGGAGGGTTGTTCTTGGGGATAAGGAAGAGCACTCTCATGGGGTGCAGGTCGGAGTTGGGAGGCTCCCCCTTGGCCAGCTCGATGGCTGTGATGCCAAGACTCCAGATGTCAGCCTGCACATGTACATATACATTTCTAAGTACCCAGAAACTGGTGGAGACTTGCGGTTAGCCAGTTCTGATATACAGCTGGGGAAGTATCCTATCCCTGATGTGTTATCACTATAGAAGAAGACTGTGTCCCCCTCACTCAACAAGTTACTTAGTTAACCTGCATGTGTCCCGTCAGCCTCAATGTCCTACTTCAGTAATGATTCCAAGATTTTAACGATAAATAAATAAAAAAAATATTAAACAGGAACTGAGGGCCTCCTCATTATGAAAAAAAGTGATCAAGCAGAGATAGGTACCCTACACATGCCTATCCCAAATTATTTCAGCGAGTCAGATGAAGTTAACATCAGGAACAAACTACTTTTCAAGACTTTTCAGGAACACATTGTATTCTTACAAATGTGATGCTGTGCAGATGCATATACATGCATGTTTGCATACTCACATCATCACAGCCTCCTAGAACAATGGATAGATGCAGGCTCACAGATTGTGCGCAAACCACTTTTCCTCTTTCTGTCATTGTTATCATGGCTCTAGTTCATCATCCTATTTCCTGAGGAACTGGCACCGATTTTTTTTTTTTTTTTTCATGACAGGGCTAGCTGTCTATTCTCTTCATCAGTCTCACACATTCTGACCAGTCTGCTATGTATCTGGTTACTTTTTCAGAGTTTATTCCTAACTTCAAATCAGTTCAGTCTATTCCATAGCCTGTTATAGACTTGTGCACTTGCACACAGCATCTGAGTTACAACTTCTTACCTTTTGTCTGGTTTGCCCAACATGGGAAAGGTGTACCGATTTGTTTTCCTGACAAATGTAGCTATTCTAGGAGATAAAGCATATCTGATCCTCTTAGAATGTACTGTAAGAGGTTAAAACAGTAACACATCCTCCCTTAAAACTTGACTTGTTTCTTTCCTGTGCTGGAATCGTGTTTAGTCAGGAATCATAGCTGGGGGTCAGCAGGTCTATTCTGGGTGGGCTGCCAAGAGGCAATCAGCTCTGCATCATGTCCATCATCATGCTGACACATTTCCTTCTCTACATCATCTTTATAAATATATTTTTTGTTTTTTTTTTTTTTTTTTTTTTTTTTTGGGGGGGGGGGGGGGGGGGGGGGGGGTTCTTGTCTTGGTCTTCTCTTTTTTTATATTTCTTTGCTGCAGATGTGCTTCCGAGAGTAAAACAGAACCAAGTTCATTTCACCTGGCTTAAAGTTTACAATCAGACCAGAGATACTAGGCTATTTCTGCAAATCACAAGTTCCTAGGCAGCGATTGCCTTAAGAAAAAGAAGGCAGGCCAATCCTAAATTTCTATAATGATAAGGTTTGAAAGAGTACAGATTCATCTGCAGTGCTCATCACTTTGCCACATGATGCAATGATGCAGTCATACTTGTTGATGTTCATCTATTGTTAATGTTCTATGTCTTCTCCCGAAAGCAGCATTTTTTTCTGTCATGTGGGTGAACAGTCATGCTCAGCTTCCACTGATGTGTTCAGTGAACATTTCCAATGTGATTCCCACAATCCCACACCCAGATGTCAACACTGTACTGTCTCATTGCTTCTCGGGTGTTTGCAGAGCTCACACCCCCCGTTTCACCTACCTTTGTGTCATATGCTGACTGCTTGATGACCTCTGGTGCCATCCAGAAGGGTGTGCCCACAAAAGTCTGTCGTTTGTTGGTCGTGTTGGTCAGCTGACCCGCCACCCCAAAATCGGCCAGCTTGACATCCCCGTGTTCTGACAGTAATACGTTGGCAGCTGCCACAGACACAACACACAATCAAGATGGTTTGTTACACTGTAGCTCCACATGATGTCGTACCTCAAAGACTCATATTAGGGTTCAATATTCATTGCCATTTTTACATAGTGAGAATTTTGATTTTGTTTCCTGAAAGTCAGGTAATTTACACTGTTCCTTGATTCTGACCAGATGATTCAGGAAACTTGTCAGTCACATGGCTGCATGAAAAATAAAGAATCAAACTGCATACCCAAATCCCCTAATTCACCTCCTCAATTTTCCCCTTTCTTTCAGGCACAGACAAATGTTTCTCTAGGCTGTTCAATCTCTTGCATTTATGACCCATTAAACCACCCAGCACCATACCGTCTTTGGCTGCCTGTCATGTAATGATAAATTTCCATTACACATTCTCTGCTTGCAGTTTCACACTGGCATCAACTAAGCCAAAAGTAACTGGGAGCAGGCATAGAACCTTCTAGTTAATTATGCTAAAAGTATGAAGTTAATACACGGTTCCAGTACCTAGTGAATAACCTAAATCTCACTGCATGCTCTTTCATTCATGTCTTGTGTGGAGGAAAAAATTGCTACTTTGATGAGGATAAATTTCTGTATTACAGTGAAAGTGTAATCAGGTATTTTACATGAAACTGAGCACTTTAAAAAAGATGATGATGCACAGTGGTGATACTGAAAAATAGGGTGACGGTTGTGATAGCGGCGACGATGTCAGTAACTCTGAAGATTATGTGCCATAAGCTACGCCGCAATAATCATGGCCGCCAGCGATTTCTGTAGCAAAGGGAATGATGTTACACAAGTAGTAGCCCAATCAAGAACAGCCTGCTAATGCTAAGCTTATGGAACATCTTTTTTCTTTCTTGTTTTCGACTCAAGCATTCTGTGTTACTGCAGCTGAAAAAAAAAACAATACTGCAACTGAAAAAAAAAAAAAAAAAAAGTAAATTTTTAATTTTGTGATGTCATGCTTTGTACCAGTACTGTGATTTGACACCCATATTTTCAGTGACATTGCTGCATCATAAATACAATGTTCTTTAATGAATGGGACATTGTTCAGGAACAAAAGACCTTTTCTTTTTTAATTACAACTAACATTTGTTTCCAGGCCATAGCATATTTGAGCTGTTTAAACATACCGTCACCTGCATGCGTCACTTTTTCAGTAACAATGACATTCACAGCTGTCAGTATATGAGGACTGTTCAAACAGACTGCAAACCGAAGAACAATGACACAGGTATGTTCATGCCAATTTTTTCCCTCCAAATGATCAAACAAATGAAATGCAGTATGCTGATAAAATGACCTGAATTCTTAAGCAAAACAGTGGTGGCAAAATACAAAGGGCATTTTACTGTTGGTACATTAAATGCCACAGGGTTAGGTAAATGTATAGTGAGAAACTAAAGAACCTTTTTTTTCTTTTTTTTAGTTATATTCTCATCCGATTCTTACAGCAGCAGTTTCTGTACAATCACATGGTTTCACATTTTCAGTTAGAAGTATGTGCAGAGAAGACAAAAGCTTGGTACAGAAAACACGGGGGACCTTAACTAGGATAAAAAAAAAAGAGCAAGTGGCAGAGACAGAGGAAGGAGAGGAGAGGGGGTAGGGATGGGTAGTGGGCAGAGGGGTGTGGGCGGAAGGAAAACATGTTACACATAGGTTAAATGAAAACAGACTGCAAGTGGGAGATACAAAAAGAAAAGGTTATCAAAAGGACACACCCTGTATTGTTCTACTCATCTCCACACCCTGTATTGTTTTCTTCACCTTCGATATTTGGAAGGTAAATACCACATGCAGAATAATTCATGAGGAACAGGTTTGCCGCAATAGACTGAAACTTGTGAAAGGCACATAGAAGCAAGAAAAACACACACACACACACACACACACACACACACACACACACACACACACACACACACTTAGAGGACTTACTTCCAAACACAAATGAAAATAAAATCAACAGACTGTGTGCACTGCATATACACGCGCACAGACCGACACACATACACACACACCCCAATCACACTCACACACACACACACACACAACACACACACAATATACCAGTTACACATACACAAACACAGAATCATCTATCAATGTTATGCAATGTACACACACACACACACACACACACACACACACACACACACACACACACACACACAGAGCAACGTCCAAGCATCCCAAGGAAGTCCCTCTCAAACACGGACCTTTGATGTCTCTGTGAAGTTTATGCTCAGAATGGAGGTAGTGCAGGCCATGAAGAATCTCTCGCAGGATGATGGCGATGTCGTTCTCTGTGAACGATCCTGCCTTCATCAGGTCCAGTGCTGAACCACCGCCCAGGTACTCCATGATAATCCATAACTTGGACCCCTGTCACCAAACACATACACACACACACACACACACACACACACACACACACACACACACATACATACAATAAGGAAATCATTTTGAATGCAGAAAAAGGACTCAAACGCAGGCAGGTTCATAAGAAGAAAAAGTAAAAAACAAATCGATCGAAAAATGATCCCTTACGGACATCATTATTGACAATTTTATAAAATACATAAACACTAGACAAAATATCATCTAATGGAGTTTGCTTACAGCAAATGTTAAAATCCTCCCAGACTCACTTCAGATTCCCATACTGTGTAATAATATTAGGGAACATTACCTTACAGGAATATGACAACCCTGGGGTATCATCACTATGACATTGTTATCTCACAGTACTGGGGTCACACAGAGACAACTGAAAAAAAAAAAAAAAATAAATAAATAATTTAAAAAAAAGAGAAAATCTAGGAGGTCCAGGGTATGATGCCCAGAAAATTTTCTAAACTTGGCAATTTGGCACAGATATATAGCATATAAGTGGGCACAATTCTGTAACTATAATTCAAGAACTTTCATTAATTTCATCGTTTCATGTCATACATTTATATACCTATGCAAAACAGCCAAGGTTACACAGGAAATTCAAGACAGCATTCAAGATCATCAGAACAAGGAGAAACCACTATGGGTGGTTTGTTGTGTTGATTACTTTGCCAAAGTGGCCTGTCTGGTTTGAGTGAACATGATTTTCTGGAGCAATCTGGGCCCTGGCAATGAAGGTTATTCACCACTGAAGGAGCAGGCAATAATAAGCATGGATAAGAGTTTTAACTTTTCTTATGGAACAACAGAGGGCGTCTTCTACAACTTTCACTATCCAATTCCACCTCCAAGTACTTTTCACTTTTTCTTAAAAGTTTTCCCGGGCTATAGATATGGCTGATCTCATCGCTGCCGTCTTGTTCTTTCATACCTGGTCTCTGTTCCAAAAATGCTAGTGATGCTACATGTAGTGAAATGACTGAAGATGAAATGATTCTTGGATTTAATTGCTTTCTGTGCAATGTTGTTTTTCTTCATTTCTTTTTCCCCATGAAAGAAAAAAAGAGGCAAGGGAGACAGTTTTAGGTTCTACTGAAATCTGCAGAGTGATACAAAAAGTTCCATCCCTAATACTGTGAGTTTTAGTGTCAGTCAAATATCAGTCATTCACATCACTCCATTTCTCTCTGAACTTCCACACGTAACTTGCACAGACACCACCTCATGATAGAAGTTCCACCACACTTGTTTGTGCAGACTACTCACCTTGAGATATGACCCATAATATTTGGTGACGTAAGGACTGTCACACTGAGACAACACCATGATCTCTTGCTGGATATCCTCAATCTCATCCTCCGCCTCTTCTAGGTCGATGATCTTGATGGCCACCACCTCCTGCGTGCGTGTGTCAATGCCCTTGAACACCTCCCCAAAGGAACCTTTCCCAATGCGTTCCAGCTTGGTGAAGCGCTCCTCAGGGTCCACAGTCTGACGCCCCTGGGGAAGAAAAAAATGGTCCAGTCTGAGCATTCTGAGAAAAAGAAAAAAAAAAAAGAAAAAACTAAAGCTGCAATCCCTCCAGCTCCCTAGCAACTGCCAGCTCCCCATGCTGTTTTTCACCACTGCCTTTGCACTTGTTAATTACAATTTAAACACCAGCCTATAGTGCATGCAGAAATAAAAAGCCCACTGCAGGATTTTTTTCCTTACAAAACCTATTTCCATTAAAGAAAAGTGACTTCTACAGTAGAGTTTGTGATTTTTGCTGCGTATGAAATAAAGCCTCTAGGCAGGCTTGGAGCGCAAGCTTTGCCTCAGAAGTCATCAGTCTAGGCCAAAACTGATCAGTAACTGTGTCCCAAATTAAACAACAGCTGAACTGTAAAACTGTTTTTTAGAAATAATCAAAATGTCAGTAATGAAATACCGCAACCATTATCAACATATACAAATTCAATAATCTTGAATTAAGACCAAATCGTGCACTTAGGACTAGACTGGAGTGCATCTACAGAAGGTTGCGAATGTATTAGCACTGTGACCAGGTATGTTGAAATGCTTGCAACATGGATTTTGCCTGATTTTGTCAAATCAAAATTACAGTCTGCACACGATAAATGCCTATTGTTCTTGTGTACTGAATCAATGCGCATACTAAAAGCTCAGACCATTGCTCCTTTCAGTCGTTTTCACTCTGATATAAGAGCATGACTGCTGATCACCATGTACTAATTGCATCACCTAGCTGATGTTGGTAGGATGAAAGAAGGGAGGGTGTGTGTGTGTGTGTGTGTGTGTGTGTGTGTGTGTGTGTGTGTGTGTGTGTGTGTGTGTGTGCATGTGCGTGGGCGAACAACCACATTCTTTCAGGACTCCTGCTGGCTACGGACTCAGGCAGTCCCTAACATCCAGAGCAGAATTCTAAAAGGTAATCAATGATCATGGAGCATCTGAATCCTTTCATTTACATTTCAACCATGAATCCAATATCACCATTTTCCCTTTATAGATCTGGTGCATCACCCAGCTCACACATTTCATTCTAAGTTCCCATGCATGTGATGTGATGCTGTATCAAGAAATGAGGCATTCTTTTCCATTCAACACTGATTGGGCAGCACAGTAACAGATCTGTGGGGGCTCACACCACAGACTTGAACCTGCTTTCAGCTTTGGTTACCCGCACTGCAGAACAATAAAGAGTCACTGAGTGACTGCTATTTTTCACGTTCATGAAATCGACTGACGCCTGAAACACATTTTAAAATATTTTGTGCATCATGACAGTAGTAAATGACTGTTAACAGGAATCATGTTTTCCATGATGCTGGTACTGGCTGTCCTCTCAGTACCTGGAGACTCATGAATGGAAAGGCTGGCAAAATCTGTAGCACACTCACTGACACAAAAATGACAGTGCGGAGTCTGGCTTAATTTTTTTGCGTTCTGTCAGGTGTCAAAGAAATGGTACCAGAAAAACAAAACTACCAATATCTGATCTCTTTTTTGGCATAAAGTGATACTGGGGATGTGTCATGTGTTTTGGCTTTATCAAGACCTGCACAAAAACTAGACCATATACACTACACTGTATTTATTATGGCATGAGAACTTGGCATGTACTGGATACAACACAATCACAAATGCATTGACAGTCACTGAGTCAGACTCAGGGATAAGAATGTTGGCAGAATTCACTCTCCATCCAAAGAAGATCTTCATTTGAGCATGTCAACAGACTCACTCAGTGCATACAAACGTAATAGACAAGTCCATTTGAAAAATGCGCATATGACACACTTCTTTGAGAAAAACCGCCTCACCCTCACTTCATATATGTTCATTTTGAAGTGTGAAAAAAAAAAAAAACCCGCCTCACCCTCACTTTCATATATGTTCATTTTGAAGTGTGAAAAAAAAAAAAATACTCTACTTTGGGACATGGAATCTCAAACCATACTTTTTACTTAAAACCTCCGTTTATCATCCAGAATGTTAAGGTAGTTTCAAATTTATTTACAAATGCAAAATGAAGCGCTTCTAGCCCATGGCATTTCCCAATAAAAAGTGTGTTCAGCTGTTCACTGTATACAGAAAGCAACAAATGGGATACCATCATCACAACAGCATTCTGCTGGATAGCAACATAATCAAAACCATGTTATCTGAATGATGCCCCACAGCGTATACACAGTAAACCCCTTCCCTCATTCTGGTAAATGGCATACCAAAGCACCAATGTACACACAGCTATCACCAACCACCATCTTCCCAGCCTAACACTGTGTTCATTTACATAACCCCTAAGCGCATTGGCCAGGTGCTATATCCAAACAGTGACAGTGCTATCAAGGAAGCGTCCTCATTTTTCAATAACTGTTATCTTTACAACACGGCAGCGTTACTACCCATCCTTTCTTTCTCACTGTGAATGCGCCAAAAAGAGGCTGGATGGTCTGAGTATGCATTTCTATACTCAACATGAAGAAGTCACAACGAACTATCAAGTCTGAAACAGTGGTGCCTTACTTTTGATCACACTTGTCATGCTGATAAAAGTGGTGGAATGGTGTGATGAAGTGGAAACCTAAACTGGAAACCTAAATCTGAAAGTTTTTCACGTAATTTTCATGGCAAACAACAAATGCTTTCTTTTCAAATTCCTTACAAGCACAAACACAAAAAAAACAAAAAAAAAGAAAAATCAGACTGCAGTACTGACAAAAACACAAACCTAAAATAAAAAACCTGATTGTAGTATTCACAAAAACACATATCTAACCCCCCCCCCCCCCCCCAAAAAAAAAAAAATCTGCAACACACACACACACTTCTCTCTCTCTCTCTCACACTCACACACACACACACACACACACGCACACACTCTCTCTCTCTCACACACACACACACACACACACACGCACACACACACACACACACACACACACACACACTGACTGACTGACTGAAACCAATTTATTGTCAGATTAACTCTAAAGTTGTACTGACATTTAAGAAAAACATTATGAACAGAATACAACGTTTTTCATTCAAAGCAAAGAAGCATAATTAACACACCAAAGTACGCGCGCACACATACACACACAAGCGCACACACATGCGCGCGCGTGCGTACTCACGCACATACACATACGGATGCGCGTGCCCGCGCGCACACACACACAAAAGTACGTACTTACATAAATACACAAATACACGCATCTCAATACGAACACACTCATACCCTCACATACACTCAAACTTGCACACTCACACACAGACTTACACACGCCCACACACACACACACACACACACACACACACACACACACACACACACACACACACAGACTTACACACGCCCACACACACACACACACACACACACACACACACACACACACACACACACACACACACACAGACTTACACACGCCCACACACACACACACACACACACACACACACACACACACACACACACACACACAGTGGTCTGATTGCTTTTTTATTTCAAAAGAAAAAAGAAAAAATATTAATCTCAAGATTCACAATTCTCCTGACCTCCAGAGTTTCTTCAATTTGAAAATGTCCAGCAAAAAGAACATTTCCCTCTGTAAGATGCCAAGGGTGCAGCACACACTAATCCACTGTTGCTTTATAATCTATGATTAGCTTTCTGACTGCTTCAGTCACCTTGACATTAACTCAAAAAAATCACAAAAGAAAATGAAAATGGCATGACAGGCAAATTAAACACAAAGTCAAATACTGCCACTTCTTGTGGGTTGGTTTGCTGAGGGCTTGCTGTTGTGTTACAAAAATAGTATCTTCCGGCTGCTCCTGGGGGAGCTGGAGCGGATCGCCCGGGACCGTGGACAATGGCGGCGGTTGTGGATGGCCTATGCCCCTCCAGGGGCTCAAGGCCTAAGTAAGTAAGTAAGTTAAGAACTGTTACACTTACAGCTGAGCTAAAAAAAAAAAAAAAAAAAACCCTCAAGTTTTCTCTTTAGTTGCTTTAGTGCTTTTAACACCTTTATATTTTGATAAAGTAGAAAAGAACCAAACTGGGTAACTGTTACATGCATTTTTATCTACTCATCATGAATAGTAAGTACACGCAACTACACACAATGTGTGAGACATACTTCACAAATTTTATCTACAATGTGCTGAGATGCAAACACATTGAGCTAGTTTTCAGGTATTTTTTTTTTTTAATTATGGAAATGTAGATCCTCAGTTGCATCAGCATCATTAGTTACCATGGCGCACTGATTAGTCCCACAAATTCACAGCTAGAGGACCACAGGTTTGATTCCCATCCAAGCCATTCATTTATTTGTGGGATTTTCTGTCCTCACCAACTCCTCTATTCACAGTTAACTCTGTTAAGAGCTAAACTGGTAAGAGTGAAACCACACATCCAAATTTCATCCACTTAAAAAGATGTCTCTCTATGAGTATTGATCGAACCATGTGACCAACATTGCAGATGTGTCTGTATTCTCAGGCCTCTCACGGCCTGGTTGACGGCGGCAGTATTTATCATGAAAGGAGAGGCTCCAGCCAGGATATGACTGTGGATGGGAGGGAGGCCTGAATATGCGGCATGTGGGTAATGCTTCCTAAGTGGCTTGGAAGATGAGACAGAAAAAAAAAAAAATAAAAATAAAAAAAAAAACAAGACAAAATTGGACAGCTGGCATCTGTGGATGTGTGACACTGACAATCACGGGAGGGAATTTTTTTTTAAGCTTCCTGCAATCAGGGTTAAGGACCATGATAAATCACTTTCTCCAAGACAACAAAATTGTTTCCAGCCAGACTGGTCAGAACTGTCCAAACAAAAATCTTATGGAATCCCACAAGGGGAATGCACATCAAGTGAACTGTCATCTGTTTATACTCTTAGTTGTCTGCTGTGAATGTTCATGCAAAGCAGAAGTGCATATTTTCCATTTTGTTTTGAAGAAAATAAAAATGTTTGCCGATAACTTCTAATGTCCCATTCTCCTTCATTCATTTGCAACAAATCTTGTATTTTTTTTCACTGAAGCAGGTATCCATCGATCATGAGCACTACTTATTTAGTACCTTTGTACGAAGTACAGATCATTGTAAACACACACACACACACACACACACACACACGCACACATCCCAAAACACAAAAACACCACCTTTTGAGAACAGTTTCACTTACATGAACATCTCGCCTGTCTTGTTGTCTTGAATATGGCTCATTATAGTGAATCTGTAGTTCACACAAGCTGCTGATGATGTGGGCCCCTTAAACTATGCTGCAAGCAGACAAAAAAAAAAAAAAACATTACCAAGTCTTAATCATACAGAAACAAACCACAAACCATCTTTGCATAAAAACAGGGTTAAACTTCACTCCACCACCCCTCCTCTCCACGATCTCCCAAATAGTGCACTGTAAAAAAAAAAAAAAAAAAAAAAAACACTGTACAATGTCATGCCTGAGGGCATGAATCCATGGGAAAGAATGTAATTCAGACAATCCAATAACAAGGATATGCACAACCTGTTACCACATCTCAAACCTTCATCTGACAGGTCAAATTAGGTCTACAACAACAATAACAACAAAAATGTGTGCAACAGGACCACTTACATGAATGCACACCTGTACATGTTGCATGCACATAAACACATGCACACTAAGCACATACTGAGGAATATATCTGCATTCAGATGGACCATTCACTGATTAAGCCTTGTCTGAACTTTGTGAAATATTCTTCACGATGTTCATCTTGAACTATTTTGAACTGCTATTGTGCTTTGTCTGAATGTTGTGAAACAGTCTTCATGATATTCATCTCACTATTTTCAACTGCAATTGTGTTGTCTGAATTTCGTGAAATCATTTTCATATTAGTTATCTCACTATTGTCAACTGCTATTGCACAAACACTGCCTTAAAATCAACAAAGCCCTTTTTTTTCTTAAGAGTTAACAAAAAATCTACAGATCTGATGGATATCAACCAAAGGATCCAGTAGCAGAGTAACCCTTATCTGAAGTATCTTTTTCATCCCTCCACTTCTACTGCTATTGTTTTCAAACATATCCAACAAACTCTGCTGCAAGGAAATAGATGAAAAAAAGAAGTCTGGTGCAGAAAACAAGGTTGGCATTTACCTCAACAAGAGAAGAAAATGTTAAAAAAGACTTTTAAAGCTAAAGCAAAACAGGTTTGCATTATCATAGTCTGGACATGTTCCTGGAGTTCTGTTCCTTCAAAAGGCAAAAACTTCTGGAATGTGTGAAGGAGACATGATCTCAGTCCCACATTTAGTTTTACATAATGACTGTGGGAAAAGCTTGGAATACTGGGACAAAACAAAAGTTGACACTGCTGCATCAAAAAACCATGCAGACAGAGCTCGTGTTTTGCTTTTCTTTCACCACCACATGCAACATGCATCATGATGTTATTCTGATCACAAAGGGTTACTCACTACTTAGAGTACAC
Organism: Conus betulinus; assembly: GCA_016801955.1. Lineage (NCBI taxonomy): Eukaryota > Metazoa > Mollusca > Gastropoda > Neogastropoda > Conidae > Conus > Conus betulinus. The sequence goes on from JADBJO010000482.1 coordinate 65,239, forward strand.
CAAAGGGTTACTCATTACTCCTAGTTCACATAAAGCGCATCTGTACTACCTCCTTATCCTACAGCCTGTCTGATGACAGTGCCACAGGAGTTCTGTTGAGGAGACTGGAGCGGATATGAAAGATTAGACTCACTCGCTCTTGAATCCCCTTCAAAACTGGGGTATCGAGGGTAGTGGTGGTGTCCTTGCAGCAATGTTTTAAGTCTAAATATAAACCTAGAAGAACCTATTCTGTGTTGAGCCAGAAGTTTATGACCCAAGCAGCAGCAGCTAAATCCCTAGCAGCAACATTAGTAGAATACATTGCACAGCAAGTATGTCAGCAGTGGGATGTACTAAACACATATCCACTCTAACTTGTTACACCAGAAAAAAAAAGTACTGTAGCATGATTACAACATGACAACATACATTGTGTGGCTCTGGAACAGATATATATATAATCCCAAGTTGTGTGTCTGTCCTATTACGAGCATGACACTCTGAAGTGAGAATCGTGTGTCCTACCATTTTCTGTTCTTTTTCCTTTACGACTGCAAGTGAAGAAAGAGGACTGAAGAAACACAAAAAAGACACAAGACACAGTCCAGGCAAGCAACAGATTGTCAGAAAAAAAATAATAAGGACAGAAAGAAACCCAGGAGGAGGAATGTTATGTTTCAGAGGAGGGATGGAGGGGGGATACTAAAATTCCATTTTTCCAAGCTTCCATCTATAGTCAGAAAAACAGCTGAAAGATTAGTAAGACTGCTTGCATTTTATTTCTTAACCAATGGAGAGCACAAATTTGTGAATATACAAAAAGTTCAATCCCTTTTCTCCTCCATCTTCATGTTTCAGAATTTGTTGTTCGTTTGTCTTTAAAGAAAAGAAACAGTTGAAAGTAACAGATATGCATGAAAAAAAAAAAAAGAAAAAGTTATGCAGAAATTTCATATGCCTGGTCTCCATCTAACACACACACACACACACACACACACACACACACACACACACACACACACACACACACACACTGTGTGCATATGTGTATGAACACACACTGAGACAAACGCAAGCATGTGCATGTGTACACACACACACACACACACACACACACACACACACACACACACACACACACACACACACATTCACATGCACATGTATGAACACACACAGAGAATCAAATCAAACACAAATCTAAGCTAAAAAGGAAAACTCTTGTTTAAAAATCTGGTCATAGTCAAAAGACATCTGAACAGCAGACAGGCACTTGGGAGAAAGCAGATTTTCATTAAGGTCAACAAATCTTGGCTCTGCCCTTTGAGTTAGCTCATGGATGGAAATCCTATTATTATGAATTTTCTGCCAAAGGGAACTCACAGCTGGTACTGGCTGAAACGGTTACTTTCCATGTTTGTTGTCTTAGGACGTACAAAAACCTGAACATCTGAATAGTTACTTCCATAGAAAGTTTTTATTATGCCACAAATATATCCATTATTCTGTAAGGTAAGGTAAGGTAATGTTGCTTATAACCCAGCCGACCACACAACAGGGCTGTCACCACATTCTGTCAATTGTTTATGACGTTATAACACTAATTTCACAGTGTTTACATTCAGCAGAAAATTTGTACTCATCAATGATGTGAACAGAACCTGTACAGGGGTTCATACAGATTTCCTGACAAAAAATTTAAGGACTTTTTAAGCACTATTTTAGTCAACGGCCTACTTCAGTCAGTGATGATTTTAAGAAAAATAATCATGAAATACTGACACAAATTAAATTACTGTCTAGGACCTTTTTCCATATGTGACAAAAGGCCTTGCTTTTGTCTCCACCTGGGTCTACCTGCACCGATTCTTTGCACTCTTCTCCTTCAGCCCAAACAACATTAATTTAAACAAACACTTCCTTGGCATGTTTGGCTTCTGTTCTAAACTTCAAGACCGCAGATCACTCTATCACGTGTCTGGGCTCTGTGAAGGACGATATCGAATGTAGCAGATCCTCAGTCAACACGGACACATACTTCTTTTACTTTCATACTTTTTCTTTTTAATCCAATTTCAAATTCTCTTTAACAGACACAAGGTTTTACACACAAACTTTATTCAAAGTCATTGGCAATGACAATAATTAAGCACTTTTTAAAGACCTATGAGCAAAAGCCTGATTTTTAAGGTCCCCAAAACTAAGCTTTTTAAGGACTTTAATTAAAGGAATGTACAAGAACTTTAAAGGACTGTACGAACCCTGCTGTATTATGTGCCG
>JADBJO010000482.1:72500-75000 GCA_016801955.1 Conus betulinus
GCGCGCGCGCGCACACACACACACACACACACACACACACACTTTTTATAGTTCACTCGTGACGAAAAGAAAAAAAAAAAACAATAAAGATTCATCGACTAGCATTTCAACCCGGCCCTGTCCATCGTGCCTAATCCAACCCAATCCCATCCTTTACCCAACCGTCCTCATTACTACCTACCCGCCTTCCCACTCTTCAACATTTGTGTTTCTCTCCATCCCCGGCACTACAAGACTGCCAGATACTTTGCTGATGAATAGGAGGGAGATTAGAGGAGGAGGAGGAGGGGGGCTGGGGAAGGCGTCACCCACGATCGACTCGGTCACTGAATGCGGCGGTGACATGGAGGGATTAAGGGGAGGTAGTGGTAATAGGGGCGCCGGAGGGGAGGGGGGGAGGCGGTGTCGGCAGTGACCTGATCATTGCAGAGGAAGGGGAGACGGATAGGGGTGGTGAGGAAAGGAGGTGACGGACATGAATACTCCCGTTGATCTGAGAAGGGGGGTGGGGGGGGGGGGGGGGGGGGGGGTGGAGGCGATACGAGGGGAGACTGATCACAAGGGCGAGGGGAGGAGGACAAAGAAACGAGAAAGGGATGAGCAGGAACAGGAAGGAAGGGGGGAGGTCTACTGGGAGGCATCAATAAGCCTGGGGAGTGACAGGACCCCAGGTCCTACGATCGCGGCCTAACACCTGAAGGAAAGAGGGTGGAGTGGGGATGGGAGGGAGGTTACAGGCATGACTGCTTCCAAACATTCAGTTGTTGAAAATTAAAAATGCAAATATCAACAGCAGCAGCAGCAGCAGCAACAGCAGCAGCAGCAGCTTTTCTATTTCCATGATGACATAAGTGAGTGCGTGCTTTTTTTTTTTTTTTTTTTTTTTTTTTTTTTTTTTTTTTTTTTTTTTCATCTGGGCATGACTTGAAAAGGGACTAAGAGTGACAAGCAAGCTGGAATTTGAACAGTTTCATCAGACATACATTTCTCTGAATTGTTTTCATTAAAAATAACGTAAGAACGATTTTTTTTTAAGCAAAAACAAAAACAAAGTAGGGGCAAATGAACTGATCCTCCAATTACCCCTAAATCAATTATCAAATGAACACACACACGCGCGCGCGCGCATGCACACGCACGTACGCACGCATGCAGAGAGAGAGAGAGAGAGAGAGAGAGAGAGAGAGAGAGAGAGAGATATTGCAACTCCTTCTCAATATTGGTATGCTACCACACTATTAGGGTTATTCGACAATCATCAACTAAGCATCAGTAAGAGAGAGAGAGAGAGAGAGAGAGAGAGAGATCATTATTGTATTTCCTTTTCCAAAATGTCGATACGTTATATAAAAACAGGGACGGTGAAAATGCATCAATAGAGTCAACAATGAACATGACACATTATCATGACGTGATTCAAATGCATAGATAAAATTAGCAGTGCTAAAAGCACGACAGTTTTGCGGTAATGCGTCAATAAATCAGTTGACCTTGACACTCGTTTTATGAAGATCTGATAGCAATGCATCTATAAAAATCAACAGTATAGGAATAACAAGCACCTGTTATGATGTGGTAAAAAGATTTTTTTCTGTCAATAAATAGGATGCAACTTCATACATAAGAAACGCTGCAACACACGTGATGTTTGTCATAGTTCATGTAACGTGGCTTTAAGAATGATGACTGGCTGTGAAACGTGTTATCAGTTTTTCCCTGAGAGATTCTGCATTTTGGTGGCATCGAAAATACGATGGAAGTGTCTTTCAAAGCACACAGCTGGAGTAAGAAGTTTATTGAATAGATCTATTTTATGAGAACCTGAAATCAGTCCCGAAGATTGGTAATGATAATGGTAATGTTGCTTATAGCCCAGCTGGCCGCAAAGGGCCATATCAGGGCTGTCACCGCGTTGAAACGAATCACAGGTCATTAAAAAAAAAAAAAAAAGAGAGAGAGAGAGAGAGAGAGAGAGAAGAAGAAGAAAACAGAAAGAAAAAAAAAAGCTTATTCACACAACCCTTTTAAACACACATAAAAACGCACCGGAAATTTAGTTAAAATTCTTTCTTCTGTAAAATCTTAGGTCAGATGAAATATGTTAGTCTCTTTCAGAAATTCAAAGATCACATCAGGTGGGACATCTCTGAACAAGGTTTTCATAGAGTCTGATGTAAAATGTTTATTTCTCGCATCATGCAAGTCCCAACACTCTAAAAGAACATGTTTCACTGTGAATGGTACATGACATGGAATGCACCACGGAGCTTCTTCGCCTTTTAAAAGATAAGAATGGGAGTAAAAGGAGTGGCTTATACGCAAACGGCAGAATACTGTTTCTTCCTTGCGATTGCCTCGGGAACATGGTAAAAACTCTTTCACTTTCGACGGAGTTTAAATAGTTTGTTATCCGTCTGCAAGTTCCATTCCTCTTGCCAGAGGTCTTCGACATAAGCCTGGGTTTTGGGGTTTCAGATCAGTGTGAAGATTGCGCAGCCTC
>JADBJO010000482.1:80000-137500 GCA_016801955.1 Conus betulinus
GACAATTAAAGAAGAAGAAGAAGAAGTCGTCGACGACGACGACGACGACGACGAAGAAGAAAGAAGAAGAAGTAGAAGAAACCAAGAGAGAGAAAGGAAGAAGGGAACAAAAACGGGCGTCTCACACGCACTTCTTTCTCCTCTGACAAGACACAATCCTTATTGACGAAGGTGTAACCGAGCGAAATGCACCAAGCGACCAAGGCACATTTGCCTGTGAAGGTCGGCGAGCATTCCGCCAACTGACCTCCGGAGTATGCAGTTAGGGAAGGTCGGCAAACAAAGGAGCCCCGCCTAGTCATTGACAATCAGGTGTGACTCCCTTACCCCAAACAGGACAGGAACGGGAGAAGGAGAAGAAGCCAGCATGTGTGTGCGTGCGCGCGCGCGCGCGTGTGTGTGTGTGTGTGTGTGTGTGTGTGTGTGTGTGTGTGTGTGTGTGTGTGTGTGTGTGTGTGTGAGAGAGAGAGAGAGAGAGAGAGAGAGAGAGAGAAAGAGATGGGGGGGTGAGGGGGGTACTAAGAGGAGAAGAGGGTGGGGGGTAGGGAAGGGTTGGTTGCATTTTGAATACAGATTGTGTTCACAGAGTTTTATACGTAGCTGAGACTGCGTTTGTCATAGTTGCTTGTGTCCACTGTGTTCTGAGCAAAGCTTCATTGGATTGATCGATATAGCCAACGTCAACAATGCTTTGCAGCCAACCGTCAACAATGTTTTGCAGCCAACATCAACAGTGCTTTGCACACAGCTGCAGTGTATTTGTAAACATAGCTCGTGTCCTCTGTGTTTTGTGCAAAGCTGCACATAATTTGTCAATAAGGCTCGTGTATTTTGCGCACAGCTGCATTGCATTAGTCTGCTTAGCTTGTGCCCACTGTGTTTCGTGCAAAACTACAGTGCATTTGTCAACATAACTTTCATTTTCAGTATTTTGTTCAAAGTTGCTCTGGGTGTGTCAACAGAGTTTGTGTCCACTGTCATTCGTGCAAAGCTGCACTTGTTTCGAAATAACAGCTTATGTCCACTAGGCTTCGTCGCAAAGTTTGACTGCAGTTGTCAACACAGCTGGTATTCACTTGTTTGTGTACGAAGATGCACTGGATTTGACATGCTTTTGTTCACTGTGTTTTGCACAAAGGCATTTGTCAGCGTAACTTGTGTACACTGTGTTAAGCACAGAACCGCACTGCATTTGTCGTCATAGCTTGTGTCCACTGTATCCTCTTCGAAGCTTTACTGCCTTGGTTAGAAGCTTTACTGCCTTGGTTGTGTCCCTTACATTTTGTATAAATTCTCACTGCATTTGGAAACAAGTTCTGTGTCCCTCCTATTTTAGTATAAAGTCTCACTACATTTGGCAACAGAGCTTGTTTTCCAGTGTATTCTGCACAAAGCTATTTATTCTGCGTTTGTCAGCATGATATGTGTCGACAGTGTTTGCACAAAACTGAACTAGGCCCATTTGTCAATTTGTCAACGCCACTTGTGATCACTGCGTTTTGCACACAAAGCCACACTGCTTCCGTCAAATGGGCTTATGTCCACTGTGTTAGTAAGTTGCACTACACTGTTTGTACAAAGCTACACTGTGTTTGTCAACATTACTTGTTTTTACTGCGTTTTGAACGAAGCTGCTCTGTGTTTATCACGGTAGTTTTGTGTTCACAGTGCTTTTTGTAAAGCCGTTCTGTATTCGTCAATATAGTGTGTGTGTCACTGTCCTTTGAACAAAGCTGTACTACGTTTGTCAACATGACGTGCGTGCGTGTGTGCGTGCGAGCGCGCGCGTGTGTGTGTGTGTGTGTGTGTGTGTGTGTGTGTGTGTGTGTGTGTGTGTGTGTGTGTGTGTGTGTGTGTGTGTGTGTCTGTGTCTGTGTGTGCATTGTGTTCTGCACACAGCTGCACTGCATTTGTAAACATATACTTGTATCCACTGTTTTGAACAAAGTTGCGACGGCATTTGTCATAGCAACTTGTATTTACCATGTTTGGGCACACGCATTTGTCATAGCAACTTGTATTTACCATGTTTGGCACACGCATTTGTCATAGCAACTTGTATTTACCATGTTTGGCACACACCTGAACTGTGTCAACACAGCCTGTGTCTACTAAGTTTTGCACTACTCTACAGTTACCAGCATAACTTGTGTCCATTGTGTTTCACACTAAGTTGCATTGAACTTGTCAACAAAGCTTGTGTCTACACTGTTTTGCACAAAACTGCAATGCATTTGTAACATAGCTCATATCTACAGTGTTGTGCACGACGCTGCATCGTATCTGTGTCCCTCGTGTTTTGTATAAAGCTGCACTTGGCGTTTGTCAACACAGCAGTGCATTCACGGTATAGTGCACAATGCTACATTGCATTTGTCATCATAAGATTCGTGTTTTACAGTGTTTTGTATACAGCTACACAGCATTTGTCAACAGAGCTTGCGTCCACAGTTTTTTTTTCATGTTTGGTTTCGGTTAAGCGGAGAGAGAGGAGAGAGAGAGAGAGAGAGAGAGAGAGAGAGAGAGAGAGAGAGAGAGAGAGAGAGAGAGAGAGAGAGAGAGATGAATCAAACCAACGGGCCAACCAACCAACCAAACAACAACGTCAATTTCAAGGGGTGGGTAGGGGGGAAAGGGGGGGGGGGGGGGGGGGGGGGGGGGGGCGGGGGGGGGGGGGGGGGGGGAAGCAAGGGGGCGGGGGCAACTCCGGTTCCAGCTGAAGCGCCAGGTCCTGTGACGGCTATAAAGACAGTTAGTTCGAATAATAATAATAATAAATAATAATAATAATAATGAATACTTATATAGCGCCTATTCTCGGCTAGAGACCAAGCTCTAAGCGCTTTACAATCCACACTCGTTTACACAACGGGCTGCCTACGTGGGTAGTGCCGACTGAAGAGCTGCCAGATGGCGCTTCATTCAGTCGTTTCCCGTGACATCCAGTCAGTATCGTTCAATATCGTTCACTCAATTTTCTCACTTCCTTCATTCTCTCCATATCTCACGCAGGGTGCATGCTATGTGTAACGTGTCATCCATACCAACGGCCAAACTGGCCTACTCTTCCGAAAGTTGGTGATGGGATTTTACGTGTGTGCAAGATGTTATGCATGCGTTCACACACGGAACCTCGGTTTATGGTCTCATTCGAAGGACTGTAAGGGAAATGGAGTCAGAACCATGGTTAACTCCGAGGGAAAAATCCCCCTGTACCGAAACGGCCCGGCGGAGATTCGAACCCGCACCCTTGGATTACGAGTCATGCGCTCTACCAACTGAGCTGTCCCGGCTCTTAGGTGACAACCCTGACATGGCTCTCTGCAGTGGGCTGGGCCATGTAATCAGCACGACGAATTGAATCGTGCACGTTAATCATGGATAGCTTCTACACTGCCCAATATGCTCTGTACAGCCGGCGCTGCCATTGCAACAAGTTCGATTTTTAATCGGTTGCGCACTGCAGCGAGGTGCATGGACCTGTACACAGGTAATTAGACCTCCTATCAAGAGATCGACCCATGGTGCACAGCTGACGCATGCTGAAGTGTAGTGTATGAGTGTATGAGTCCCTGACCTCCTTTAAGGGGCCCTCACACATAGCACCTTGACAGCCTGCGTCTGACAAGTCAAGCCACTCAAGATATATATCTTCAATCTGTTTGCAATATTGATAGCAGTGTTGAAAGATACAAAAAAAAAAAAAAGAAAAAAAAAAAAAAAAAGAAAAGAAAGAGAAGAGAGAGAGAGAGAGAGAAAAGAAAGAAAAGAAAAGAACACACACACACACACACACACACACACACACACACACACACACACACACACACACACACACACACACACACACACACACGTAGTGTCTTTGGATTGCTCTTCAGGATACTGTTCGTTTACTTCGCTTTCACTCCTTGACAAAACGGTACCTACAACCCCTCTCCATCTCTGCTGATCCAGCTTCAAATGGCGTCGGTGATAACCGGGGCCTGTTTTAGCAGGATTGGATCTCTGGCGGACGAAGGCGTCTGTGTTTTTGTATTGAAGCCTTGTCTTTGGTAGCTACGTCGAGCAGGGCGCAGAATATATATATATATATATATATATATATATATATATATATAGAGAGAGAGAGAGAGAGAGAGAGAGAGAGAGAGAGAGAGAGAGAGAGAGAGAGAGTTTAAACAGCTCAGTCTCTATGTCCATCTTCTTTCCGTCTAGAATTCAATCCATCTTCGCTACAAACAAGACAAACGTCTGTAACGGGTCAGGAATGAATTGTTGGCAAACCTCAAGTTTACGGCCACATGCTTTCCACATCCACTCGCCTTCAAACCTGTTTTATCTCCGTCTGTTTGTCTGTTGTCCGTCAGAGTGGAGTTTGTTATGAGCTCTACTGGGAAGACAGGGATCACACAGCTTAGTTTCATCCATTTAATGGATGCGTCTCTGACAGCGTCACTAACATTTTCTGACCAACCAACACTGCATGTGTCTGTATTTCTCGAACCTGGTTGACGCCGGGATATTTGAACGTAAGCATTGAATACAGCCCTATCATGCAGTCTCAGAGGAGAATCGAAATCCATCCATGGAGATCATCAATACATCACTTCTCAGCGCAGGATTGTCCCCGATGATTCGACAATTCACCAGTTGTTGTGCATTTATAACAAGCAATGTTCATCTGTCGTTTGATGTGGAGTTACAACACTTCATCATATCTCATCTTTTGATCATGTCTGGTACAGAGGTTTTAAACGTTAATTCGAAGCGAACCATATTCAGTAGAAGTTTTTGGCCTCGTCCATTGATTTTGTCTCTTGAATTATATGCAAGCGGTTAATTGATATTAAGGTGACTAATAGGACTATCTTAGAATCCTAGCAAGCGTTCCCCAAGGCTCAGTTCTAGGATCGAAAACATTCATTTCTCATTTATATGAAGGACATTACAGACGATGCTTGAATTGAAACCGAACTTTCTGCAGGCGATACCAGCATATCCTTCACACTTAATAAAATCAGTTCAGATCTGCTACAGACAACGTAGCCTATTTGGCTAAGCTGTGTACGTTAACATCTAATGAGAAGACAGGAGTACTTGACTCTCTACGGGGCAATCACCCAGTTTTATCCCTTTCATTCAGACTCATCTGCAAAGCACTGATAAACACTAGCAGCTGAGACTTGTACTTCAGAACACTTGTTAGTGGAATGAACATTTGGACTTAAGCACAGGCAAACACAGGCTTAACGTCACTGTATGTTGTTTTCCTGTCTAAAGAGCTGTGAGTACGTAACTGACATGAGGGCCGTAAAAATCATGATTATATAAATCTTTCATATACCTCGCTGCTAGTATGCAGGATAACTGCACTGATGTACAATCTAGTTCTCTGAGAGAAATCTATAGGTAGAAGCAATAAACATAGCTGTTCTTATAACAAAACAAAAACAAACAAAAAAGAGAGAAAAAGGAGAGTCTGGATAGATGTTGTTCACGTTAGTAAAGGAAGAAAAGGCATGGAATTATACATAAAAACAAAACGGTTGATGAAATGTTTCAGCATTATTCATTTGATCTTTTGTCTGGTCTTTCTCTTCTCTGCTGGTATGACTGACAAGATTTTTCATTGAAAGGGTTACTTGTATTTCAACCGTTTGAAACTGTGGTTTTTATGTCTAGTAATGACATTTTACTGTGTATAAAAAAGGTCTTGTCTCTTTGTTACGCTTTTTTCCATTCAGTTCCCTGTCTCCGATTTCCCTTTTTTTTCCCCTTTACTTTATTCTACTTTTTGTTCTCTCTCGTGTCAGTCTTTGTATTTTCTTTACTTCGTATTGATGATAAAACTTGATTTTCAAGTAATGATATAAAAAGTAAATGTTTGTTCTACGACTTTTTCAGAAAGACAGGGGGTTAGTTACCGCCAAGGACATATACAAACAAAGTACAGGACAAGACACAATACATTTCGACTCATGGGTCTTCTTCAGGCGAAAACAAAATAACATTTAGGACAGTGAAAACGAAGAACGAGAAACCACTTATCTTCTCATATTCACCGCGCGACCAAAACGCTTGTTCTACAGCCGTAAAGTCAGCCAGTTGTGTAATGCAGTTTTGTAGAGCACCTTATAAGCTGTCATTTTGTTATTGGTCTTCTTGTACTGAGTTTTGAGTAATTGTAATAAAACATTCGTGAAACCCCCCATTTAACCCCCCCCCCCCCCCCCCCTCCCCCCCCCCCCCCCCCCCCCCCCCCCCCCCCCCCCCCCCCAAAAAAAAAACAAAACAAAAAAAAAACCACGCGACAGTTACACACTTCCATCGAAACCAGCTTAAAAATAGTGGTTGATCTAGACGATCAAAAAATCACCACGCAACAGTTACACACTTTTTACAACAGACTTCAAGTCAATGAAAGCTTTCATGACTAATCTTCAAGAAACAGAATCCGCGATATGAAGCTTCCATTCTCTACGAAAATACACGGTCATGTGTGTACACGTTGTCTGAAATACAGTCCAGCCTTTATCATTGAAAACACATAGCCTACACACACGCATGCACGCACGCACGCACACACGCACACACGCGCGCGCGCACGCACAAGGGCCCCTTACCAACACGACTTCCACCGACACCACAAACGGTGCCAACAACAAAAACCACTAAATTAATTAGGGAGAGGTGGGCAGGAAGTGTAAAAAGATGAACTTATTTCTGGATTGCCAGTCTTCTTTATTCACAAATACGAAGATTGCTCGTTCTCCGTTTTCAGTGTTTTCTGAATCTTGTTTCTCTTGCCTGAAGAAGACCAAGGAGAGTCGAAACGTGTCGTGTTTTGTCCTGTGAATTGTTTGTCCCTTTCGTCCAACTGAACAGCATTTTTTTCTATTAAGTTTGTTTCAATCCTCACCTGCAGCCACCTCACTTTGGGACTTAACACAAACAGGAGCTTTCTATGGGGATGCACGGAAGATTTTACGTAAAATCTTCAGTGCATCCTCAAAGACAGTTCATAATTAATGACTGAGACAATAGTTCAGTTGTGTTGTGTGGCAGATAAGAAAACTTCAAAAACAAACAAACAAACAAATAAACAAACATTTTTGTTTATTCAAATGCTTGAAACTAAGTATTGACTTTTGTTCCTCACAGTTTTCTGTTAGTTGTAAAGTTTTTTGTGTTTAGACATGCCAAGGAAGGTAATCCACTTTGTATACTTCTGGCTTGCTGGGCTTAGTACCGGTTCCGCCAGGTGGCACTGAGAGTACGCCATTAATCAGTTGGTCGCGTGGAACAAAGCTTGGGCTGTTACGAACTGACAGGGAAGGCGTGTAGCAATACTGCTATATTTAAGGTATGTATATAAAAAGTTTGCATCGTTAAATTTACAACGAAAATACAGAGGCGTAGTCGCAAAAAACATGTAGCGTAGTGCAGAACAATACATCTGAAGAAGAAGACATCATCATCACAATGAGAGAAGGCGCTTACTCGCGATCGCAAGTGTAGCTGATTTGAGGAGTGGTTGGAGGACGATAGTGATGGGGGTGTGTGTACGATAGGTCTTTTGCTTATAAATTGTGATAAACATTTGTTGTAAAGCAGTGTATGGCCAGTGTCTTTCATACGGGAGAAAATGAAGAAGCTCGTAAACGTGGAACGAAAATAACGGAAAGAGTTGGACGGAAAAATCAAAATGGCGGCGATCATCAACATTGAACATGAACATGTGGAACATAAGCCTACATCAGAAAGAAGAACATAAGCTGAATCTGAATGCTGTTTACACAATTGAAATTGAAAAAAAACCTCACCTCATTCTAGTGATACTCTTGGAATAATACGATAGAATGTTATAAAAGTTATTTTGTTGTAACAGTGAGTCCACCGTTCAGTTGGGACATGGGTATAACTATAAGATGTTGTATACACAATGTGCTAACTTAGCACAAGGCCTGCTGTTTTTACCAGAGCTTCAGATTTTTTTTTCATTCACCATAGGACTGTGTCACAGTATGTCAAATGCTGCAGTATAGTGTTTGTGCCAGTATACATATATATTATATTCATATATTTAGGTGAGGATAATTGAAGATTTATCATCTTTAAAAACTGCGCCCCCACCACCCCCCACCCCCTTACAGGCAATAGTATATTTATGACAACTGCAAAAACACAAGAATTTGACCACAAATGCTTGATCCACTCTCATGTTCTGCACGAACCTACTTCACCTGGGCACTGCCATGTTCAAAATCGTGTGATCGCAGGAACTGAGAGTAGGACAGTTCTAATCTTTGTACAACTACATGAATACATGAAGAAGGGTAAAGGCCCTAGGCTTTTCCTGAAACGAGATTTATTGCCCTTTAATGAAAGGCGGTACGATCTAAAAAATCGTCAAACCCGCTTCCGACAAAACTCAATGGAGTTTTAGGGACCTTGGGATCCGCTGTTGAAAATTCTTAGGTCCCTGCTATTAATTTACAATAAAAATTAGAAGACATCTGCTACACCAGTCCAACTGCTACACAGCACCATGGACCACAGTGCTCATAGACTATCATGGAAATCAGCATAAACATTTAGATAGCTGCTTTCAAACCAAATGCATCAGAAGCAATAAAAAATTTTTTTTGTAAAATCATGCTTTAGAATCCCCCTCCCTTACACATTTCTTTCTTCTGTGGTGAAACTCGTCTTACCAGGCTGGAAATCCCCAAACGTCTGATTGTCCACGATAGCTAAACATTATGGGAGACAAAGGGAAATGCTCTCTCTGTCTGTCCTTTGGGCAACTAGTTTTTGACCGTGTTGAAGAATGAAGGCAGAGCAATTACATTTCCTTCCCTTTTCATTTTTTTTTGCACATTAAATGCTATAAAAACCCATTCACACCCCCCTTTTTTTTTTTCCCCCCTCAGAACTACCCCTTCAGGGTGCTTTTTCACCGAGACAAAAAAAGGTGGGGGGGAGGGGGGCAGCATGGTTTTTTTTTTTTTTGGTAAGTAGCTGCATGCAGGCATTGTGTTAGACCTTTTTTGTTTCAAAAGACGTATGTAGATATATGCAATGGATTTTTGTACTTGGGGTGGGGGGGGGGGGGTGGGGGGGTGTGAAAAAATATGGAATGTTTTTGTATTTTTCAAAAGACCCCATTAAAAGTGATACACATGCCAAATTTCAAGGCCATAGGTTTAATAGTTTTTGAGATATTGAGCTTTAAAATTGGGTAAAAAATGGCGTTTTTCACGTTTTTGCCAAAGGGCCATGTTTGGACCCTCATATCTTCTGAACTATTCACCTAATATACTCTCAGATTGGCAGCAGAGTTATATCTGTGATGGATACACTGAGCCTATTTTTTTTCCAGAGCTCAATGATTATTCATTTTTTAGCTGTGCCTCTTCAAAAATGACTAAAATGCTGATTTGTCGACGTGTCATTTTGTGGCAAACACAGGGTACCGTTACTTAACAACCCATAACTCTGGAACGACACATGCTACAGACAAGTAGAGGTATCAAAATAATCAGCATTGAAGAAGGAACCTAAAGGTAAAAAAAACATCCATGAGTTCAACCTTCACCTTTATGTACAAATTACATCAAAGTAAACAAAATCACCTACATTCCACATATATTCCGTCATTATCACGGGGACAGAATCAAATGCTCAAGAATTTCACCAAGCAAATATGTTCCAAATAACAGGCAAATAATGAAATATATGTCCAAAAGGAACAGTAAATCACAACTGTCTTAAAAACTTTTCAAATACCAGAAAAAATCACCCTCTTTCCATGTTCCTGTTTTTCAATCACCATTAAGATAAAACTGGCCATCTCCATTTTGTACCCCAACATTAACAGTACTTTTAACATATTGTTTGTATCTTCTTTTCAGGGTTCCCTGCTGGGTACAGTCAATGCTCCAAACTCTGTTCTTTGGTAGAATGTTGAAGTCTGAATAAAAGACATATTTACTTGCAACTTCCCCAGTGGAGTCTGACAACGGCCATCTAAACAGGTTTTCTGTTTCTTTCTGGTCCATGAAGGAAATGCAAGCAAGGTCAGGTCTAACAATTTCTAGTACTTGACCAATGTAAAATGCATCATCATAGAAAAACTGCTACTGACTGTCCCTGGCCTGAGAAATTGAATGGAAAAATTCATAGTCTGATTCATCATCAGAAGACTGATGACAAATATTTATTTCATGTTCCAAAAGTGCTGAATGATCTGGCTCTTGTGGTTCTTCTTCAGTGCTACTGTCAGATTCTTGCAGGTATGGTCATCTTCTGAAATTTATCATCACACACACACACACACACACACACACACACACACACACACACACACACACACACACACACACACACACACATGCACACACACACACACACACACACACACACACACACACACACACACACACACACACACACACACACACACACACACACACACACACACAAAATTTTGAAATAAACTGAACACAGTTAATAACTGGACATTTGTTTTGATCTATCAGTGATGAAAATGGATTGTTTGAATTCAGAGACTGTGAATGAAAGTGCATGATAACTTTGAAGAACATTTTTTTTTTTTTTTATATACCAAGTTCTATCATCATTTATGGATATATGATTCAACAGTAAAATTTTTTTAAATACACATTGCCACAATTTTCAATAAGACTTTTAAGTGAATGCTACCAGCTACACACACACACACACACACACACACACACACACACACACCAGCTAGTCATTTTATTATAATATGCTTCAAGTTTCCAAATTCTGATTTTCTTACTCCTATCTTTTAGTACATATGCCACACTCATACTGCAGCTTCAAGCTAACATTCTCTTTAATTAGTTAATGAGTATTTTTGTTTACTTTTTTAGTTTTTTTATTTTCCTTTATCTCATTTATTTATCAATTTATTGATTTTATTAATTCATTGATTCATTTTGGTACAACAGTACTGCAAATTAATCCAAAAAAACTGCTGCTACTTTCAATTTTCATTGAGGTCTGAAACCTGAGTTATCGTCCCTGTCGAAGTTACAGCTGCCAAATTTTAATCTTACTTCGTAATTTTCGCTCTAGACAAAAATCATAAACCTTTTTATAAAAAATCTGAACGAGCTTGGGTAAAAGTTATTCTATGAAATTGTTTTTAAAAAAACTAAAAGGTTGATCACCGATTGCAACCATTAGTACTGATCACGGGAGCTAACAACCACCACTCGACCGAGCACATGTCTGATGAAAAAAAAAAACACTTCTAAAATAATTTCCAGAGTTAAGAAACACAAATTCCTTGAAAATAACAGGGCAAGGGCTTAAACAAATGAATCGTTCGCATACTTACCAAGATCACGCTCAAAATCGTTGAGATCCATCGGTTTAAACTCGCCACTCGACTCGAAAACATCGTGTCAGCTTCGTACCCCCCGTTGTCGGAATGCTGAATGCCGATTGGACTACGGGGTTCTCTCTTTATCCTGGCCGGAACTTATACACAGCAGCCTGTGCGTCCTTATATACACGAACGAAAAGAGCATTGATTTTTCTACAAAACGAGTGGTCTTTCAATATGTTTTGTTCAGAATTAGCGATGTTGATATGCTTTTGAAGTTTATGCTAGTCTTTCGGGCACAAAATTTGCGGGCACTTAATGAAAAAAAGGAACTATGACGAACTTTATACCGATCAATTCTGCAGGTTTTTCTGTTTCATATGGTACCAACATCGTCGCTGTGCATATAGTGTGTCAAAGTTCGAACACTTTTCCGGATGTTGTGTGTTTGCGGGTCACGGATAGCCCGCGGCTTGAATCGTTGCACAAGCTCGCCAACGCAGTGTATGGTTTTGTGTGTTTAGATCGTTCACAATAAAAGCACACTTCTTTCATACCATAAAAAAACACACAGACTTCATGTTAGAGGTTCATTTTAGATGTGGAGATATTTTTTATTTGACAGTGTGAGTAGTTGAGGAGTATGAACAACTGCTGTTCTAGAACTTTGCCAAATCTGCTGTACAGTGTTTACAACATTCTCACACTGGCCTTGAGTCACACTTGAAATGGCATATCTCTCCCCTTTTTATAACGGTTAACCGTCGCTTGTAAAAAAGTGGCATTCGACTTGTTTAAAGCAGGCAACTGAAAATTAGTTTTAAAAAATGCAGAGAATCAGCTGCACCTGTGTGCAGGTGGAAATGGTTGTGTGTCCCTATACACAGTGGCCAGTCAAAAGATGGAACGGGATTTTATGTGCGTATGATAAGTTGATTTCGATCAGTGGTCTCGGTGGTAATATGAACACTGCCATTATTTCTGTCGAACTTCTACGAAATAGTCAACGAGAGCACCAAACATAGGAACATTGCCCAAATGATTTTGCCAGTCTGTCATTGGGAATGCTGAAGAAAAGGATAATCAATCTTTTCAGTCAAATTGGAGGCCTTCCCTTGATCCTGGCGAGTTTTTAGTTGGCAGGATGTGGAACTGATGTTAAAATTTGGATGCTTAGGCATCTCAACTTTGCAGTTGAAGGGTTTGATTGCATTTTTCAATGAAACTTGGTTACCGTATCTCTTTGAAGTCTAAGAGAGTTGGCAACTTTTAACTTGGAACAAAATTGTCAAAAAGGATCTTTCTTATGACTGAAAAAAAGTGTGCACCCCCGCGGACTGAGACAATCGGTGCATCAAATTATGCAGTCTGTGGAAAATAACCCCAGTCTTTTTTTTTTAATTTTTTTTTTTATAGGGAACACTGGACATACTCAGGATTTTAGAAAGATAATTCAGAAAATGAGAAAAAAGCAAGGATAAGAAAAGTAGTGAGAAATACAGAACAGTCTTTTTATTTAAAATGCTCCGTTGTAAGATCATCTGCTACATTGTAAATGATAGTCACAATGCTTAACATGTGCGGTATGTCGGTGTCTTACAAAGAGAGTGAATTTGGTTGCTGCTGTACCTCCAAATTCATGTTCATCTGAAGCTTTGGTCTGCCTATATTTGTTATGTATCTGTCCCATTTTAATTTTCAGATGTTCTTTAAGGCATTCAGCTTAAAAACAGAAGATTCAGTCCAGATATTTTGATCAGGATTTATTATCCAAAAATTGTCACGGACTTAGTCCACCTATATACAATTACAAAAGAGAAGGTAAGACTTAACTATATACCTCTTAGTAACAGTTGTCACCATTTTGAGAAAAGAAAAAGAAAAGAAAAAAAATGTACTAGAAAAAGGTACACCAATGACATGGATCAGAGGGAGATGAACATGCAAACTAATATAATGCTGAAAACCTTACAAGTACTTTTGAACAGGAAAGATAAAGTATCTTGCAACAAGAAAAAAAATCCAGTGCATTGAAATTCTCCGCATAACAGGACCTTTGTATGTGTGTGATAAGACTCAGAGCTGTGCAGTTTTGAGAACAGTTCAGATATGATTTCTTTCTATTGTCAACAGAAAGACAACATGTCACACAGAACCTTTGAAAAGGATCGCCCTGGAAAGCTGTTTGTGGGTGGGCTGGCTGAAGACATTGATGAGAAAACACTAGAACGAGAATTTTCAAAGTTTCGGTCGAATTACAGAAGGTAAGGCCTGACTGGGAATATGATAAGATCTTTTTTTGTGTGTATGACTATTAAAGTATCAACATGCCTTTTGAATGTATGACATGTGATTCTATGGTTATGTGGATGACTGGAAGTATGGTAACAGCACATACATTTTTTTGTTTTTGTAATTTGTAAGTGAATGTGTGTGTAAGAGAGAACACGTACCAATTCAGAAAAAATATGCCAGGACACTTTTTGAAACTCATTTCAAAGAGATTGATGATGAGGGTTTATTTCCATCAGGCAGTATCTTTTTACTATTTTAAGATGCTTTTGAAATTTTTCGTATTTGTTGTTTTCTTGCCCCCATCCCCAATCCCTTTTGCACCCCTCCTTGTCCTTACCCAGTCTTGAGTTACACAGCTGGGTTCCAGCAAAACTAGGGCTATGAGGAACTCGCTAGTTGAAGAACAGCAGAGGTCATATTACTTCTGGTAAAATGTTCGAAGTTTCCAGATTAGATTATGCATACATGTCAGTGGTATACTGAGCATACATTGCAGAAGTGCAAGAGTGACATGTGAGAGCGACATGAATCTTGCTGATTTGGAGTGAAGTAAAAATCGAGCAGGTAAAAAAACAAAAACAAGAACTGTTAAGATCCACATGATGGTGAACTACATGAACTATGTTTGACTTTGAGGTTTCAGATTTTATTCTGCCTAAAATGGCCTTAGTGTGCACATAAAGGTCAGTGGTTTGTTTTGTTTTGTTTGAATTTTTTTTTTTCAGTGTATTAAAATCATATCCTGCTTGTGCATTTTGATGTTTCTTGGAGAAGGAATATTTCACATTGATCAGTTTGTATTGTGTTTTCAGCCATGGTGATTCGTGACAAAGTAAGGCAGGTGTCACGAGGTTTTGGATTTGTGACCTATGAAAACCCAATGGATGCAGAAGAAGCTGTCAAACACATGGATGCAAAGGTAAGTCGACCCATAGGAATGCACAAGTGCTCTTGTGGTGGAAATGTGTGGTCATGATGCAGGTTAAATAGTAGAGAGAGAGAAAAAACCATTATCTGCGGTGACAGTTGACAATAGTTCAAAGTTATGCATAAAGCCCAAAACATGAAATGGTGTTCACAGCTGAAGTAGGTGCGCTAGCTAAATTCTGATCATCAAAGTATTGATGACAGTGGAGGTCTTGAATTCATGAACTGTTATTAGGGTTCTCCTATACTGTCGCTAATAATTTGTAATTAGGTGAGGCAAAATCCATTGCAGCTTGCATTTTTTAGTTTCATGAAAATGAGGTGTCTCAAAATACAATACCTTGATACAGAATGCTGACAGAAATGCTTCAGATTCCTAGTCCAGCATAGTAAAAACATATCATCTTCTTTTGACTTAGAACATAACATGCTGTGGAGGAAATTGACACCATATGGCAGGTACTGAACCCTTACATATCAAGTGTATGTAGGTTGTTATTTACATGGATTTTTGTTTGTAACATTCTTTTTCAATAACAGCATATTGAACAGATCGACAGTAAAAATAGTAACATTAAGCAGACCATGTAAGTATACTTTTTTTTTTGTTTCCAACCATAAGAATCAGATTGTGTTAATATTTGAAACCTGATTTTTTGTTTAAATATGTTGCAAATGTATTTTTTATCTATGTGAAAACTCTGTAAAATAGTTTACTGAGGGAAATTTGCCTGTAAATGTTTTGCTTTTGCGCATGCTTGCTTTGAACATTGATGACAGGTTGTACATAGTAGAAGCTAGGAAAGAAAACTCTTAATTTCTGGTGAATTAGTTATTAGCACGCCAGTTACTTCACTGCTTATATTAATTGTTTAATCAGAAGTTACTATACCATTTTTTTTTAAAACAACTTTGATGTTGAACATGATTAATGGAGTATAATTTGATAATGTGGAGAAATGTCCAAAGGGCTGGATTTCAGAATGTCAGAAGACATTTTCTAAAGGATCACCATGAAGCTGTTTTGAAAGGACCCACACAGAGACACCCTCAAAATTCAGATATGCATATGTATGTCAAGTTGTAACACATTTTCTCATTTATTGAAAAAAAAAAGACCCATAATCAGAAATGGTCTTCACAAACAAATACTGCAGTTTGATATATTTTTGATCATGTTTTATATCTTCACATCAACTTTTAACAGTCAAAAATCAAGTTAGTAAATTAATCTTCTTTTAATTCAATAAGAGAGGTAACTCTGATTTGTAATTTCTTTTCTAATAATCCTGCATAGCAATTTTTACCAATCAGATATCAATTGTTTGAAATGAGTTCTAGAAAAAGATGAGGTGAAGGTAAATTCACAATTTGTGCAGCTGTATGCAGGTTGTGTGGTGTTAGGAAGGAGAAATTCCCCTAAAAGATGAAGTGACCTCATTTGGTTGTCCTGAACAAATTTATAAACTCCCTGTTTCTTGCTTCTTTTAGGAGTTGTATATTCAGCATCTGTGCACTGTTATACTCTGCTTGTCAAACTTTTGCCTTGGCAAAAAGAACTTTAGTCTGAAATTTTATGTCAGTCAGTGTTCATGAATGCTGCATCTGACAGTGTGAAGCTATGGACACAAGGGTTCTTACCGTATTTGTACATTATGTTCATTCAAAGACTTGTAAGTTTACATGTATTAACCCTCTTCAGTATGCACTTACCTGAGCTTAGTTACTCCGAAAAAACCATCGGCAAGGTAAGTAACTCTGTAATTTGAACATGGTTACCCAATTAAAAAATTAATTTAAAAGAGAGAAAGGGAAATAATGAAATGAAAATAATTTTAAAAATTCCTACGATATATATGTTGCTATATTGTAAGTTTGAAGAATGCATAGCTGCCAACTGTCAGGAATTTTTCGGGAATGTCCCGATATCGGAGGTACGTCACGAAGATCAGGAAAAACCGAAAAATGTCCGGAAATTCAGATTGCCGACTATACTTTCTCTTTAGAGCAATTTTTCGCACCGACGCGGTAATAAGACGCTTTCGTTGATAGACTCGGCTTGCAGGCAGCCATTTGTCAGCCATTTTCTGCGCATGCGCACAACTACCATTACACTTTAATCGAGCGAGGCAGAGCCATGTCTGCTTTAAAGAAAGACTGTTTCAAACAGGCGCCAAAGAAAACAAGACTGGTAAAGTATTCCGAGCAGTACGAAACCCAGTATGACTTTGTCACTAAATCGGACAAAGGTGTACATTTTGCGTTCTGCAAAATGTGTGTGTGTTCAATTCCACACAGCAATGCCAGTTGTGAGAGGTTGTTCAGCCAAGTCCGGAAAAACAAGACCGACTTCCGAGGCTCTCTGCAGTCATCAACCCTGAACTCCATGATGGTTGCCAAGGCAAACATGACTGGAGCTTGTCACCAGCAACGCTTCTCTGAGGACTTCTTGAGAAGAGCTAAGTCTGCCACAGCCATAGGTCTGGCTCAGCCTTGCAGTTCTTCCCACCAAAATTAATTGGGAATTCAAATGTGTATATAGTGTACATAAATAAACCACAAGAATGATGATTGAAATGGAAATCATGTTAAGTGGACAGGACAATAACATTTACAAAGCCTTTGCATAAACTGAATATAGTCAGTGGATAGATTATCATGGCAAGATCCTGAATAAGACATGAGGACATGAAAGTGGTGAGTGTTGACTGTTTTTAATACCTTTTGTATGTCTTCATATCTTTTGTTTGAAACAAGCCTCTGTCATTTAAAAAAAAAATTAATTCAACATTGAACTATTTTGCTCACCTTTATTTCTAAATGTACAAGTTCAAATACATACTTTAAGCCCGTTTAGGCACCTCAATTTTATGTAAAACCTTCAGCGTCTGGGGGCCTTGCCCCCAGCCCCCCCACCAGGGGCTTTGCCCCTGGACCCCACTGGGGGCCTACTGCGGCCCCCAGACCCCTGCCTCATTTCTCAGGAATTTTGGTTTTCAAAAGTTGGCAGCTATGAGATGTTACATGAGCCATTTTTACTGGGGGGGGGGGGGGGGGGGGGGAATCTTCCTCAGAACTTTCTTCCGAATTGTTGTTTCATCATACCTGGAACCTCATCCCAGTCGAAATCTAGGTCACTCTAACCTCCATTACCCAGCACTTTCACTAAGTCTTATGCCGTAAATCATTCAAAACACAGTATCTCCATCACTAGATCTCATTATAGAACGGCAGAAATCAAGGTTAGCCATGGTGAAAAACGGCATTTTGATCTAAAAACTTTAAAAATTCTTAACTGGAGAACCACGGCATGTATCGACTCGCGGTTTTTCACAAACGGAAGTAAATGGCTACAGGAAGAAGGAAGTCACGTTCTCGCGAGATTTCCTTTTCTACGAGAAACATGGCAGCGCCCATTGTTGCCACGTGTTTTACTGGGCGCTGGCGCGCGCTCAGCCTTTTGGCTGTGTGATTTCCGGTCAGGTGCTAGCGGGTGCTCGCTTGTCAAGAGAGTTGGCTGGCATGTGGAAAATATCTTTAGCCAGAGAGGCTTCCATTTACCAAGAAGGCCTTCTTGGTAAATGACGCTATCCTGGAAGCCACTCACCCCCTCTCTCAGGAGGACCTCCTCGTGGTCCAAGAGGTTCATATCGCACGCTCAGCAGGTGGCCCTTTCAGAGCGCTGCCTTGCTGAGTTGGAAGAGTCCGCTAGGAGGGGTTTGGAAGCAGTCTCTGTCATGGATTCCTTTTTAGGGGGACTAGTGTCTGCCCTTACGGATCCTGATTCGGAGTCCTTTGCCATCTGCCAGTCCGCGGACCCCTTGGCAGTGGTGGCCTGTATTCAGTCCATGGCTGAAGGGCTAAAATATTCGGCCGGGGCCTTTACTAGGCTTCATTTGAACTCGGTCCTAGCAAGAAGAGATGCCGTCCTGTCGGCATCTTCTGTGGCCCGCTCTGCCTCTGCCCACGCCTCTCTCAGAGCCTTACCGATCAAGTCGGGGTCTCTTTTCGGGAACCATGTGCAGGTGACCATTAAGAGCCAGGCCGATATTAGGCGTGACCTCGCATTTCACTCAGGCACCCCTCCCCCCCACCCTGGTTCAAAACGAAAGGTGCCAGCGCCCTTTTCCTCACTGGGTCCCTCTCAGCCCAAGGGACGAAGGTCATTTGGACCCCGTGGAGTCCAAGGCTGCTGCTTAGGCAAGCAATCCAGCAGGGGTCGGTCTCAGGCACGGCCGGCGGGTCCGAAAGTCCCCACGTCCCAAACGGCCCACCCCCAGTGACTTATCCCCGACCTGGTACTTCACACCAGGGTGATCCTGTGGGCAGTTTGTCCAGGCACCTCAGTGCCTAGGAGCAGCTTCCCGCAAGCCCTTGGGCTCTGCGGGTGATCAGGGTCGGGGTTTCGTCTTCCTTGGGGTGCAGTAAAGGTTCCGCTCACTCCCTTCCCTCCTCCTCGGGATCTAGCAGCCTCTCAGGCCTTAGACCAGGGAGGTCCTTTCGCTATTAGCCAAGGGAGCCACAGAGGAAGTCCTCTTCCATTCCTCCTCTTGGGCTTTATGGCCGCATTTTTGTGGTCCCCAAAACTTCTGGAGGATGGAGACCTGTTCTAGACCTCTTGCACAAATGCCGGTTTCAGCGCCTCTTTCGCAAGCGTTGGTGTCAGGCATTGCAGTCGTGGGACCTTCCGGTCCCCCTCGGTCAGTGGTTCCAATCATCGGTGGCTCAATGGCACTCCCCAGTCCTGGCTGGCTCAGGGAGTCCCCATCACACCCCCTCCTCCTCATGAGGACCTGTTCATGGACGCATCCCAGTCCGGTTGGGGTGCCCATGTCAGCTCTATGACAGCGGCCGGGCAATGGTTCCCAGAGATGGAACCTGGCATATCAATCGGCTGGAGCTGGAAGCTGTGTTCCAAGCTCTCAAGGAGTTTCTTCCCTTCCTGAAGAAGGAAAACACATTCTCCTCAACACTGACAACACAACCGTGGCGTGTTATATCAACAACAAGGGGGGGGGGGGGGGGGGGGGGGGGGGGGGGGGGTTCTCGGGCTCTCACTCCCTGTCCCTGAGGGCGGAACAGCTTCTCCTGTGGTGCGAGGCACAATCCATCCGGATCTCGGCCAAGCACGTTCCCGGGAAGATCAACGTTCTTGCGGACTCCCTCAGCAGGTCGCATATGGTTCTTCCCTTGGAATGGACTCTAGTCTACTCAGTCCAGGAACCACTCTGGACTGTGTGGTTCAAACCACAGGTAGACCTGTTCGCCACCCGGTTCAACCACCGTCTCCAGCTGTACGTCTCTCCAGTTCTGGATCCGGCAGCAGCGTGGGCTGTGGACGCCCTGTCCATCCCTTGGTCCGGACTGATGGGCTATGCCTTTCCCCCATTTCCCATTCTGGGAAAAGTTTTCCACAAAAGCAAGGGAGGATACAGCCACACTGATTCTTGTGGCTCCCCGCTGGCCGGCCCAAGCGTGGTTTCCAGAACTGTTAAACCTGTCTCACGTGCCTCCGATACCGCTCGCCTTAAAGCAAAGTTCCTGCTTCAGCCACGGTCAGGCATTCCACACGGCAATCCAGATGTGCTGCATCTTCATGCCTGGCTACTGTGCGGGACGCGCTGTCTGCACAAGGCGCCGCCCCTACGGTAATTGGCCTTGTGGAACACACCCACAGGCCCGGCACCCAAAGCGTCAGTGTCCACTGGAATGGCTGGCTCTCTTGGTGCTCCAACCACGCAGTATCCCCCCATTCTCCTTCTCAGTGTCAGTTGGCGAACTACCTAGCTTTTCTTTCATCTGAGAAAAAGCTTTCTGCCTCCTCTGTTAAGGTTCACAGGGCGGCTATTTGCACCACTATCCGCCAGCTAGGGGGGTCCCTCCTTCGTGGACGACTCTCTTCTGCGGGATCTGGTCAGAGGAGCAGCCCTACAGGAGGCCCAAAGCCCCTGTCGTACCCCATCATGGGATCTTTTCTTAGTCCTCTCCTCCCTCAGGCTCCCCCCTTACGAGCCCATCCGGGAGTGTTCTCTGAAGTTCCTTTCCTTCAAAACGGCCTTTCTCGTTCCCTGGCCTCAGGAAGGCGCTGCTGCGAAGTCCACGCCCTTAGTGGCCTGCTGGGGACGTCACCTCCAAACCGGATGGCTCAATGCCCCTCCGCCTCCTCCCTGAATTTTTAGCGAAAAATCAGTTGCCAGGTTTTGCTTCCCCGACAATCTCCATTCTTCCTCTCACTCCTATTCTTGCCCCGGATGATGAAGACCGCACTCTCTGTCCGATGGGTGCTCTGCGGGAGTATTGGAAACGTACGAAATCTCTCGCTCCAAGCAGCGCCACCTATTTCTCTCTTACAACGAAGGTTATAAGGAGGACATCAGACGCTCTTCAATCTCTCGATGGCTGAGAGAAGTAATTAAAGCTGCGTACGCGAGACCTGAAAGGGATTTGGCTGTTTTTCTCACCAAGACCTCATGAGATTAGGGCATGGGCGACTTCGCTGGCGGTAGCTCAAATGCCAGTATTCAGAATGTGTTAGATGCCGCGTATTGGCGTCCCCTGGCACCTTCATCCAATTCTACCTGCGCGACATTTCTCGTCTGCGCGATGATGGGTCTAGGGGCATTGCATCAGCTTTGGTGGCTCAGCACCCCATCTCCGCCACATGCTCCGGCTCTTCTCGCTCCTCCAGACGGTAACCAGGTGAGCCCTCCTTCCAGGTAGTGCGACTCTGCATTAGTGAACCACGGTATAGTATGTGTAATTAAAAGGAAATTTTCATCCTAAAATTACGTTTAATCTAACATACTTACCGTGGCTCATGCAGAGGCCCTTCCTACCTCCCCACCTTCCTGGTTCCATCAGGTGTTCTCAGTCAGGGTTTGATATACCTCGAAAAGAGGATTGATCTGAGCATGCGCAAGGCACAAGGCCCTTACAGGGGTTTTGTTGTCTGTACAGACTTTATTGTATACGAGGCCGGGATAGCAAATTGCTGCCGCTTATTGCATTAGTGAGCCACGGTAAGTATGTTTGATTTAAACGTAATTTTAGAATGAAAATTTCCTTTTTACGTGTTCTTTCTTTGGTTCTTTTCATGTGTATATACACATGGCTATCTGGAATAACTAGATTTATGCTAAAAGATGAATATTGTTTTCTGTTTTTCAAGGAAATCCATGGCAAAAAGTTGCATGTGGAAGATGCTGTCAGAGGAGGTATCTTGAACAACAGTCACGACTCCTCGGGCAGATTCAACCGTGATGGCGGGTTCAGAGATGATGGCTTCCGTGGCAGGCCCCGCGGTGGTCCCAGGGGAGGCCGTGGTGGACCCCCATCCAGAGGAGGAGGGCGAGGAGGGTTCCCACCCAGAGACGGCCCTCCCCGTGGAGGTGGATATGGTGGCCGTGGTGAAGGTTTTTCCCGAGGAGGCCGTGGTAGAGGAAGCATGATGTCTAGATTTGAGTGAGTTCTCTCAAGTTCTTTTGTTATCTTTGCTTGTTTTTTTTTACTGACACGGCTGTTATGACAAGGCATTATTGGATCTTTTATCTGCTACACTTACGTGGATCAGACATACCTGTTATTAACTGTCAAGAGGATTGCTTGGGACAAAAAAAAGTCAGAGTCAGAAACTGGGACCAGAATTTCTTTGCATGCACATCAGAAGGTGAGGGAACATGAGGGGAGGTGACAGACATACCTGTTATTAACTGTCAAGAGGATTGCTTGGGACAAAAAAAAGTCAAGAGTCAGAAACTGGGACCAGAATTTCTTTGCATGCACATCAGAAGGTGAGGGAGCATGAGGGGAGGTGACAGAGGAATGGATTGAGTGGTAAGAGTAGATGGAGTGGATTCAAGGACTATTAATGCTGATAGTGGTGTTGGATCTGAGATAATTAGCTCCTGAGTGAGTTAACAAGGAAGAATAAGTTAGCTTAAGTAGCCTGCTGTTTGGTGTGTATACTTGAAACAAATGATGCTGTGTTGACAGGAGTCGTTCCTCGCCTCCACCCATGCGCAGAGATGACTCGCCGCCAAGGTCGGGTCTCATGTCAAGACCCATGTCTGGTCGTGGACGCAATGGTTTTGACTCTGGCCGTGGGCGTCCCATGTCTGGCTTTGACAGTAGTTATTATGTGAAGAAGTGTTCAGAAAGCAACAGCGAGGTTTGCTTTTTCTTTTTGAAACAGTTGCAGAAATGTATGCAAGATGGTAACAAAAGAATATGGGCTAAACGGGGCATTTTGATGAAAAAACATTTTTAGAAATCTTCCTGTGTACTTTTGAAAGTTACTTTACAAATATATATCTCTGTCTAATAGTATATGCATGGTGAAAATCGGGATAATTGTTTGAAATTGTATACATTTTGAATTTTAATATGTGTATGTCATAAGACTGGACAGGGGGGAAAAAAAAAGAATCTTTTCTGTGTGTGCCAGTGTTGTTCACCAGACATGATGATGTAAATTCAGTCTGAAAGCCATACTAAAAGAAATAAATATTCAGAATTTGATTACCCTTTAAGTATATCCAAAACACAGTTGTAAAGTATGCACACTGCTTCTTTCACAAAATTCCAGCATGGTTCATCATCATGTAAAACTCATTGCAGAACTGAGCACACTTAGTCATGTGTGCGTAGTTGTGGAATGTACTAGATGGCTTGGCACATTGTCATTTTGTTAATATGATGATGCACTAGATGGCTGGGCACTGTCATTTTGTTAATTTGATGATGAACTAGATGGCTGGGCACATTGTCATTGTGTTAACCCTCTTCAGCATGCACTTACCTGAGCTTAGTTACGCCGAAAACCATTGGCAAGATAGGTAACTCTGTAATTTGAACATGGTTTCCCGATTTAAAAATTAATTTAAAAGACAGGAAAGGAAATAATGAAATGAAAATGATTTTAAAAATTCCTACGAATATATATGTTGCTATATCATTAGTTTGAAGAATGTCACATGAGCCATTTACTGGGGGGGAAATCTCTTCTTCTTCAGAACTTTCTTCTGAATCGTTCATCATATCTCGAATCTCATCCCAGTCGAAATCTAGGTCACTCTTTAAGCTTCATTACTCCGCACTTTCACTAAGTCTTATGCCGTAAATCCTACAAATCACAGTATCTTCATCACTAAATCTCATTATAGAATGGCAGAAATCAAGGTCAGCCATGGTGAAAAACGGCATTTCAACCACAAAACTTTAAAAATTCATAACTCGAGAACCATGGCACGTATCAACTAGCGTTTTTTTGCAAATGGAAGTAAATGGCTACAGGAAGAAGGAAGTCATGTTCTCGCGAGACTTCCTTTTCTATGAGAAACATGGCGGTGCCCATTGTTGCCATGTGTTTTACCGGGCGCTGGCAGGTGCTCAGCGTTTTGGCTGTGTGTGATTCTGGTCGGGCGCATGCGGGCGCACGCTTGTCAAGAGAGTTAATATGATGATGTACTAGGTGGCTAGGTGATAATTGTTTAGATTTTTTTAAGGTCTTAATGTTGGAGCTCTCAGGTATCCAGCAGGAACAATCTTCAAATTTTTTTGTGGACATGGCTCTGATCAGCTTGCTGACTTAGCACATGGACTTAGGTTTGGTTTTTTGTTGTTTATTTGGTTGTTTGTTTACAAAATCTAGATATTTTTTATTTACATTTCATGTTGAAGTAACTGATATCAGACAATGGAAAGATGAAAATAGCCTCTGATTTTATGTAATGAGATGAGATTGCTCATGAACTGTGTACCTGTTCAGGTCGACGAGATGACCGCTATGATTCTGGTTTCTCTGATCGGGGTCCCCCACCTCGCTCCAGAGATCCTTATGGATCCCCTCCTCGTGACACTGGCCGTGGTGGTGGCTTGCTCGACAGGTAAGCCTATTTATCTTTTTTTTTTCAAAATTTCATTCAGAGGCAGGATTTACATGCTGTCCACTTTTTGGGAACATTTCTACTTAAGTATACACATGCACGTGCACATTGCTTTTACAGAAATTTGGAATTTTGTACATTCTTTGTATAAAAATGCTATTTTTGTGGAAAAGTATACCTATAGCAGTTTTAGGGTAAATGGGTCTGTATTGGATCAGTTAATAAATGAAAATTTGAAGTCTCTGGGTGTAGATTTGCGGTATAATACACCTTCACATAGACCTTAAAGACCTTTGAGGACAAATAACTGTCAGAAAACAGCAATTATGAGTGGAGTTTTGGATGCCAATCAATCCATTTTTTATTGTTGCAGTCGTTTGGGCCCTAGTAGAAGTTCCAGAGACTATCCCACCCAGTTCCCGTGATTATCCTCCCAGTCGTGATTATTCCAGCCAGAGAGATTACAGTCCAGACCGTGGAGGAGACAGGTGGGTGTACAGTTTCCAGACTGGACTCTCTCTTTAAGGGTATAAAATGTTTTTTTCTTTTGTTCTGACCTTCAGCTTGGGCTATGTGTTTTCATTGTGGAATTTACTAGTACATAAAGTTTAAAGGTACTGACTTTGCTCAACTCGTTTTGTTTAACCCTCTGCCTAATGCATTACTTTGTGCTATATGACTGTGAATACTATGCCAAGAGAGGTAACTCAGCAACACATACAGACTTGCCATAAAGAAACCTCTATAAAAATTTGTTTTTAACTTATCTAATCTATAAAAGTAATGAAAAAAATTCAAAGACATCACTCCATCCTAAAACAGCCATTTTTTTTTTCCTATATATAGTGAACTGGTACACGAGGGGAAAAAAAAAAAAAAAAAACGAACAGACTAACTCTACTTAACTCTCTCGACAATCGATGCCTTTACCCAACCGGAAATCACACAGCCCAAAACGCTGAGTGCCTGTAATCAGCCCAGTAATTTGAAGTGGTTAACAATGGGCGCCGCCATTTTTCTCGTAGGAAAGGAAGTCTCGAAATGAACGTGATTTCCTTCTTCCTGTAGCCATTTCTACTGTCTGTAAAAAAAGTTTGAAGAATGTCGATGCGTGCCGTGGTTCTCGAGTTACGAATTTTAAACTTTTGTGAAGTCGAAAATTTTTCACCATGGTTAACCTTGATTTCTGCCGTTCGTTCATAATGAGATTTAGTGATGGAGATACTGTGATTTGTAGAATTTACGGCATAAGACTTATGCCGTGCTGGGTACAAAGCTTAGAGTGACCTAGATTTAAATGGGATGAGGTTCCAGGAAATGATGAGTAACGATTCGAAAAAAGTTTTCGACCTCAAAATTTTTCCCCCCCAAGTAAACTGGAACCATGTGACATTCTTCAAACTTACGATATAGCAACATATATATTCGTAGGAATTTTAAAAATTATTTTCATTTTCGCATTCTTTCCTTTCCTCTACGAGAAAATTATTTTTGCCATGTGTTTAACCATGTTCGCTGGCAGGAGTTACCTATCTTGCTGTGGTTTTCCGGTCGGGCGCTAGCTTAGATAAATGCATACTGTCAAGAGGGGTATGTGTTCTCGGAGCTAAAAACAATTTTCCCTAAATTCACTGTACCCACAGAATGTCATGGATTAGGAGCACAGAGTGATTTTTGCCAAGACTTAACAAACTACTAGAACCTTCAGGAACAAAATAAAGTCATTCTGTATGGTCTGCACACTAAATAATCAACTTACATTGTGAAGGGAAAATAAAACGACCAAATTTCAGCTATTTTTGTTAAATGCAAGGCATCACATACAAGAAGATTGTCTTACTACTACTGAGGGAAAAAAATAAAAACGAACAGATTACCGAATACTGGACTTTTGATTGTGATGGAAATCAGCAAAAACATGCTTTTGCACAAGTGCACTGAGCAATCCCCCTCCCCTGCCCCCAACACACACACACACACACTGTGGTGATGATGTACTTCTTGTCCGTCTTTTCTTTGCTTTTTGATAAACAGGCAGTTGTTATTTTAGGCCAGAGTTTATGTTCATCCTTTTCTGCTTGCTTTTTGTGCAGCAGATAAAATTGTTTTCTTGGTAAAAGTCTGCCAAAATTCTTCTGAAATCAAAAGGCTAAAAGGTGACGCATGGGACACCCCACTGACTAACCCGGTTTCCTGGCTATCAAACAAGGGAAACTTTTTGGGGGCTTCACTTCTTGTAGCCAACCACTCCAGTCAACAATTAAAAATCTCTAGCAAGTTTTATTTTTCGAATTTTCTTTTGGGGGGGGGGGCTGGGCCCAGCAGCAGTGGGCTATTCGACCTCTTCATTATCATCGCCTGAATCATTACCGATTCTGGCCTCAAAATCTGTCACCAGTCGATCTTTATTTATAAATTAGTCAATATTGATGTCCGAATCATCTCGCTTCAAATTTTCTTCAAGAGTGTAGCCTGCAAACACGTTCTCTTCGTCTATATCACTTCAGAAAATGAATTTTGCAAGTTGCATAGTTACTTGATCCGCCATTTTCCCCCCGAAATCTTCACGAAAAAAGCCAAACTTGGAAAATTCACAGCAGCCAAACCACTCCACCAAAACACATGCAACAAAAAAACAAAATGGCGTCCTGAAATTTCCGTACCGGATGACTCTTCTGTCGCGATTGCATTCTGGGATATGCGATGTGAAAGCGAAAGTAGTTGACCTAGTATTCAGCAGACGATCTTGGTCGATCAGTATTCAGATAGAGGAAATCTCTCGGTTGATCTGGTAGGCATTGGGTTAAAAGCAAAAGCCTTCGACAGTTGTAGATTGCGGAACATGCTTGATACTTAAGTATTGGAAAGTTATGCAGCAGTGTAGTTGTGCATCATCATCGGGCATAGTGCTCGTACAGTAATCACAGAATAGTGCTTAGTTCATCAACATTTTAAGAAAATTAGACGTGAAGCAACCTTGGACCTGCATAGTGTTCAGATCATTTGGCAGTGTCTGTCGGTGACCACCACCTATGTACGTCTTTTTGTTGCTCATTTACAGGTTGCCTTTCTGTGCCGTGATGGAGATGATGAGCTTTTTTGATTTAACTGAGGTGCCGAGTGCTATAGCTTGCCACAATTTTGTTGACAATGCTAGACTGCTACACTTAGAAACTCGCACACACATAGTCAAACACAAACCGTCACGGACTTAATGGTAACATAAACAAAATTGAGTGAACCTAAATTTTTAGACTGTAGACTTGTTTTGTTTTTAAAAAAAAAATGGCCAGTTCAGTTTTGGGGAAGAAAAGGCAGAAAAAAACCCCCTCTGAAGAGGATTGTGGCTATGCCACCTCATCAACTGGCTTTGTTTACAGCCATTTCAATTTTTTTGTAGGTCGAGTGAAAACCATTTGATAGCAAGAGTGATTTTTACTCGTGCGTCTGCCTTCAAATGTGTTGAAGTAGACAGAAAGTGTTTTTGAGTCTGACTTGCTAGACATTGAGGATGCTACAAAGACATATAAAGAAGAAACGAAAAGCCAAAGATCCACACTACAGTTTTGATGTTATCAGATATGAGTGCTACAGTTGAATTTGGATTGCTACTCTTAAGAAAGTCAGAATGGTATGCTTTGTATTTTTGAGGCCATGGCTGTTTTGGGTTAATCCATTTCAGTTGTCACAGAGAGAGCTGGATCTGTTGTGATGCAGTAAGTAGATAGAGAAACTTTCCAAAGCAATGGTCATTGACGTGTGGTGTTGACTAAAACATGATGTGACTGCAGAATGAACATGTCAGCCAGTGTAGGTAGTTGTCTTTATCTTTGGAAGGGCCATATACGTTGCATAAAACCAGGTTGACAAAGTCATTCAGTAAGCCTCTGTAAAGACCAACTGTCATGTACTTGTTGTTTCTTTTCTCTCTTTAAAAATGTTTTGTTATTATTTTTTTGTTGTTAATTTTTGACCAGGGTGTTATGAAGGAAGAAACTTGAGTCATCATTTTATGCATTACACAAATATTTGGTGAACCAGTTGCTTAAGCTTTGAAATTTTTGGCCTGCCTTTGTGTTACTTGCCTTATTGTTTTCATTTCTCTTGATTTACTATGCACAGGGAACAGACAAGAACATTTTTTTGCTGTTTATTCTTTGCAAACACGCTCATGCTCTTCTCTGCAGGACTGCGACACAAATTTTATAAGCATTTACTCAAAATGCATTCTTTTCTTTTTGATTACTGCGATTCTTTCCCGTAAATGAGTGGTGTCCTACCAGCATGCAAATTTACGGGAAAGAATCGCAGTAATCAAAATGGTTTATAAAGAATGCATTTTTGGTAAATGCTTATAAAATTTTGCTGTACGCAGTCCTGCAGAGAAGAGCATGAGCGTGTTTGCTCATTCAGGAGTCACTTTGCATAATTAACCTGATATTTATGGCCAGACATGTCCTCATGTTAACAGATACTCCTACAGAGATAGCTATGGGCAGTCTCGCAGTGAAGATCGTGGGGGGATGGGTACGGTCGGGGGGTGCTGGTCGAGGGGACTACCTGTCTTCACGCAGTGACCTGAGGGACTCCCCACGGGATTCCTATGGGGCCACGTGGAGGGGACGGCTACTCTTCATTGTCATCGCGGGATTACCGTGAGCCCTTGAGTAGCCGTGGAGGTGATAGGTTTGACAGGTGAGTTATATCGGTGAATAAATAGTCTTGTCGTTATTGTTGCATTGAGACTGATGATCAGCGCAGAAGAACTTTAAAATAATTGAATAAGTAGAGTTTCAGGCTATGCCCAGGTTATAACAGTCTCATTTCATTTCAGTCTTTGCTGGATTGTAAAATGTAAGGGATGTTGACAGTGTCTGTGATCTTGTTTACTGAAAGAAGTGATGTAGAATATTTAAAAAAAAAAAAAAAAAGAAAAGTTTGGAATGGAAATTTGAAATACATTTGAAATTTGATTTTCAATTCACTTGCTTTCATTTGCTCAACATCATTAATGATAGGGATTGCGGAAATGTTGGTATTAATCTGACAAATAAAGAAATGAAAATTTCATAG
This sequence comes from Conus betulinus, assembly GCA_016801955.1. Lineage (NCBI taxonomy): Eukaryota > Metazoa > Mollusca > Gastropoda > Neogastropoda > Conidae > Conus > Conus betulinus. The sequence goes on from JADBJO010000482.1 coordinate 109,560, forward strand.
TTTTGAAGTGGTAAAGCGGTGTTGATTGATGTCCCCCTGTAGAAATGATTCTCATTCACTGAAACAGTTTTGGGAATTGATAGCAAAGTTCTGCGTGGAGATGGAAGTAAGCAAAGTTCTGTGTGGAGATGGAAGTAAAGCATTCAAATTGATGAGAGAGGTTTAGGGCTGGTGTGAATGCTGTACAGTTTCTATTGCCAGTGTGGCTTTTTGAGAGTAGGAGGCAGATTGTTGTGCCCCAAAGTCATTCCCTTTAATAATGTTAATATACTTTTGAGAGAAATGGTTGCTGTGTGTGTGTGTGCGTGTGTGTTTTTGTGTGTGTGTCCCACGGAATTTCTACAATATTTGCGATGAGAAACCTCAGAATTCAATTCCTTGGAAATACTTACCCTTCAAACGTTTCTTTTGAATTCCAGGAAGATCTCTGTACAAAGAAAATTGGATAAAGAACTTGATCTGTCCAGGTGTTGATAGGTACCTATCTTTCAACAGACATAAGCTACTTCCTGCTGCATTGTTCACCTGCATACACAGTCATTTGGACTGTTTTGTGTACTAGCATTGTTTATGTAAAGTGTATGTATGTGTGTACCCTTACATTTTTAGGGACTATGATACTGGATCCAGCAGCCTGAGGTTTTCTCGGGACATGGACAGTCGTGGTCCCCCTCGTGGTGATGGCTACATGTCCAGAGGTGAGCACGAGCTGAGTATTCAGGGTGAGTCTTTAGTGATGATCTTACTGTTTTTCTGTGCATCGTATCTTTTTTTTTGCCCTAATGTCCTTTACATGGCTTGTATGAGTGATAGTTAAACAAACAGAAATGTGTAGTTCAACACATTTGAGTGGAACAGTGCTAAAATAAAGGGACTATGAAGTAGCTGCTTTGGAGATTGAGGAAGAAGTTTATGAAGTTAGTTCATGATCGGTACTTTGACAAACAAGTAATCATCTCTGAAATTCTTGCTGCTGTGAGAGTGAACAAAAAGTTGAAGTGAAGAAACATTCTCAAATCTTCGCATTGCGGACTTTCTCTGTGTAGTAATTACCTTTGCAACATGATCATTTTTGTTCTTTTTCAGACTCTGGTCTACCAAGCAGAAGCTATGGCGGCAGCAGCAGCATGAGTGGTGCGTATATGTTTTACAATACTTGTGAACATGCGTTTGCACTGAGCCTTTTTTGCACCCAAAAATCTCGTGGAATGCTTTCATTGTTTCTTCTTGGCAGTTATTGACTTCTGTCTTGTAATTGATCATTGGAAAGCAATTGGTTCTTCAATGCTGAGGTTAAATACTATGGAAATTGAGGAGAAAGTGGAGACGCCAAAAGCTTCACCTGAAATTGTGAGGAAACATTTCTCTGAAACGACTCTGATATTACCAGAGCATGTCCACAGAAGCCACAAGAATGGATGTGTCCGCCTTCCTGAAATTTAGGATTGCTGAAGCGGGATATTCGAAGGATTGCTGAAGCGGGATATTCGAAAAAAAGCTCAAAAGAAAGTAAAAGAAAGGAAAAAAAGAAATGAACAAACTGAAAAAACCATCATGGATTAATATGAATGATGATTGAGTCAGAGTTTTACAACAAATTGTCACCAAAGATGAAATTTCTTTTACGAGCATATGGAAATCGCACCTCTTCAGTGAAAAATCTTTCTTGAAGTGTCTATCTTGGAAGCATGTTCTCTACAAAAAGCTTTTGCAAAGGGGAAAAAAAATTCTAAGGTATGTCAGAGCAAGGTTTGCATCAAGTTCATCCTTCTTCAAAGTATGCTCTAAAATGGAATGAATCAGTTTTCATTCAAAATAGAACTTCTTTTGAATAATGGGATTATAATATGCATCTTCCCACCATGCAGTTTGAAGACATAGGACTGACATGATGATTGGTCATTTCACTGTGATGACTGCAAAAGTGAGGGTGAGAGAGACCACAAGAAAATGTATTTGCGAAAGTAAGGGTGGAACAAGTGAGGAAATGCATAGATCTACTTCCTCTGAGTAAGCTGCTGTTTGGCTGTGTGTTGACACTCTTGCAGTATACAAGGGAACCAACTGTCTTGAGCAACAGTTTTGAAAATTGGAATGGACTGAAAGAAGGAAAACTGACTGCAAGGGGAAGCCAGATTGTTCATACCCAACCCCATGGAGTTTCAAGAAGAGGAGAAAGCTGTGTGTATGAGATACAGCGTACAAGGTATACGGCTGAATACAAAGAGGACATCTGTCCTGTGGAAAGGAGCTTTCATATCATTGATAAAAGTAACTAATTGGTATTTGTTTTTGCTTCGATCAAGCAGTCATGCATTTGTTCAACCCTATAAGAATAAGGCGTGATGCAGTGGATTCTTAACAATGAAATGTGGATGGAGTATGGGTATATATTGTGAAGTGCTGTATCACAACCGCCTTCCTGCGCATCATTGAACATGTAATCCCTCCAGAAACGTCTCCTGCTTCACCCATTTGGTTGCTTTGCCAGTTGTGTGTGTTCATGTCAACGAAATCTGCTTCAATTACCTTCAGTGCTTCAAAATGTGAAGAAGATGAGCATTCTACACAGTAGCAAGAAATGATAGAATAAAAGTATGTGTTTCGTTTTGACTCTATTATTGGATTATGTATTGTCGTACATGAGGCAAGTTGACCATCTGCTTCACTTTCTGGTACAAACGCAGAATGAATAGGAACAACTTCACTCACCATTTTCTGCCAGTGTAAAATTGAAAAGGTAATGATGAATCTTGATTCTACACCCAAGGATGTTTTCTGAAGGGAAAAAAAAATCATATACCTGCCCGAATTGCCTGGATATTTGAAACCATCTTTGCAGATGTCAAGAGGATTATTTCTAAATGGGCTAGAAGAGAATCTGAAACTTTATGTTGAATATTGTTTGTGCAGCCAAAGTGAATTTGTGAATTTTTGTGGATATTTCATTTGTGGAAACCAGAAAGAGAATCTGAAATTCTGACAGGGGGGCACATAACTGAAGCGTGCTAGCTTACTTGTGAAACAGGTGATGGTGATTGGTGCCTGTAATTGATGCCTGTAACAGCTGAACATCGACTTCCGTTTTTCTGCAGTGATATTTCTAGCTCTGTTGCATGTTGTTAAAGCGCATTCAGTGGGAAGAAAGAAGCTGAAAATGGCAAACAAATGGCCATTGAAATTAAAATTTCAAAATTGAACAGCTGAGATTCCTCTCACACTGGTCACATCTGGTTACAACTGTCTGCACAGTGTGTAATTAAAACTGTCATGATGACAGCTCGGTCTGTTTGGGAAGGAGAGAATTGGTTAAGACATATACCTGTGTGCATGCATGCAATAGATATGAGCTGTTTGTATTATGCTGGACACATGTATTGTGGAAAAAAGAAAAAACATGGAAACTGACCAGTATTCAGAATCGTGTCAGTGGACAGGACTGGTCATATATTTTGTGTAAAATTTAGAAGAAACTGACGAATTGTAGAAATGCACTTTTAGCTGGAGAGATTAGCTTTGAGAAACATCTAAGACTGAAATAAAGAATCGGGACTTGGGCATGCTAAAGCAGCAGCTGGTGACATTGAACTGCTACAAGGTATGAAATTTGTTAACATGCTCTAAATTGGTGAATTGAGAATGCAATATTTAGATGTCGATGTTAACTGTTTGCTGTTCAGCCATGTCTGAACCAATTGCTCAGAGAAACGGTCACAGTTAAACATTTGTTGATTCACACTGCCAACTCTTTCCTTTTTCTGGTTCATTGCAAGTTATGAAGGTTCCAGTCCTGAAAGTTGTGTGATGATACTCATGTCACATGACGGTATGTTAGATGGACTTGATTTGTTGAAATTTCTTCATTCATGAGTAAAACTGAGATCTCGGCTTTCGGCAAAGGAAGAAAATCTGTTTTCGTGCATACATACTTACGGTGCAAGATCTGTACAAGTTTGTTACTGAGGCAACGGCTCTCATATGGTCCTTCGGGGTCAGCTGGTTATGAACGACTTGAACGGAATGGCAGGTATTTTCAGTGGTTAAGAATCTCCAGATTTCTTTAGTGCTGCTTCAGAACTGTAGAGGAAACCACAGCAGAATGGAAAAAGAAAAAACCAAAACAATTGCAAAAATTGCTTGAGCTACATACTGTTGAAGAGTATATTGCCAAAAAAGATGCTTAATGATATGATTTCATTGTTTTTCAAGAACTGCATGCTTTGTGGCAGTAAAAGTTGCATTGGCATGACAGTGACATACTGAATTAAAACGAAGTGCTCACACAAAATCTACCTTTGACCCCAAAGACATCTCTTCAGGAAACACCAGTACGTTTGCACCATCATGATTTGAGTTTGATAGATAGTGCCGTATTTAGTAGTCTTGCAAAGGAACTAGAACATCTTCAGACAGAAAGATGGAGCATTTAAGGAGAAGAAAAATGAAAGTCTAGTGTTTTAAGTTTGTGTGAAAAAGAGAATGAGAATGATACACAGTTGGAGAAAACCTGGACTGGAATCTCCAAGATAGATGTCAAGGCTTTCTAAACCGAAACCATCTACAAAAGTCTCCTTAACTGGGAGGATGAATGTTGTTTTATCTGTTCCTTACAGTTAAGTCTGTGTTAACATCTTTGTTTTCACATCACAACTCTACAGGTTCAAGAGGACCACACCGCCGTTCTCATCATCACGGGGCCCTTACCCCTCGGGGGCTCTGATCGTCGCAGCAGTGGAGACCGAGACAGTTTTTCTGCAGGGGCCCGTAGGCCTGCTGGTCCTCCTCCCTCGAGGGGAGGGCCACCACCTTCCAAACGCCCTCGATCTGATGGGCCCTCCAGTCGGCCCCCACCTTCTTCCTTCAGGCGCTAAGCCCAGGCTAATTCTTCTGGGAGAAGTTTAATAGGCTCACACCAGATGGACATAGGAGAGCAGACATCATTGGTTGGAGTTGTATGAAGATGCAAACGGAGAGGATATCAATGAATGGGAGTGGCCTGTAGTTTTGTACCTCTGTTGTTTTTATGTTTTTAAAGATGGCTTCAGGATTCACAGACTGTAACATTGAGTGAGAAAGAAGCAGTTTGCCATAAATGTTCATTGATTGATTTTGTAATATAAACACAAATAGTAATTTTCTTGTCCCAACCATTTGTAGTTCAGTTCCATGTTTAATGTGTATTATCTGTAAATATTTCCCAACACCTTGAGCTGAAGCTTGTCACAGTGTTGATGCTATCCCAGCTGAATTTAATTGATACCATAACAAGTGTTGGATATGTGAACAGCAAAGTGAACACTAATTGCTGGAATCGTATCAGGAAGCAAAGAGACAACTACTGCGTGTGGAGTCATTGGATGGACAAGAGAGTGAAAGTCATAGCCACCGTCAAATGGTTTGCACTGTCAGATTAAGATGTGAATTCAGAGGATCTTGACATCGAAAATCACAGAAAGACACTTTTGTTGACTCATTCCACCACATTTCTCATGTAGCATATGTCAGGAATTTTCCAGAAAATGATCCTGATACTGTCATTTTATGCATCCAGTAATTCTACATCACTTCAAGCTCATGAGAGAAAGGGAAGAACTTAAATTGGTAGGGCATTAGCAAAGAAAATGCCAACAGGCTGTTGCCTATTGTAAATATCTGTTGGTCATGTTATGTGTTGTTCAACCTTGTGTGGCAATTTTAAGCATTAAAACGACGTCTAATTTGAGCCAGAAAAGACTTTGTTTGATGTTCAAACTTGGCATGATGTCACCAAGGTGTGAAATATCTGCGCAACACTTCCCTACCATAAAAAGAGGATGTCCGGAGACTGCCAGCCTTGGTAAAAAAATGATTGATGGTGTCGCCTGCAGAACCCAACATCAGGAATCAGATTCTCGGCATTGTCCTCACACAGAACTATTGACTGTATTGTGTACATTATTTTTCTATCCCTCCGACACAGAGCTGTCCATATGCAGCTAGCAGGTTACATGTAAAAAACTGCACGTTCAGTTTATCTACAGGTAAGTGCAAACCAAGGAAACAAGTGATCCAAGATCTCCAGCTATTACCCCGATTGAAGTTACTTTAGAACTTCGAGCATTAGCAGCATCTTTGCAAAGAGCTGAACATGAGCTTATCCAGTGCATTGTGCGAGTTTTCTGAAGGCTTGGCTACCATACAGTGAATGCCCAAACGAAATTTGCTTGATGGAGGCTTTTGACCTATTTTTTTGAGACAGAAGTGCTCATTCTCAAATGCATGTAGCAAACAGGATTTTGTAATGATAATGTAGGAAAAAAAGACGCATGAAGAAGTGCTGTCTCCTTTTGGTTGTCACATATGGCATAAGAGTATACACAGTTTAACTAACTTTGCTGAACCGTACAGATAATATTGGACATACTGCAACTGGATTACTTGGAACAGTAACTCTTCCAGTGCCAAGAGTTGACACTGTGAGTGATTTGCCATTGGCCTTGGATTGCATCTCCTTGTATCCAAAAGAGTATCGTGGTGATTGGTTGCTTCTCTTCTGGACAGTCATCATCTCTTCTAGAGTGAGAAGATCAAGAGTTTTTTTTCCCCACAATGACAACAGATAATTTTGACTCCAGTCAAGCAGCAGTGATAGAAAACGGAGCCCACAATTTGATGAGGATTGTGACAGTGACATCCCTATCACTGACTGAAAACTCAACTGCAAAGGACTTTATCTGTCTTACAGTTAACTGCATTGTGGATGCCTCTGGATAGAGAATTCCTCACGTCAAATTTGAAAAACAAACCATTGTTCTTTTTCAGTGATGTGCAAGAATGGAACCAACTGCAAGATGATGCCATCAGCTCTCCAATTTGATCACTTGTTGACAGTGTGATGACCCACAGTCCTTTTTTTCCACAGGTGAAGAGTCAAATTCACTACCGCAACTTAATTCTTCCATCTTGTCTTCAGTGTTATGATTTGGTGATGAGCGAGCAACAGAGGATGAAGGTGGCAAACCATGAGTTGCCCTTCTTGCTCAAGACTGATGAGATAACCGAGGCTGGTGGAGTGGAGGAATGTGTGCTTTAAAAAGCATAACATATGTAAGAATTTGGGGGTAGAAAAAGACATAAGCAGCCGAAGGGACACCCTTTTTTTTCGCCTCACTGAGAAGACATAAGGCCATCAAAAAGAATTACATTTTTTCATGCTTCTTAAATATTGATTACCGTCTGTATGGCTCAGGTAGTCAGCTGTATTACTTGATTAGTTCCTTTTTACTAGTGTATGCCTATTAAAAACTGTCAGATGTGCAGGTCACACCAGAGCAACTTCTGAAGCTTCAGTTAGCAATCATTTTAACAGAAGAAACATATGTTCTCAAGTTATGTTTCCCTGTTGTTGCGGCATGCATCTGAGCACGAAGCACTGTTTCTAAAATATAAGGAGCTCTTGGCTTGGGCATCCTGAAAGATGTTGCAGAGAGACTTCAGCTACACAGTCTTCTGAATTTTTCATTCACGCAAAATGATCACCATATTGGACATTTTTGTATATTTGATCCTGAATGTTAAGTATTGTCTGACATAAAAAAGAGGCAGCCTAGTAAACACTGGTTATTTTTGGGAGAGACTTAGTGTGTGTGAGACCCTCTTTACTGCCAGGACTTTGAATGAGTGTTGGATCTGCCTGCGGTAAGCCTTTTCCATCAGTCCCTGATTATATCAACACAAACTACCACATAGACTTCTCTAACTTCAAATGTGAAAATGCAATTACTTCAACTGAGAAAAGCATTCTTTTTCGGCCCTTGCATGTCACAGACTGGTACTTGCCCCATTTTCAACTGATAAATTTATTTCAGTCAGATGAAGTTGCCTGTCTTTCCTTTCACAAGAGAATGAAAATGGGGATTGATGACAAACTCACTTTGCATTGAGCAGTTCTGCTGGCATGATATGATGAAAACAAAGAACAAGAACAGAAAATAAAATGCTGATGCAAGAGACCTAAGATGAAATATGTGCAATATTGACGTAACTGAGGACGATGTGTCCTGTTAAAGCAATTAGCATGCTTTTTACTTGCCAAGAGTGGACCGAGGGTTATGTCCTGAGCTAAATTACACAAATATGTGGCACATCTTAAATGACATGTACCTGTCCAGTTCCAGGTATACTGCTGATTACATGAGTTCGTATTGTCTTGACACCAGGAACACTCACACATTGTGTGTGAATCATTTGAGTTTGTTCAGAAATGGTAGAAGACTACTCTCCAACAGATGGGTCACAAGATTTAATTATGTACACACATGCTTTATGTATTGAAAGCCAGCAGAAGGACTGAATACAACTGACCATGTGTGGATGACAAGATGGGCAGCTTGGCTCAAGAGTCTGGGTAATCATCTCCTACAAGGGCCCAGTCTGGGTAATCATCGCCTGCAAAGGCCACAAAGGCCCCACTGAGGCTCCGAATGTATGATAATGATAAGAACAGCAGTTACAGCACTGTCAGTGGCAAAACTAAAGCCTGTGTAGAAAGACAGAAACATCAACATCAAAGCACCTTGTGATCATTTTCATCAACCGTCTGTGTGAAGCATGGACCCTGACAGCTGATCTCATAGCTGCCAACCATCATGAATTTTTCTGGAATCTACCCAGTTTAGAAATGATTTTCGAACTCCAGGATTAAAAAGAAAGGAAAAAAAAAAGTCGAAATATTTGTTGAAAAAAGTGGGGTCTAGCGGGTCGTTTTTTTGAAGAGCTATGATGAAGTTTTGCACAGTGAAGCCGAAATATGTGGATGTAAGCAGTTTCATGTATCGGGTTGGAGAACTCTCCTCAGATCGGTGGATTTCAGAGAAATCTACCTAACTGTTGAAAGCAGAAAAATGAACATCTGAGAGAAATTTTTTAAAAAGTCTGAAAAAAGAATAAATTGTGAAATGGTTAATCACCTGGAGTTTCTTACAATATCCAGCTTTTTTTTTCCACCCTGGTTTCCAAGATTCTACATCAAAGTGATAATGCGTACAGCTGTTACGGTACATCATGGTGCGTCTGCAGGCATTAAGTCAGACTAGCTCGATGGTGGGCAAATATGTCGGTGTACACTATTTGTTCAGCCTTGATGTTTCTGGTTGTGCGTCATACTCAGACTTGGTCACAGTGGGGAATTAACGAGATTTGCGTTTCACAAATCATAAATCGGAGCGAGATGTTTGAGGAAGGCATAAATGTCAACTTTTGGAGATGGGAGTGGACTGAAAAGACTTCGAATGTGAGCTGTTTCTTTCATTGGCATTTGATCTGTTTCTGGAAAGTGAACAAGCCAGAAATGGCACATTGTTATTTGCTCGTTTTGTTAAAAAGAGCTGAAATACGCCGATTGTGGCTTTAACAGTTTTCTTTAACATGTGCTGTACAGGAAGCATGCTGGTGCTTCAAGAGCACTGGACTGCAATCAGAGCAGACTAGATTTATTGATCAGATTAATGCAGTCGGAGCAGACTGGATTTGTTGATCAGATTAGAGTAATGTATACCCTTTTTCCCATTCCTTTTATAGGAACCTCCTACGAGGATGTTGTCCCTGCGCCATACTGATGCCTTGGAAGTACCTGGACCCAGCCATTTTTCAGGGATTTTACAAGTTAGATGTTCTCCAGCCTGATGTGTGGAAAAGGCTGTTTCTTTTTGATTTTTTCTTCATTTGCCTACTGAAATGTAAGGAGGTTATAAATGCTTTCAGTCAAAAGCCGAAGTGTTCAGCCCACCTCCATTCTCCATCATCCTCTGGTTTCTTGATTTTGACTCAGAAGGTTGGCATTTGTGAGATCTGCAGAAGAAAGAGCCAGGCATTGGAAGTGAAGTCAGGGTTCGTACAGTCCTTAAAAGTCCTTAAAAGTCCTTCATTTTGAGGGCATACTTTTTAAGGCCTTAAAAGTCCTTAAAAATCAGGCTTTTGCTGAAAGTCTCTTTAAAAAGTCCTTAAATTTTGTCACTGCCTATGATTTTGAATAGAGTCTGTAAAATCCTGAGTGGTTTAAAAAAAAAAAAGGCTTGAAATTGAATTTTAAAAAAAAAAAAAAAGAAGTTGGAGTTAAGATCGACGATCTCACCGATGCGTCGTCTGCTATAGGTCAAAAAACACCAGAGTTACCGGCCTTCATAGCACATGCGCCATTTTGAAATTGAGAAGTCAGCATGCCGGAGAAGTGTTTGTTTATCATAGTTTGGCAGGAAAAAGACGAGTACAAAGAATGGCTGCAGGCAGACCCAGGTGGAGACAGAAGCAAGGCCTTTTGCAGCATTTGCAAGAATCATAGACATTAGTACAATGGGAGAATTGGCTGTAAATAGCCATAGAAAAGGACAAAATCACTGCGACCTGATGAAGGCTTCATATCCTGCAGTTCGTGTTTTGAGGTTTTTTTTTTTTTTTTAAATTCTACAATGAGCGACCAGCCCATTACTTCTAGCAGTTCACCATCCTGCAGTTCATCAACCAACAGAACTGCTCCAGCTTGGATATCAGTGAACAGCCTGAGCCATATTAAAATAGAGGCAATGAAATCTGAAATACTGAGGATTTTAAAAGTAGTGATAAGTCAATACAGCTTTCGTTCGTGTGAAAGCAGTTCAGATCTGTTCTAGCGAATGTTCTCGGACTGTGCAGTTGCCAAACAGTTTCAGTGTGGAGAAAGAAAAACTTGCATCCTCTCCAGTGTTTTGATGTTTATGCCCCCAGTGTTGTGACGTATAGAGTTTTAGTTATAGAGGCATTTTACCCTCAGTGACTTCAAACAAACATGTATGACAAGAACTGAAATTCTTATGGACGGCAAGCAAACAAACATTTTTGTCAACTGCAAGATTGGAGAATCTGTTGTGTTCAGTGAATATTTTCAAACATTTTTGTCAATTGATCACAAGAAGTGAGAATCCTACGGTACTTTGCTCTGTTTTAGTGTAACAAACAAACATTTGTATCTATACTTACATTGACAATAACAGCTGAGATTCCTAAAGTCTGTGCTTGCAGAGGATCCATGATGTGAGTATTGAAGAGTAACAGCAAATGATTTAATTTGTGTCTGAATTTCATTATTATTTTACTTAAAAATTATCCGTGAAGTCAGTCCTTAAATAAAAAAAAAAGGTGCTTCAAAAGTCCTTAAAAAGTCCTTAATTTTTTTGTATGGAAATCTGTATGAACCCTGGAAGTACTTAATGCAGTATCTTTTGTCATGGTCATTGGAGACATGCTAGATGGTGGTGGCAAAGCATCTGCAGAACTGCCTTCAACGGTCAGATGGAGAAAACTGCAATTTTATAGGCACAACACGAGGTGGAGTGGACTATCCAAGACAGTCCTTCAGGGTGAAGATCAGAGCAATGTAGAAAGAAATGGAACTTGGGCTTTGGCCTGAAACTGTCAGAAAGGGGAGTTAACTTTAACTGCATGGATTATGGTTCTCCCATGATCATAAGTGGCTTCGGGATGATGGTGATGATAATTTGGACGCACAAGTGCTATAGCCGAGTTGTGAGATGAGAAGAAAAGGATGTATTTAAATTCCAGCAACGCCTTAGGTGAAGACCAGTAAAGCCAGATTTTTTTCTAATAGGGTCAGTATGTGTTACTGCTTGAAATAATAGTACTTGCACAGAAGTTATGGGATGAGTATGCTTTAAGGTTCTGTGAACTTAGTTGGAGTTCTTTGCACTGTGAAAACATGGAAAATAACCGGCGTACGAGAAGGTCTTGTGAATCATGTCGGCATTCACTGGACTGTGGAAACGCGGGGGAAACAGCTAGCATACTGCATGATATTTAGGAGACCCATCAAGCATTTACCCATCCACCATCTACGATCTGTGATGGATAGTGTTGAGGAGTGAAATGAACGTATAAGGGCAGAGCTTGCATAAGTGTTTCATCTATGGGCCAGAGAGTAAATGGACAAAGATTAATGGAGAATGGTTCGAGAACTGTTTCCATCTTCGATGAATGTGCCCAAGTGGTTCGCAGCAATGAGAAAGACGCAATAACAGCTGATTATGTATGCACCAGAACTGATGATGATTTAGTGTAAGAACATTTTAGCGTACTTGAAAGGCGTTTGGATCAGAACCTCAGTTGTGAGGATGTCCTGGTCAAATCTTGCAGACGCCGAGATCAGTAACTGGCCTTTGTCTACACAATCAGACAGGGAACAGTTCTGCCACCATATTTCTTGTTTGCTGTGACTTCACTGCAGAATATTTTAAAATGAACATGGAAACAAAAGGTGATGAAAAAAAAAATCCCTTTTCTTTTTTTGAGCCTTGACTTCAGTTATCTCAGTTTGGAAGACAAAAATACTGATCTCTTTGTTGCCAACAAAAATCACAGTATCCAAGGAAACAGTAACATAAAATTATGTAGCTGAGGATCTGCCCAAAATGATTGGTTACCAGATTCTAAATTGTCAGAAATGTTATTCAGGCAGGGTCCGTCTCCCATGCATGATCTTCCTAGTCTTGAATGTTTGGGAACGTTTCCTCAGCAAATACCTGTCTCAAGTATTATGAAGGCTGGAAAAAAACAATTTTCAAAACCTGGTTGATTGGTATCATCTGTCCTGAATTTTCACCAATATAACAAGGAGAGATTGCAGTGTCAACAGTCTACAATATGTGAATGTTGCAAGGCGGGTTGTGAAGCTACAAGAAGAGACCTAATGAAACACTCGATATGACTCATTGTATTTTAAAACAAAATGATAGTGGATGTGACTTGTTTATTGGGAGGCCAGACTTGGCGTCATCTAACGTCACTTCGGAGGAGACAGATACAGGGAAAAAAAAAAAGGAAAAAAAAAAAGGCAGAATCCATGAGTTGCATTGTGGGGATTAGGTTTAAAGGGAAAAAAAAACTTCCAGTGTGCTGGATGGACGTATTCAAGAGCATGATTTTGCAAACTTTTTTTTTTTTTTTTTTTTTTTTTAAACTTTTACCTCGTCTTGAAACCTTGTCAGCTTATTTGGAAACAGGCAAGAGGGCACCCCATGAGTTCACTGGTGATCATGAACAATTAGAACAATTCTGACCACAAATACTTCAAGAGCTGTCATCCTTCCTTCTGTATACTTTCCTAAACCTGAATGCTTTGGTGGCAGTCATCAAGTAAAGGTGCCGTGTTCTGAATTCTGGAAAATGAATTACAGTAATAAAATCAAGATCGCTTGAGTTTTTTTCAAACAATCTTCATGTTCCACTCCAAGCTTTTGAACAATATGCACAGAAGCATAAATCAACGCTTCAGCTGCTGTTGTATTTGCAGCACATACAGCAATAGATGTCGTCGTGTATGAAAAGTTAAGGATTTACAATTTTTTTTCCCCAAGGAAGTTGAAAACGGTCTGCAAATCCATACCCCATGGGAAGAACATTTCTAGATCACCTTAAACTTTTAAGTGGAGGAGCAAAAATAAATGCAATTGCTTTGTCATTGATGTGACTACGAGGGTCCCACTCTAGAGGGCACCACTAAGCCATTCAATAACATGTGTCTCCATGACATGAATACGCTGTGGGCACATGCATGAGCTTGGATATGAAAAGGAAATTGAGACCAGCATGCACGCTGGCTATGAGGGCCCCTGATGATCACTGAGGTTGCTGAAGATGCTGTGGAGTTCAATTATGGTCTGAGACTGCATGACAAGACTTCTGATGATATATCCTGGCATCAAACAGGCCTGAAAGACACAAACACATGCAACGTTGATCAGGAGACTTGAGCATCAGTCTGATAAATGCATCAGTTCAGTAGCTACAACTTGATTGTACAACTGTGTGGCTCCAGTCTTTCCATTGATCCCATAGCGCTCTCAATTCTTAGCTGTCCTGTGCAAAGAAATCGCTCAGATGCTTGCATCTGATTGGACTTGGACCCATGACTTCCAAGCCCACACTCTACGACTGAACCAGTGCATGACAATAAACTTTAAAAACTGGACCAGCTTAAAAGTTTGTCTACTGAATTCTGAGGAACTCTGTATTGTATGTCATGGTCCAAGTTCTGTTTTCATTGGTTGAGATTCACCATAGACCATCATAAATTCTACTGGTTAATGTTCCATCCATAACATTTTTTTCCAAATGCTTATATTCTTCGAGACAGTATTGTTGAATTAGAAATGCCTGGTCAGAAACGCTGTCATGTTTTAGGAACATATTTTGTGGTCATGAGCTGACTATCCTCGTTTGACTGGATTGATATATTTCACAAAACAAAACAAAGCTGCCCTTGGAATACAAAAACAAAAACAACAAAAAAAAAAAAAGAGGGAGAAAAAGCACTAATTGCCCTCAGTAAATTATGACTTGCTTTATGAAGAACCAAATACCAAATGATGAAGAGTCCTCCTACCTGTAGTTAAAAAATAAAGAAATAGGCAGTTGAAGGGCATCAGCGAGTCCTGACCTGGATATGGCCCGACCCCCTTAGAGTGTAAGGAGTTCAGGGCTTCTCTGAAGACTTTGCTGTCAACTCACCCTTAAGTTTCTTCCTACAGGGGAAGCAGAGAGTGAGTTCATTCTTTTACTTTTTCTGGTCAAAAACCATCACTTCAGCAGTCTGTGCCTTGACAAGTACTGCCAACTGCTGCTTTCTTAGCTGCCAAGTTTGTTGTCAGTGGCAGTGAAACTGACTCCAATGTATGTCAAGAAATATTTCAGTACAGAAGTTTTTGAGAGCAAAGCAGAGACCAAAATATGTCAGGAAAATGATGGAATATTAGGGGAGAAGTCTCCCACCAGCAGATTTCTGGTTCTGAAGTCTGCATATGTATCATCATTACTTGAAAATGAAGTTGGAAGAAATGAATTACTAGTTCGAGAGAAGTTCCTCCCTTGATATTTGACAATTCCTTGTCTTCAGGAGCATTAACAAAAATTGCGCAGAACAGTCAAATCGGTTGACTGCTGCATGTAATTCAGATTAATGTGACCCATTGATCAGTCACAACTGTGTTTCCAAAGGACCCTGCTATAAATTGATACATCAGTTGCTAATGAAGCTCTGAAAAATTAATGCTGTTTCAAATGAAGCCTGCAGAACTGCAAAAATGATCAAAGAGATTATTTTGCCTGTGTAGAGTTCTAGTCATGATTACACTGTCCTGCTGATAGAGCGCAATCAATCTAAACATGCACACTGCTCAGAGGTTGAAAAAGAAAAAGAAGAAGAAGAAAAAAAGTGGTGGGACACAAATAAAATGAATGCTTCCCATGAATGGTTTGACTGATATGTCACACCGCCATCGAGAAAAAGAAATGAAAACCCAGATTCTAATGATACTACTGGCTACATTCCCGGAGGGCTTAACTCTCCTGATGACTTTGAAGGAACTAAAGCAGCAAAAACTAAAAAAAAAAGAGGAGAATAGTGACCAAGCCTACTGTGTATGCCAAGAGAGGCTCTGAACAATTCACTTCTAATATCTGGAGAATAAATTCTTAAAATTCCACATGGATTGGCATATCAAGTCCTTCACAGTTCAGCAGACCATGCAAGTCTTATCACGGCTAAAGGCATGTTGAAAACGGAATCATGCACAAAGTAATGAGGAAAGGTACATTCCAAAACAACATCCATTCTTTTGTAAAGCATGAAACGTGACCAAGCAGGCAGAGAGAGAGAGAGAGAGTCGTTAGAAGGAGAGCAGGAATGCTGCATATCTCATCAATTTCCAGACATCAAGGCTGTATAGTGATCATATGCATCCGAAGCCAGCATTGTGTTTGTTTTGAGAATCACGACAGAACTTGAATTGTGACGTCATACATCACATTAACTGTTCATCTAAAGCCAAAGTTTTGTGGCTAATGCGGTCTTTGGTATCTTCTGCTTGCCATCTACAGCAAGCATCAATATGTATTTCCTTTCATTCTGTGGTCAACAGTTACTTGCGTGTGTGTGTGTTTTTCTTTTGCTCAGCTTTGTTTAACTCTGATAAGCTCTCTTGACTGTTGGCTCCATTCCCTACTGAGCTGTAAATATTCCTCTTTCGTGAGTGTGTTCTTTTATGTGTTGTCTAGTGCTTGCTGTTGCATCTTTTGTAATGCATTCAATAACCACTCCAGTATTTTTGTTAATGAATGTATCTGTGTGCACTTGAAAGTTCATGCAACTTGGCTTCGTCCGTAAGTCAACCTGCGATTTCATATGTGTACCCATTTTGATGCCATTGGGATGACAGTGCCTGAAGCCATTATATCTGGCTTCTGCACACACACACACACACACACACACAGAGAAACACTTGAATTTCAGTACAGGCTGCACAAGGCGGCGGACATTGCAAGGTAAACTTGTATCGCTCCTGCACCACCCTCCCCTCACCGTCTGTGCTACAGACGTAACCTGCAGAGGATGGTTTTCAGGTGTTTATGTGTAAGTTTTGTTGTTAGGTTATCCAGGGAAGACGGACCTGGTGTAATAGTTTCATTTCGTTCTTTCCTTTCAGGTCCTTTCCTGATATACCCTTTACTGTATCACTCTTCCATGCTTTGCCTGTAGATAATTTTCATCAAGTATCGTTTTGCCATCTTTCTCTCAATAGGGATCAGTAGTGCATATATAAGGCACAGTATTCACATTTTTTTTTTCTCTGGTTCTGAAATCATTGTTATTCGTTCGCCGTGACATGGATACTATATTGTAAGACATTTGTATGTTGCTTAAAATTTTGCACACATACCTTGTGAGTCTTAAGGAACCCATGCTTCATGATTAGGATTGAACCCTGTGGTACGTAGAGGTTAATAAGGACCCATGCATCTGAAAGGACTGTAGCATTGGTTCCTCCCTCAAAAACAAAGACATTTTCTTTATACAAATATAGGACTGTGGTACATTGACAAAGTCCTAAGATTTTCTGGAGATGGCTTAGAAATTGACATGGTTATTAAGTGAAATTCAAGCTTGTGGGCTATTTAATACCCACGACCAATGCCAAAGGTCAACAAAGAGAATACGTTTTCTGTGGAAATCATGCGAAGATCCCAATTCTTAAAATGGAAGCTTCAAAGACAGTCTGAAATTTTGTGTGCTTGACAACCAAGACGTTTTTTGTGTGCTGTGAAGTAATGCTCTCATTTACAAAACGGTATTTTGTATACAGCTTTGCATATGAAAATCGACAATTCAAAAGAAATAAAAACTTATAGTAGAACTTGTGAAAAGGAGGGGACAAAACCATGAAATGATGAGACACGGGGCTGTTAGGGGAACATGACCCAGCACTGAAGAAATGAGTGTCTGACTGTTGATCTGTATCTAGCTTACACAGTGAAAATAAACAATGTGGAGAATAAGTAGTAACGGTACACACGTTCTCAGTCACTGATCAAGTAGAAATGGAAATTTCTTGGGGGGGGGGGGGGGGGGGGGGGGGGTGGGGGGGGGGGGGGATGGGCAGCAGTATACTCAATATTTTGGGGTGAGCATCACTGTCCAACGGACTACAATAGAGACCAGCAAAGAGAAGATGAGGGAAAAGGAAGAAGACAATATAAAGAAGTGTTGTCAAGATTCAGTCATGAATAAAGTGAACAAAGTGAAAGGAAATTTTTGAGCCATCTTCAGGAAAAAGAAAAAATTAAGTTACTTGGATACTTGACAAAATCGTCCTACTTTGGACGAGGACTCGGACTGAATTACAGTTCCTTTCTTCTGTTGGACCATTTAGCTCTCTGTGCATCTCCCAGTTCTTTACTCTTTAGATCCGAGCGGGATGCCCATTCCGCTCTAGTTTCTTTTCTCTTCAGATCAGTCCCTTCGTGGTTCCTTTTTAGTTTTTTTTTTTTTTTTTTTGCATTTCTACCATTCGACCCCCCCCCCCCCCCCCTATTCTGCCCATCACGTCTGCTCCCACCATCTCAATTACCTGCATTAGCATATTTCTCTCTTCATAACATTCACCTCACCTTGCATGTACTTGTGATCGTGTTCTACTCGTATTTCTTGCCTTGACGAACTCCTACAGAAGTATGGGTACTAACAAACTGGAGAAGAATGTGCTGACATTTCCAATAATAACTGGCATGTATCCAGTGTAACCTTTGCTCTGAGGAGAATGTTCCTACTGACAGTTTAGGTTTGATACATTTCCTTATGACCTTAGCTCTAACAGACAAGGGATTCTACAGACAGTCCAGCGAATAACTTGCATGTTTTATATTTAAATTAATAACCTTTGCTCTTTCAGGCAGACTTTATTTTTTTCTGCAGCACAGATTAAACAGCGTGTCATGAATCGCCATCCTTTACACACACATGCATGCTGCTGCACGTGTGTGTGTGTGTGTGTGTGTGTGTGCATGGTATATGTGCATGGTATATGTGTAGATATATGTCGTGAGGGTTTGGAAGTCAAGTGTTGGGCATTGATGAGATCAGGGTGGGAATGTCAAATGAAAGATTATTTCTTCTGGTTGAATTATTAAAAAAAAAAAAAATCAGTGTACAACATCCATTCAAATGAGCACAATGAATTGATACGATCAAGAAACAATGGTGTGGAAAGGGGGGTGGGTGGATTTTGGGCAGTAACGATCGTGAAACTAAAGTAGAAGAGGGTGGAGCAGGAATGGTTTTGACTGGCCTCGGAGAGGGTAAAATGACCAGGAAAAGAGGGTGTGGAGAGGAGCTGGGAAGTGGCTTCTTAGGTGGTGCTTGGAACATTTGAAACTGATGTGGTATGAAATTGCTTCTTCACTGTAAGGGATCAATTCATAATACATTGTCTCTCTGCCCTTGCTTGCGTGTACGTGCGCGTGTGTGTGGTGCATGCGCGCATCTGCGCACTTTAAATGGAAATGCTGCTGTAACGGAGGGCATTGGTATGAACAGATATTTTCAATACCCCTTCCTGTGTCGCCTTCGACCCTCCCCTCCCCCGCTCTTTTCCTTGCCCATGTGCCGTTCGTCTTTTTCCACCCCTTCTCTTTTTGTCTTACGTTGTTGGTTGGTGTTTGTCATTTCTCTTTGAACTGCGTTTATGTTTGCAGGCGAAGCGTTATTTTTTTTGTGTTCTTAAATCACAACCCCATCTTCTTCGTTCTTTTATTTTTTTTTTCATAAAGTCTCGTCGGCGTTTTGTGTAAGGTGTCAGACTCGTATTCTACAATGACTGTAGCTTTGTTAGATCGAATCACACCTGCAGTGTTTTCTTTTTTTTTACTTTTTTCTTGTAATTTTGTACTTTTATTTTGATACAGTGTTATGTATAAACAAAATAGACTTCCCCGTCTTGGTCCATAAATGGTTTATTTGCATTCTGTCCGTCGAGACTCTCGCAGCAGTGGATTACATTACTCTAAAACTGACGCCGTAATGCACAGTGCGTCGGTGAACAAGTCCGTCCATTGTCCAAGTCAAGTTTTTGCCAGGAAAAGATAACTCTCACGAGACTTGCCATACAGGGAACTACCGAAAGACAGCGTCAGGTGACATAATTATCGTGTACAACAAATCACTACCGATAGGCTAGAACCGTTAGCGGATAGTTTTCTTTCATGGGTCGTTTACTGTCCATGTGTACGATCGGCCTAACAGTAAGAAATATGCAGTGGTAGCTGAACAATGCACGCAGCTTGAAATAAAAAAAAGAGAGAGAGAGTGGGGGGGTGTTTGTGTGTGTGTGTGATAATAACAATAAAAAAAAAAAGTGGTTGAGTGTTGCATATAGTCAAAAGTGTAATTGTAGAAAACATGCTGGAATAACGACACATATAGTCAAAAACTGGCTGAAGGAAACGTACAGAAAAAAGAGTAATGGAAGGAAAATAATGGTGGCTAAATGACACATGTGACCACAAATAGTAACAGAGGGGAAATAAAAGTGACTGAAAGACATGTGTCACAAATAGTAACAGCGGGGAAATAATTCTAAATTGTGACTGAAAGACATGTAGTCTAAAGTAGGCACATAAAGACACAAATGATAAGAGAATGGAAATAAAGCTGACTGAAAGATACATGTCAAGGAGTGAAAGACACACGTATGTAGTCAAAGTAGTAGTGATGGTGGCCTGACAGCACGAGTAACCACACAAAAAAAGGCGAACGTTCCTGAATGACACATGTAGTCGCAGTAAAACGAAGATATAGTGGCTGATCGAGGCGTTTAGCGCAGGAAGGAGAGAGAGAAAATTGGGGGGGGGGGGGGGGGGGGGGGGGGGGGGGGGAATGATGTCTGAATGACACATGTAAACAAAATAGTAGGCTAACAGAAAGTGATGGTGGCTGAACGATACATATGAGCAAAAACAGTAACAGATGGGAAAATAATGGTGGTTGAAAAACATGTAGCCAAAAAATAGAAGAAAAAAGAAGAAGAAATATTGGTGGCCAAGCAATACATGTAGGGAAAAAAGTCAACTAGTGTAGCAAAAAAGTTTTAACAGAAGAGAAGAACTGGTGGGTGAGGAAGACATGCAACCAAATACAGTAACAGATAATGAACAATGGTGGCGGGACACATTTGACCTAAAATAATAATAGAAGAAAAATAATGGTAACTGAACGAGACCCGGGGGGGGGGGGGGGGGGGGTGGGACAATGTAACAGCCAGAGCTGCCAACCATCCCGCTTTCGGCGGAATTTATTATGTCAAAATGCAAGTTATTCCGCTTGACGTCAAAAAAATTCTGCGCGCTGGGGAGACACCCCCCCTTTCCTCCCCCCCACCCCCCCATTTTACGCAGAGTTCGCACATTTGCTGTTCGTATAATCAAAGAGCTGGGAACTGACTTCCAGTTTAGCTTCCTCCGCCGCCATCATGTCAAAACGACCTGCTAGACTTATTAACCCAGAGGCCGAAAAAAAAATCATAAGAACCTTGCAGATTTTCGTCACCCCAAAATGAGTCCAGTCATAAGATGAAACTTAGTGACAGTGTGCTTCCAAAATGTAAAAGCGCAACAGTATGTTGGTAGAAACAGTGATTCCATGAAAGCGCTTGACAGAAGGAAAGAAAATGAAGTGTCTGGATGTCATTGCATTGTTTAAGGTGCAGTGGCGTATGTATGCCTCTCAACTGTCAGAAATTACGCTCAATTTTCGAAAGCATTCCTCACAAGTCTGTTAAGAAGTTGGCAGCTCTGAACAGAAGGGAAAATGGCTAAACGACAAATGTAGCCCAGCCAAGACTAGTCAAAGAAGGGAACATAACGGTGCCTGAACAACACATGATGTTAAATTTAGTAACAAAGGGGAAATGATAGTGGCTGATAGACACATCTAGCAAAAAAAAAAAAAAAAAAGGGGGGGTGGGGTTTGGGGGGGGGGGGGGGGGGGGGGGGGGGGGGGGGGGGGGGGGGGGCAACGGAAGGTAAACAGTGAAGACTGAACAACGCATTCTAGCACAAAATCATTACAGAGGGAAAATGATTGTGGCCTAACGACGACGTGTAGCTAAAATTTGTAGCAGAATGGAAAACATGAAATGCCAAATTAGTCTAAAATCGTAAAAAGGAGAAAAGTAATGGTTACTGGACGACACATGTAATTGAATATAGTGATGGAAGGGAGAACGTGAAGCGACAGGTTATCAAAAATCGTATCAGGAAGAAAATGTGGTGACTAAAGGCACATGTAACCGAAAGGAGTAACGTAAGGGGTTGGGGTAGGCCTAACAGAAGGAAAGTAACGATGATTTAACGACACATGTAGAGAAAAACAGTAATAGATGGGAAAAAAAAAATTCTGCCTGAATCGTACATACCACCAGAAATAGTAACAGAAGGGAAACGATGGTGGCTGTAGTGAAAAGCATCTGGTAGGAAAAGATAACGCTATAACTGGTTCAGTAGACTGTCGATATGCACGTGAAGTTTGTTTTTTGGACTGTAAGCAGACAGCCAGCTGTCTTTTGGATTGTAAAGAGACAGCCTGCTGTAATTGATTCTCGCACACACACACACACACACACACACACACACACACACACACACACACACACACACACACACACACGCATGCACGCACGCATGCACGCCTATATGGTATATGGACAAGACAAAAATTTGCAGCATGGCAACTAGTATATGTACGCATTATCCCCCCCCCCCCCCTCCCCCCCCCCCCCCATCCCCCCGTAACCTCCAGTCGTAATGCTTTGTAAACAAGTGGTATGTTAATTCCTATGATGACATTTTGTCTTGTTTCTGTAATTGTCTATTGTTACAGGCACCTTTTAGGGAGTGGCATGGTACTGTCAAGATAACCATTGCAAGGTTTTGCAAACGAGGGCGCGCGCACGCACGCACGCACGCACGCACGCACACACACACACACACACACACACACACACACACACACACACACACCTTTCAAAAAGTCTTGGAACAGCTATGGTTCCCTTCCCCGTACACGGGTGAAAGAGTTGAAACAGAAGCTCAGGAGAGTCGGCCAGCCAGCAGGGAAAAATATGCCAAGAAAACGGAGGGCATGCCTTTGAGGGCAGATGTTGTTGAACAGCTCTGTCTTACTGTGCATGGCCTCTTTCTTCGGGCATTGGACAGCACTTTCAATGGACCAGCAACAAGACGACAACGACAGCGGATGATTTCTCTTCAGCCCCATCGGTCAAGGATGCGTCACCACCAAACGTTTTGGCACTCGATTTGCAGTCTACTACAGTACACAAATACGTCATACTGCAAAGATATACCTTTGCAGAAGCATGCTTGCACACTTGAATGATTGTTTTATTACTTAACTCACGCACACGCGGTATCGTGCATTATATTACTTTCATTTTGCAAATCGTGTTTTCAAGAAACAGTACACTGACAAACTCTTCATACGAACATATCAGAATAAATGAATAAGGCTACCAATGCAGTTGGCACCATACATATCTTGTCAGTTAAAGTTTAGGAGTTTCTGTCCACACGCAATGATGTGTGTGTGTGTGTGTGCGCGGTGTGCGCGCGCGCGCGCGCGCGCCTTCGTCTCCTGTCTTGATGTCATTATGTCTTGATACTTGTATGCCTACGCGACTCTCTCTCTCTCTCTCTCTCTCTCCCCCCCTCTCTCTCTATCTTCCGATTCTCCGAACTGTCAACCTGACCTCGCCCGGTGGCTAGGCTATCAACATGTAATTTTTTTTCTCTCGTGCTTTGTACCTATTTCTTTTTTTTCTCTCGTGTCTTAAAGCCTCACTGCATGCTTCAAATGTATTGCCTTTCCTCATTTGCCTTGCATGTTGACCCTACCCAGGGCGACGACTGGATGTCTGAAAGCCTCCACCGCGTATCTATTATTCTCGTAAATTAAAGTGAAAAAAAAAGATTGTCTTGACTTGAATGTGATGCCTCTCTCTGTGTGTGTGTGTGTGTGTGTGTGTGTGTGTGTGCGCATGCGTGCGTGCGTCAAATGCGTCTTGGGTTATATCTCAGGTATTTTTGAATATGCTGTTTCTCAATGTTTTCTTTATTTTGAAAGATTTATTTGAAAGGTCCTCATACAAATCGTTCTCCCCTGCCCCCCCCCCCCCCCCCCCCCCAAACTCCACTGAATGGTATTATTATGCAATAAGGGTAGGGGTAGGGCAGATAGTAGTGGACTCTCACGTGATACAACGACATAGTCGGTCATGAAATCAACATTTTTACGGCGGAGCTGAAACTCGTCGGACCCATTAGTTCCCGAGTATTTCCGACTGTCGTGAAAAAATCGTTGTTCCGCGGTTCCTTTCGTCATTTTTGCAGCAAGTACAGTAGCCGCATTTCTGATCACATTCAAATGAAATGAAATGCTACAGAGAAGTTAATTGTGTTCATATATTGGTTGGTAACAGCAGCAGAATGGTTTTATCGTTGACTGTTTTATGATTGTTTCCACGTTTGTTGTGGATTGCACCAATGGCTCAAGCCTTCAATTGTTTTGCAATCTAGATGAAAAGAAGTTTCCAGTACTCTGTGGGTAGTTAGTGAGAGTAGGCTGCTGTTATTGTTGTTTATATATGATTATCATAATAATTATCATCATCACCATCATCATTATTGTTCTTATTCTCTTATAATTGTTTTTATTTTGTATTAAAATGTAATCTTGTGTTGGATTTAGATGCCTCCAGCGCTCTGTGGATGGTCAGGGGGAGCGTGGTATTATCAATGAATAAATAATTGATAAACTTAAATGATTGATTGATTGTTGTAATTTTCATTATCATTATTTTAATGTTATCTTGTATAATAGAATTCAGATGCTTCCAGTACCTACTGCATGAAACATAGCCCACCCATTTTTGTTTCGTCGATTTTCACTTCTTTTTTTTTTCCCCGGCAGTTACTGTCAGGGACATTTTCGAGAGTGACGTTTTCTTTTCGGGCATCGCCATGACCGTTACATTTGGTTGCTAAGAAACAGAAATCCAGTCTCGGATTACAACTGCCGACGAACAGAGTTACAGCATAGTGGGCTGGCACACTGGTAGAGATGAGCGAGTCATGTTACACACACAAACACATTCAATTAAAATGTTTTTTCATTACTTCCTTCCGCTCCCAGCCTCTCCCTCCACTTCCTTCTTGCACGGGCGCACGCACGCCACATCGTCCCCCAACCCCAAGCCCCCAACGATATAAAGACGCACACAGCAAGAGCAAACTTGCGCACGAACGCGCGCGCGCGCGCGCGCGCCACACACACACCACACACACACACACACACACACCACACACACACACACTACACTACACGACACGACACAAACGCACACGTACACTTGCACGCACACAACACGCACAGACACGCGGCGCGCACACGCACACGCACGCACACACACCCACTTTCCCCCCCCCCCCCCCCCCCCCCCCCCCCCCCCACACCCCACACACACACACACACATGTGCGCGTGCGCGATTTTAACACGCTCGTGCGCGTTTTTTACACAACACAAGCGCACGCACGCCTCACGCGCACGCGCGCGCGCGCGCACACACACACACACACACACACACACACACACCTCTGTAATAATTTACGAGTCTGAAACAGTTGTCTGCTTTGTGTGCTGTTGGCGTGATAATGCGTAAAACCAGGCTTGTCACTCTGTGTAGCCGATGACGTGTGCTGCTACTTTTACGTGTAGGAGGCCAACGTCAAAACACGTTCATATGTACGTCACTTTGTTTTATGGCGGGGAGACAATGGAGTCTTTAGATGCTGGGGAGAAAAGCACAAGCACACATACATTATCACAAAACGTCGCTGTTCGGTCCACACCCTTGTACATGTGCTTTTCTTCTTGCTGTCGTTTTTCGTACCTTTGATGCCAGACATCACGCTAATGGAAGGGAGTGCCTGGTTTTGTTCACTACTAGCTTTTTGGATTTTGTTGATCTGTCTATGAGAATGCTTACATTTCCTTTCCTTTCTTCTTTCTTTTATTATTATCGTTTTGTTGTGATCAAACCGTCATCATCATCGTCATCATGATCATCATCATTGTCAACACACACCACCACCACCACTACCACCACACCATCATCATCATCTATATATAGCTATTCTTGTTGTCATCATTATCATCATCATGATCATCATCATCATCATCAACACACCACCACCACCACCACCACCATCATCATCATCATCTATATATAGCTATTCTTGTTGTCATCATCATCATTCTCATCATCATCATCATCATCATCATCATCACTATTACTATTAGTACTATTGCCACTACTGATGGCATCATCATCATTATCATCATCATCAGTAGTGACCATTATTATCATGAACATTTTGATTATTATTGTCGTCATCATTAACATCATCGCCATCATATCAACATCATCGTCATCATCATCATCGTTATGATAATAATTATTATTTTCATTGTTATCATAAATATTATTATTTATTGTTATTTTTAAACGTTTATTAGGCTACAGATAACTGCTTAATTCCAGGCGAATTTAAAACAAGTAAAAACTTATGTCTCTCTCTCTCTCTCTCTCTCTCTCTCTCTCTCTCTCTCTCTCTCTCTCTCTCTCAGTGTCTTACTGATGTCTGCAATGCAAGGAACAAATGTAACGATGTATAATCTACATTTTGATTTAAGAAAAATATCAGTTTGGGTAGCACAAGACAAAGCAACATGAATGTAGGCATTCATTTATGATACTCGCAATCCTTACCCAAGACTGTTTAAAAAATGTTTGGAAGAGAAATGTCGGGGGCATGGATTTGATCACGTATTCAAGTAAAAAAAAAAAAAAAAAAAAAGGGGTGGGGGGGGGGGGGGGGGGGGGGGGGGGGGGGGCTAATAAATCTTCTATTTATTGTTGACCTTTTACGAATCGCTTTTTTTCACACCACATGACAGCATAAGAGGGTAAAAAAGATGATGGATTGAGCTGGTCAGTACATTGCTTGACTGTCTTCATTGGTTTTACAGCAAAATGTCATCATCACACATTGCAAGATACTCTAGCATTTCTCGGGGAATCTCAAGGACGGCAACCTTTGAAGTCACTTTCAGTGTCAGTAAGCAAGAGTGATGTGACAATGGCCGTCTGCGATATTTGATTAGAGACAGACTCCAATTTAATTGTTACAGTCCTGATTCTGCAGCTCTATCGGACAAATTGAAAGGTAGGAAGATTGTAGATCTGCTGTAGTTATTATTATTATTTTTTTTTTTTAAATGTGCATTAGATGTTTTGGAATTGCTAGTTGTGCTAAAACAGGTTGTGCAGTTGGAGACCAAGAATTAGTTTTAAACATCACAACCAGTGAACGAAATATGGAGAAACCTGAGGTTGAAAGACCCAGTTTTACTTCGAACACACGCCCATATTCAAGCATGTATTTTTTCCGCCAACGAGTAAGATGAATTTGATAAGAAAACATTCCATATGCATTGGACACTAAATAGGCACACAAGTTGACGCCAATTTCAGTGAATTAATTCGGCGTTGATATTTGACAAAATAATCCATTTTTAAGGGGAAGTTATCATTTGGGTTTTCAAAAGGGCCCCTGAGCTCTAGGATTACTGAACTTTGTTCCATGTTTTGAAAAGCAACAGAAAAGGAGGAAAACTTTTTTTTTTTTTTTTTTTTTCATTTCTAGACGACATGGCTCCTTGAGAATAAGCCGTGCTGGGAGCATGGATAATTGTCGAAGATGGACTGGTTTCGGCGGAGCACATGATCAGCCGACAGTACCGTTCAATGCTGTGTCAATCAACTGGTGTTGATCTATAAACCTAAGTTGGGGACGGAACTAATGATCTGTGGTTTTAGGCCCAGAATAATGGACAAAACATATTTTCATCTATTCACAAGAAAACAAAAGGGCACAAACACATACGCCCCCCCCCCCCCCCCCCCCCCCCCACACATACACACGTACGCACACGCACGCACCCGCGTTCACATACAACGCGCGCGCGCGCGCGCACACACACACACACACACACACACACACACGCACGCACGCATGCACACAGAGAGAGAGAGAGGGGGGGGGGGGAGGGGGTGGTCACTGACTTGAAATGTCGAGGGGGAGAAGAAATGCAAAGGCGGCGTTTTCCCCTCGCTGGTCTGCAGTTTTTTGTTGCGCAGAGAGAGAGAGAGAGAGAGTTTTTGTCTTAATCGAGTTAACAGTAGCTGCTGCATTTCAGCATTCACACACTTGGCGGATGTAAAAGGCCAAGGTGAAAAAAAAAAAAAAATCTGTCAAAAATGTATGACATCTACGACTGTCCGGGTGTGAATTTTAATGTCATTTTCGTAGATTGTTGCTGAGCGGATATACAGACAAAGGTACAAGCTACAGAGAAAATGATTTATCATAAAAGGAGATCTATCGTGCGGCTCCTGTGTGAATGTCGACATGGATATGCGCAGCAATTTTAAATGCCTGTCAAACCTT
>JADBJO010000482.1:142500-150000 GCA_016801955.1 Conus betulinus
CCACAACAATACCCACCACCACCACTACCAATCCCCCCCAAAAAAAAAACAACCAACCAACCAACCAACCAAACGAAAAACAACAAACGACAACAACAAAAAAACAAAACAAAACAAAACAAAAAAAAACCACACACACACACACACACACACACACACAAACGGGAGCAATGGAGAAAAGCAAACGGGCATTTAAGAAAGGGATGCAACCCCTTAAGCAGTAATCCATGGGTGAAAATTGTCTCCCATCTCGGACACATCTACCCCCCCCCCCCCCCTTTTCCTCCCCCCCCCCCCCCCCCCACCCCAATCGTTTGCGAACGGGTTACGCTGTCAGTATGTCGTCATTGTTGCACAAAGAGACCCTAACATTAATGATTTGTAGTTACTGACCCTACAAACCTATACGTGACCGAAGGTCCACTCGTCTGTTGGGAGTTGTCTTGAGAACCGCGCTTAACTTCAGTGCTGCGCTCCCCTTTGTTAACAGTTGCGCGGTGAACCAAAAAAATAGTTCCTTTGACGCACATTATACAGAACCCGAAACACACCGACACGTTCAGAGACCTTCTCACGCTGCTCGTGCTCAAGGCCCACGCTGATCCCACTACACAAAAACTGATGTGATGCAAGGTTCCTTTCTGCTCTAGTCGTTCCCATCCTCTTGCCCCTCCCCTGCCTGTCCTTCCTTCTTCCAGACCCCTCTGTCTCGCCTGTCACACCTCCTGCGAAGGCTAGGCTATCACCGACAGTTCGCCACAGCCTGCCGCTGTCCCGGTGCTTCGTCTCAACTGTCCGGAAGATGTGTCCCCGCCTAACAGTCGGCCTCAAGGTCGTGCTGTCGCCAGGGAGGTTCACTGTCGGCCTCGCTTCCGCTGGGCTCTCCATTTCAACACTGGTCTGGTGATGGTTGACGCGGGTTTGCTGAAAATGTGGCCAGTACCCCACCCCACCCCAGCGCCTCCCCTTGCCTCTTCATCCTTACCTTCTGCTTGTCTTGACCTCGTCATCGGCTGGTAGCTGGCTGGCACGTTTCTGACGTGGATGTTGCTGATGGTGTCTTGCAGGCTACTCTGAAGAATTTTTTTCTTTCTGAAGCAGCCGTTGGTGAATGTCAATACTTTCTTATTTTTTTCATTATTTATTTATTTTATTTTATTTTTTGTTTGTTTGTTTCGTCTGCTGGGCCGATTAAAAAAAAATTTCTGGTGGCTACACCACATTCTGTACTAATCTACGCAGTGCAAGGAGAATGATAATGGAAGCGTTGAGTGAATGCACTGGTAATCTTGTGGACCACTGACTACTTTGTTTTATTTCAAATTTAATACGTAAGAGGCAGAGGAAGGTCAAGGGACTTGGAGGGACGGAGGAAGGAAGGGAGACGGGGGGGGGGGGGGGGGGGGGGGTGTGAGGAGGGGGCATTGTTGTCTCAGTGTAGATCCGTTACTTCTCATTTGTTAACACCAGCGTCAGTTTTAAGAGAAATGAAACACGGTAATTTTTGCGGGTGACACTAGAAGGCAGATCTCCCAACCACTGACAGGAAGATTGACAGACATGTCTGCAGGTACACACACACACACCACACACACACACACACACACACACACACACACACATACATGCGGAATCTCTCTCTCTCTCTCTCTCTCTCTCTCTCTCTCTCTCTCTCTCATACGGAAGCCATCTGCATGTGACAAGTATAACTGTCATTCAAAAGTCTCATTGTTCGACTGTAAAGGAGCTACACAACACTGTCTTTCCGTTGTAGCTGGGTACTTTACATATCTCTTATAGTATGAGGGGGAGAGAGAGAGAGATATAGAGAGAGAGAGAGAAAGAGAGAGAGAGAGACAGACAGACAGAGAGAGAGAGAGACAGACAGACAGACAGACAGAGAGAGAGGCATGGAGGGGGAAAGATGGTCAAGAAGTTGGACAAAGGTGAAAGGCATATGGACAAGAACAGGATAAGGTAATAGGGGGAGGGACTGAGTGGGTGGGGGGCGTAATTCTCTCTCTCAGGCCTTAATTCTGCCGGAAATGACAGCTAAGAATTTGCCGTCATTATGTATTCTGTCTCATTGATGTAGATATTACTAAGATTTGAAAAAAAAGTAAAAATTATGTTTATTTTTTTCTTTAAAAAAAAATCCGGCAAACAGTAATGTCAGTTGTGGAGATCTTAATACCTTGAAGTCGGGGATTTACCGAGATATCATAAAATCCATGCAAATGGCTTATGAGGAGTCTTAATGCGAGGAAATCGGGGGCGGATGAAATCCCTGAAGAATGGTTCAGATCAGTTAATGTTAAAGGCTTGGCGACAGCTGAAATGGAATTAAGGCCGAGAAGCGACTTTAACAGGAAGACTGTGCATGACTTAAAAGTAAGACATTGATTCCCAGACACTGGAAGTGGATTCCTAAAGCAACGCCAGTTTAAAAAACACAATTTTTTTCTCCAACAGTCAACGTGCCAAGCAGATAAACCTTAACATAAAGAAACAAATAAAAACAACAACAGAATTTTCCATGCATACGAAACATAGCGAAACAAAACAAAAACAAACATCTGGCAGAACATCTAAGGGGTATCTCTCCACGGAATGTTCAACATAAGGCCTACGGCTGAAGGCCAGTAAACTCTGTATCATGAAAATGCTTAAAACAGGGTGGCTTATCATGGATAGACTCCCATAGGAAGTGCATGACACACGGCGTGTATAACTAGGTAGACTACCCTTCATGGAGCGTCTCTTTCCTTTAAATAGAAGCTAACAAGGGATACGGAAAGGGACTGAC
Organism: Conus betulinus; assembly: GCA_016801955.1. Lineage (NCBI taxonomy): Eukaryota > Metazoa > Mollusca > Gastropoda > Neogastropoda > Conidae > Conus > Conus betulinus. Next base: position 145,307 of record JADBJO010000482.1, read on the forward strand.
GGGCCAGGGAGTAAGTTCCTGTAGCACAGAGTATTCTTTCCAGCGACGAGGAAAGAATGCACTGTGTAGGAGGAATTTATTCCATGGACAGACAAAGGCAGCAAACCCCCCAGCACCTGGTCCGGGATCCTTGTACGGTCGGGAACAGACTGAGATCCCCTGACTACATCGCGTGAGCAGACATGAGGTAAGCACACCCATAATGTCAACTGTGCGACATCGTCAGACACCAAGTACGTGACTGACTCAACATGAGTCGTGGCTCCTGCTGTCCTAAAGAACGAGGATTCTGCCGTGAGGAGTAAAGCGCGCATACCACAAAAGGAACCAACAGAACGGAATACACAACAGAGGTGGAGGAGCTGAACATGCCACCAACCTGCCAGCAAATCCAAATTCAGGTCTGACAGCAAGTCGAGTACTAAACCAGAGAAAAAAAGAATCGCCCAATTCAGACAGACGGTGTGTGGGAACAATCTGTTGCTCTGTGGCACGTCGTCTCACTTTCCACGCAAAGACCGTTCGTTCGCACAGCGTCGGATCATCGACATGTGAAGTCATCCAGCTTCTTCAAGTCACGTGTGACACTGTACAGGACATGAGCTAAAACGATCGGGCAATATTTCAGACGCGCAGAGGTTTGAATGAATGGGGAGAAACAAAAATCTGTAGTGAGGCAGGACACACAGCAACCGTATAAGACATTTCCTTGTTTGTTCTGAGTGTTTTATGTCTGCAATTTGCGCCGTAAGCAATAGTCGTATGGAGTTATGGACGTGAAACGGTTTCACTATGGGAACATGAGTTACCTACCCTTTCTTGTTTGTTATCGAATGAATAATTATCATAATTTAAAAACTTACTTATTGGTCCATAGACTACCATAGAAAGACGTTTAATACAGGGCGGCTTGTCGCTCGGTAGACTGCTACAGGAAGGTGTTAAATGAATCATTTTCATTTGTGGGAAAAGCGGAGTGTGGAGAGGCTCCTTTAAACTGCCGCACCGTGGCCCGGCAAACAATGGAGGTCTGTTAGGAGGTACCGGGGGGCGGACTAAACCCCTCTAGTGTCCAACGTCTTGTGTTGCGACACACCTGGCACCGCTCTACAGGTAAGCAGCACTGTGTTTGTTTCTGTAGATTACGCCAGTTTTACGAACTGTGTTTAGAACGAGTCTGAAAAAGGTCCTGTTTAGGAATGTTTAATTAATATGTATTGATGTTTAAGCGTGGAGTATCATAGTACCGTGTCGTGTTTGCCTTGACCCCTCCCCTCCCTTCTCTCACCTCCCCTCCCTCCCCAAAAGAAATGTATTAATGGTAATAGCTAAAGAATGAATAACTGGCATTCAGTAGTTCTGATGATAGCGATGGTGATGATAACTGATCACCTGAAAAGCACCTGTCTACTACTTTTAGGCGTTGATGTGCCTCTTACCTGAATGTCAGGTTCCATGATGTGTCATATTCATATCGTTTCACACACTTGTCAACTCGCTCTTGATATTTGGTGTGCGTTTAACTTTGTGCGTTTGACATTGACATCTATGCATACTGTAAGTAAATTGAACGGCGATGTTTATAATTTATTTTATTCTGTGTTTTTTTTTTTCATTCTGTTCCTAGTAGCATACTTCTTTCGATTCCTCTTCACTCACTTTTTTATTTTGTCCTCTGTTTACATTCTCTGTCTGTCTCTTTTCCTTCTTTCTCACTCTTGTGTGTGTATGAGTGTGTGTGTGTGTGTGTGTGTGTGTGTGTGTGTGTGTGTGTGTGTGTGTGTGTGTGTGTGACTAGGTCGATATGTTTGTAAACTAACCATAGACGAATGTATGTATCATAATTTCACGAATATTCCCCATCCGAACAAAAACAAAATTCAGGTTGACGTGTCTTACTTATTTATTTGTTAAACATAGCAAATCAGTTTTGTTTCTGTTCTGATGCGGAAATATTCATGAAATTTTGTTCTGGGGTTAGTGTGTATGGTCGGAATTTTTTTTCTCTCTCAGCAGTTACAGTTACAGCCTCTGTATATGGCATCCTTCGTAATTTTGATATCTAAATTCTTTTGTTCTATTATTCATCAATACCAATAGTTTCGTACCGACTTACAAGCTACTGTCAATGCATGCAGTAAACATCTCTGATAACATAAAATCGAAACGAATACAAAAAGGTCTTCAAACCCGACATGACAGAGATTTGTTCCGGGTACACTGATGGGTCAAAAATGTTTTTTTGAAGAAACGCTATGAGACATCCACGATCATTGCTGGTTAACTCGCGGCCCCTATGGTCTGGCCGTTGGCCATATTACAGACCGGGGGCTCCAATGCAAGAGTGGTCATTGCGGAGTGTCTGTCATCACATCACGGATCTGTCTTGCCAAGTGCCACTAATTGACATCACGGAACTGTCTTGCCAAGTATCACTTGAGTTTCCTGACCAATCCTGCAGGCAGGTATCTGTATATCCTGAACCTGCCAGACATAGGGGGCTGGGCATTTCGGTAAACGAGAAGAATCCAGCCACGTGCTCACAGACCAATATGAAACCTGTTAACTGATTGATCACCATGGAATTTCTGCCCTAATATCACGAAGTTTAAAGCAAAGTCAAACGCAGATTGAAAACATTTGCCATTGGTCTCATACTGCTGTGCTGGTTAAGAGCCGTCAACAGTGACGTCTTTTTTGTTTTCATATTGTACTTGTTTTTGTACTCCCAGTTCTCATAGAACATGGAGTACTTTACAATGGGAACGAAGAAAATGCTGTGTATGTGTCTGTGTGTCTGTCTGTCTGTCCGTGGGTCAAAATGTGTTTCACTCGCTCCAGACAAAACTACTGGGCCGATCTTTCTGAAAATTTGTAGGTATGTTCATTATGGGTCACGAATGATGCAATTTTTCAGAAAGATCGGCCAAGTACTTTCTGAGATATTCCATAAAGAAGAAAAACCGTTATGGGCCGTTACAGCCGTTATTAAAGGCTACAACGGCCCATAACGGTTTTTCTTCTTTATGGAATATCTCAGAAAGTACGTGGCCGATCTCTCTGAAAATGTGTAGGTATGTTCATTATGGGTCACGGATGATGTCCAACGTTTTACCGTTACAGCCGTTACTAACGGCTATAACGGCCCATAACGGTTTTTCTTTATTACGGAATATCTCAGAAAGTACTTGGCCGATCCTTCTGAAAATTTGAAAGTATATTCATTATGGGTCGCGGATGATGTCCGATGTTTTATTTCACCGTGATATCTGTTACTAACGGCTCTAACGGCCCATAACGGTTTTTCCTCTGTATGGAACATCTCATGCGTATTCAAGATAAACGGGGAGTGCGTTTAGATGCTTTGGGTCTTGTTTCTTTCTGCCTTTGTTCTCCTACTCCCAATTGTAGGCCTAGGCTCATTTTTCTGCGTCTTATATAAATAACGAGATATTCGTTGACACTGTTCCTTTGTCTGGATTACACTTTTTTCACACACACACGCACGCACGCACGCACGCACGCACGCGCACGCACACACACATACGCAAGCACGCACGCACGTACGCACACACTCGCATGAGCACACGTATGCACGCACACACACACGCACACACACGCACGCACGCTCGCACGCACACACACACACACACACACACACACACACACACACACACACACACACACACACACACACACACACACACACACACACACGCGCGCACGCACGCACTCACGTACGCTCGCTCGCGCGCGCGCACACACACACACACACACACACACACACACACACACACACACACACACACACACAGAGGCGTCTCGTCAGTGCCATCATATTTCATGGCCTCTTCCGTTTAAGGTAGTCGAGCCATACGAACGTGGTGTCGGTCCATACAATACATTCTAAAACTTTATGTATTACGGTGAACCTGAGTTTTCCTCGAGGCTAGCGCCAAAGCTCTCAGATGCGAAAAGATGACAGTATGTTTTCTGTTATTAACCTCGGTCAAACGGTATGATTCTAGTGAGGGAGAAGGATGTATTCTATTGCATTTGTGACCCTGAACCCACGCGCGAAGGTAATGGAAGTTAGTCATGTACACAGGCTTCCGTATACGGATTATGATATTTTAGACCTATGCACATCACATCGAAATTGTCAAAAAAAAAAAAAAAAAAAAAAACAAACAAACAAAAAAAAAAAAAAAACGAACCAAACCAACCCAACCCAACCCAACCCAACCTAACCCAACCCAACTCAACCAACCACCCACCAACCAACCAACCCAACCAATCAACCGAACGAGGAATGTTTGTCCAGCGGCCAGACTCACTTTTTTCCACTTCCGATCTGGGTCATTTGAGGACGCTTTAGCATCCGTCATTCTTTGCAGTGGGTCTGTCATTCTTTTTTTTTTTTTTTTTTTTTTTTTTTACCGGTTATTATTCAAGATTCTAAAAAAAAAACTAAGCACACAGTCTAAAATGGTTTCCTCAAACGTTTGATCTTCACTCCAATCGATGTCAATTCATCGTCCTTGAAGCTTTGAATTATAATCAAGGTCCAAAACGGTTATTTCCTCCAGATGTTGACATATCACACGATCAGTGCAAGTTACATGAAAATCAAGAGAGAGAGAGAGAGAGAGAGAGAGAGAGAGAGAGAGAGAGAGAGAGAGAGAGAGAGAGAG
>JADBJO010000482.1:155000-157500 GCA_016801955.1 Conus betulinus
TCTCTCTCTCTCTCTCTCTCTCTCTCTCTCTTTACTTTCATCGTCTAACATTGTAACTTGTCATTGTAACTTATCATTATATATATATAAAGCCTTTGCAAGACGTGCTGTCATCATTAACTAGATGCTACTATTTTGCATTGTACTGGTAGACATTGTACTGGTAGACTATGTATTTTACACTGTGTGATTGTCGTTTGTAACTGTATTTTGATTGAGGCCCCATCAGAATGGGCCAATGGCCTTCTGATTAAAGAATTCATTCATTCATTCATTCTCTCTCTCCTCTCTCTCTCCTCTCTCTCTCTCTCTCTCTCTCTCTCTTCTCTCTCTCCTCTCTCCTCTCTCTCTCTCTGGGAACTTTCGTGCGGGTGTGCGTGCTCGCATTGGCGTCTGTGTTTTGTGAGGTATGGTGTGTTTATCATTCTCCACTGAGTGCGCTCCCTCTTTTCCTTTCTCTCCTTTTGACATGAAAAGTATGCTTTCAGCTTCCACTGAAGCGGTTCATGAAAATCCTTTCAGTAGCGTGCGGTGTGTGTGTGTGTGTGTGTGTGTGTGTGTGTGTGTGTGTGTGTGTGTGTGTGTGTGTGAGAGAGAGAGAGAGAGAGAGAGAGTGTATGTAGTTGTTTGGGAGGGGATACATTTTGTTTCGTTAAGTCTGGTGTGTTGTGTGTGTGTGTGTGTGTGTGTTGTGCGCGCGCGCGCGCGCTAGCGTGTGTGTGTGTGTGTGTGTGTGTGTTGTGGCGTGTGCGGATAGAGTACATAGGCGCCCGTGTGACGGCCTTGCTTGTGTGTGTGTGTGTGTGTGTGGTGTGTGTGCGTGTGTGTGTGTGTGTATGTGTGTTGTGTGCGTGGGTGTGTGTGTGTGTGTTTGAAATTCACGGAACGTGTGCGCAGGAAGGCCCAATTTGCGTGTGTGTGTGCGCCGCGCTAGTACGGGGGGGCGGGCGCGGTGTTTGTGTGTGATGGTGCGTGTCATAGTTGTCAACCTGACTGAGCCAGGCGTTTGAGCGCCTTGGCGTACACAATGAGCAGACTGTGTGAGGAGTTAGCCATGACGACAGGAATGAGGCACAACAGGGTCGCCGGCCGGGAAAGTTAGACAACATTTTCGTCATATGAGACCACACGAACTCATTTCTATGACCTTCAGGACAGACAGGACAGGATAGACCGTGCACACGACCGTGCGTCATAAGTGGCTCAAACTGACTGAGAGGAGAGAGAAGACGAGAGAAGAAGAGAGAGGCGAGAGGAGAGAGGGAGGGGGGTAGGAAACAGAGGTGGGGTGGAGAGGAGATAGGGAAACGGAACTGGACACCCAGACACACACCGAGCAACACACAACCAGAACACAGGGAATCTCTATTCATCAGAGAGAGGGAAAGGGGCTGCATCTCCGGGGGGCAAGACGAGACGCGCGAATAAGAGCACTATACTGGTCTCAGGATAGCGAGGAGGGAGCATTATATTTCAGAGTGGAGACACCACGGGAAGCGAAAGTTTGAGAAATGACACCACACAGGACACACAGGAGATAGGGGAACATGAGACAGGCTAACAAGAGAGTCGTTCTTCTCTCTCCTATCTCTTATAGACTCAAGTTGAGAGGGAGGAGCCAGGGAGACACAGGCCTCCGCACCTCAGTCTCCACCGCAAACAGATCGTCCCCATCATGTAAGCATGCACACACCACCGTCCTCGACTCTCGGAACATTCACAGAGGGAGACCAGGGAGCCACTAAGAGAACTCCCGAGAGGGATAGAGAGAACAAACTCAGAAGGGAGAGGGGGGGGGGAAAAGGGATAGAGAAGAAGCGGGGGGGATCCCGAGAGAATTGACCACACACACACAACAATACCACACACAAAACACACACAAACATTTATCTCTCTCTCGCTCTCTCTCTCTCTCTAGCTCTCTCTCTTCCACACACAACACACACAACACAACCACACACACACACAACACCAACACACAACATATATATATAGTATATATACAATATATATTATAGTGTGTGTGTTGTGTGTGTCTCTCTCTCTCTCCTCTCTCGCTCTCTATCTCTCTCTCTCTCTCTCTCTCACATGGAACACAAATGCACGCACCCACCTACGCCACTCATCCATGCACGCAAGCACGTAAGCATGCACCACACACTCACACAAACATTTCGTCACATGAGACAACACGAACTCTTTATACGACCTTCAGACAGACAGCAGATAGACAGGCACACGACCGTGCGCGCGCGCGTACAGAGGGAGGGAACTGTGGCATGTAGGCATGCACACACACTCACGCAAACACATGTGCACACGCACCCACGCATACACGCACACAAATGTGCGCAGGCGCGCACATGCACACACATACGCTTGCGCGCACGCGTACACACACCCTCCATCCCCTCCCCTCTCCCCCATGCAGACAGGCACACACATGCCGACAGACCCTGTGGTTTTCATTTAAACCACATGGTAAGCAAGACGATTATAG
>JADBJO010000482.1:162500-167500 GCA_016801955.1 Conus betulinus
CTTGTGCTTCAGAAAACGTTGCCAAGTCAGCATTTTAGTGTCAGTCAAATCGTAACATCACTCACTAACACCATAACGTCACTCAATAAAGTGATAATGTCATTCAGTAAGATTATAATATCACTCAGGAAGATAATAACGTCGTAACATCACAAAGATCACAACGTCATCCAGTAAGATCATAACGTCATAAGCACGATCATAACATCACTCACAAAGATCAGAAAGTCGTTTCATAAGATCATAAAGTCACTCAGTAAGATCCTAATATCACTCACTAAGATCATAACATCGTTCTGTAAGATCATAGAGTCTCATACGGTGAGTGCATAATGTCACTCGATAAGATCATAACTTCTGTCAGTAAGCGTACAGCGTTACTTGGTAATCTACAAAGTCACTTGGTGAGATCATAATGTGACTTGGTGAGATCATAATGTGACTTGGTGAGATCATAATGTGACTTGGTGAGATCATAATGTCACTGGTGTGAGATCATAATGTCACTTGGTGAGATCATAAAGTCACTTGGTGAGACATCATAAAGTCACTTGGTAGACAATAATGTCACTTGGTGAGATCATAAAGTCACTTGGTGAGACATTATAAGTCACTTGGTGAGATCGCAACGTCAGTGAGTAAGACCATGACGTCACTGTGTATTACAATAACGGCATCAACAGGATCACAGCACTAACGTTGGTCAAGACCTTAAAGCCATTCAGTGAGATCATAACGTCACCCAGTAAAATAATAACGTCCCACCAGTAAAATCATAACATCCCTCAGTAAGATCATACATCCCTCAGTAAGATCATAACGTCCCTCAGTAAGATCATAACGTCCCTCAGTGAGATCATAACGTCACCCAGTAAAATTATAACGTCACCCAGTAAAATCATAACATCCATCCCAGTAAGATCATAACGGCCCTCAGTAAGATCGTAACGTCCCTCAGTAAGATCATAACATCACTCAGTAAGATCGTAACGTCCCTCAGTAAGATCATAACATCCCTCAGTAAGATCGTAAACGTCGCTCAGTAAAATAGTGACGTCACTCAGATCATAAAATCGCTCAGTAAGATCATAACATCCCTCAGCAAGATCATAATGTCACTCAGCAAGATCATGGCATCATCCAGTAAGATCATAACATCACTCAGTGAGATCATTACATCCCTCTGTAAGATCATAATGTCTTGCAGCAAGATCATGACGTCACTCAGTAGGATCATGACATCACTCAGTAAGATGCTCACATCATTCAACATGATCAGAGGTTATGGATCCGTTGATGTGAATCTGATATTTACCGTTTCTTCTTTTATGAAAGACTTTTGACTATTACACACACACACACACACACACACACACACACACACACACACACACACACACCACACACACACACACACACACACACACGCACGCGCGCGCGCGCACACGCGCACTCACACCATAGACCAGAGAGAGAGAGAGAGAGAGAGAGAGAGAGGGGGGGGGGGAGGGGGGTTAGGAAAGAAATAGGAAAGGGATAGGGGTGGGGCAATGTGAAAAGAGACTACATCATTTAAAGCTCAAACGAGGCAACCGCTACAGCTTATGAACACATGTGATTTACATATAAATTTACAAGGAAAGGGAGCGAAGGAGTGTGTGTGTGTGTGTGTGTGTGTGTGTGTGTGTGTGTGTGTGTGTGTGTGTGTGTGTTGTGTGTTGTTTTTGTTGTGGTTGTTGTTGTTTTGTTTTACGTCTTTATACATTACGTGATATTAGACGAAAAAAAAGGTGGGGGGGGGGGGGGGGGGGGGGGGGGGGGGGGGGGTGGTAGTAAAAAAGGTTAACACAGTGAGGTAAAATAATTAACTTATTTACAGCTATAACACAAAAGTAGAAAATCCACTTATTCAAAGACTGAAAAAAACAAACAAACAAAAAGAAAGAAAAAAAGAAAGAAAAAAAAAAAAAAACCCACACACAAAAAACCCCGAAACATGTAACTCTTCTGTCTCATCTCACCACTGACTGTTATCTATTATAGATATTTGTCAGTTGGACTTTTAGCTAAGTGCAAAAAGAAAAGATACGTTTCACTCGCTGACAGTGACAGAAAAACATTTTGACTAGGCTGTGCGGATGTATTTGGAATGAATTTTTTCAATAAGTTACACAAAAGAATGTGATCAGTTGATATGTTTATGACCACATATACAATTAATATTTTTGACATACTTTGTTTTAAAACAATCCAATTTCCATCTACAGATCAAGGAACTTATCTGTCGTCTACGATAAATGTTTTGATCGTACTTACTTAACATTTCATGAATACTTCTCATTTCATCGTGTAAACCAAAACACCTAGTTTCTCTTTCTATCAAATGAAAATTAGAAAATTGTACTTTTTCTGCCAAAGTATAGCGCTCTTGCACTGACATGGAGAAGTTAAAAAAATGCGAATCTGATGATCGTTTTGGTCCTCTCTTTGCTAGAACATCAACCTTTTCATATAATATAACCCACAGTGGGAGGGCACCGAAAAGAATTGTTATTTCAGTGTATCTGACTGAGAGGAAATGTACTAAATTATTTATTTCAGTGATCATATCAGGTCGAACTTTTAATCTAAAATTCTTCATTGCTGTAAGCACTGACTTGGAATCTACGTACAAAACAACTTTAAATAAATTTCGAGGGTAATCAACAACAAATTTAATAGCCATAATGATAGCAGTAAACTCAGCAGTGAATACAGATTTGTTTTTTCCGGGATAATAGGACTTTTCTTCGTTAAGACCTGGGATAATGTATTCTGCACCTGCATGTTCATTGATGAATGATCCATCAGTGTATATCTTAAAATGGTTGGAATAGTGATCATGCAAATGCATTTTGATATTGAATAATAACAAATTAGTATTTTCAGCCTTTGTTAAATCTGTATGCTCAATATCAGAATGTGCTCGTATTAGTTTCCAGGGGGGGGGGGGGGGATAGGAGACACAATAGCTCTTTTTGCAATAGATGTTAGTTTGGTGTCTGGGGATTCTAAAATCGAGGAAGTATATGTTCTAAGAGTCGTTTGTGATGATTTTTTTTTTTTTTTTTTTTAGCCCTTTTGGGAAAGTCAATGTCCGATTTAGTATTTATTTCAGGGCCTATATTGTTGTCTATAGTAGAACTTCTTATAACAAATTTGGTGCATGCAAGATTCCTGTATTCTTCCAGTGGTAATATTCCAGCAGCACTGTATGCTTTTGTACAAGAGGCATGGACTGGTAGTCCCATGGCTATCTTATATGCTTTGGAATCAATACTTTGAAGTTTTTTTCAGTAAGTATTTGGGTGCACTGAAGAACATTTCTTGTACATACGTTAATTTTGATCTAACCAGTGCAGTAGAAAGGTGCAAAAGAGTAACGGTGTCCTGAGCCCATGCATGCTTGCTAATAATCTTTAATAGATTTAAACTTTTTCGAGCTTTGTGTTAGAATATGCTCTATATGAAAATTCCATGACAACTTTGATGTTAAATTTACTCCAAGGAATTTCCACTATTTTTGTATATTTGATGGGTATGCCGTTGACTTGAAATAAAGGCATATTAACTGGATCAGATCCAATATTAAATAACATCATGTGTGTTTTTTTCAGTTGATATTTGCAAAACATTTTTCAGTCATGTAAGCAGAAAAGGTGTTTAATTCTTTTTGATATAACTTTTTAATATAGTTTTGTGATCTGACAGATGTACATCTTTTTAATGTCACTTTCATCATATGCATATGTCATCTGCATATTGGACTAGTTCTATATTTTTTAGTAATTTTTGTGGGTAAATCGTACATCAGAATACTAAAAGTAAAGGGGCAATAAGAGACCCCTGAAGAATGCCCATGTGTAATTTTCTTCTTGTAGACAGGAGTTCCCTACCTTCGTTCTAATATATCTATTTTCTAAGAAAATTTTAAGAAAATCATAAATATTTCCTGATAATCCAATCTCTTTAAGTTTATAAAGCAATCGAGAGTGCCATACTTGATCGTAAGCTTTAGTGATATCAAAAAAGGTTGCTAGTTGTGTGTGTGTGTGTGTGTGTGTGTGTGTGTGTGTGTGTGTGTGTGTGTGTGTGTGTGTGTGTGTGTGTGTGTGTGTGTGTGTGTGTGTGTGTGTGTGTGTGTGTGTGTGTGTGTGTGTGTGTGTGTGTGTGTGTGTGTGTGTGTGCCAGAGTTGTGTGCCAGAATTGGTGTATAAATTAGTCAGGTGGGAAAAGAAAAGTATTCAAGTTTATTTAAAGAGGGCAGAGAGAGGCACAGTGTCTGAGCTGATGTGGGAGGCTGTTTCGAATAAAAGTGACCCGACAGACAAAGAAATGCTGACCAAAGTTCAATTACAAACCAATGATAAATATACATACGCATAAGATTAGGACCTAAATGCTAGTAGTAGTAAAGAGGAGTGGAGGGCACACACACACACACACACACACACACACACACACACACACACACACACACACACACACACACACACACACACACACACACACGGAGAGAGAGAGAGAGAGAGAGAGAGAGAGAGAGAGAGGAGAGAGAGAGGAGAGAGAGAGAGAGAGAGAGAGAGAGAGATGATGATAATGATGATGATGATGATGATGATGATGGGAAAGAATCGAAGTTCACCCAAGGACAAATCCGTACACGTATGAGACAAGCACCACTGAAACACTCTGATCAGAGGATAGCTGCCAATCCTTTCTTCAGTTCAATGTCACCAACAGTTGTTCAACAAACCGGCCACCCTCGCGTGACCTTTGTTTAACCTTAGCTACCACTGAGCATGGAGACGGCGGCGGGGTGGTGGTGGTGGTGAGGTCGGGGGTGGGGGGTGGAGGGTGGGGTGGGGGGACAGGGAGGTGGGGATACTGCCCTGTCAGTCTGTCAGTCTGTCCGTAGGTCCGGCTGGCTGGCTGCTTGCTGACTTTTGCTCGCTGTCTGT
>JADBJO010000482.1:170000-172500 GCA_016801955.1 Conus betulinus
CAAAAAAGCTGAGTGTATAATCGTCTGAAAACACGTTTTGTTGTTGTCGTTGTTTTAAAAATCGAAAACAGCGAATCTGGCGTATTTTGGAAAAAAAAAGTGTTGTATAGAAGATTAGTGCGTGTGGTTACTTTTGAGTCTAGAATCGTCTGAAATCACGAATTTTTTTTTGAAGATGAAAAGAGCAAATTTCAAGTATTTTAAAATGATGTGGTATAGAAGACCGGTGTGTGTGCGTGATGTAATCTGTGCATTGTCAGAGATTTTGCAATAATGTAGAATCAGGTTTACTGATGCGACAACATGTATGAACTATGTAAATATCAAACACACACACACACACACACACACACACACACACACACACACACACACACACACACACACACATTTACGCTTTTGCACGTCTCCACATGTTACTCCCTCACTGTCATTCTCCCTGCCAGAGTCCACCGTCCGCCACCTTTGAGTGTGACAGACACTTTCTATCGACCACAGAAACAAACCTGCTAAAACGTGAGAAATGAGAAGAAAATGGTGGCAGAGTGCACTCACCAGGGTTTGAGTATGGTGATCGGGGGGCTAACAAGAAGGAATCCAAGCAAGCTTTCTGCTCATAGAGCTGTCATCAGGCTTAGAGTTAGTGGGTGACAGAGACGGATCTTATATGAGAAATGAGATCAATACTTAGGGAAAAAGAAAAAGTTTGCTGTCTGACCTCTAACCCTTCAGTTAAAATGATCATATACAGAAAGGGAAAGTGGAGGGTGAGGGACGGCGGGGGGGGGGGGGGGGGGGGGGGGGGGGGGGGGAGAGGCTTGGTTGTGTTCTGTGAGCTTTCTTTTTCCACCCCCTCTCTTTTAAATAAGTATGTATGTGAAGCCATGTCATTTGCTAAGTACTGTAAACTGTCCCGTGATTGGATAATACAGCGTTTGTCAGTTGCTTTCGGGGGCGTTTAACTTTGAAATATAGAATACTACAACAAAAAAAACAACAATAGATCTAACAACAACAACAACAACAACAACAACAACAAAAACAACCAGGGAATACAGTGCCACCCACAGGATAGCAATCGCCTAGACCAGATTGTGCAGAATTAAGAATTGGCACCGATCGTATGCACACGTGATGTCTGTTCTTGATTTGTACAGCATTATATCGGAACCTCAAATACCAGTGACCAGAAATCCTTACAAATGGTGCCTTTTCATCGGAGAGCGTCTTTCTTGTGAGGATATTCCGCATCCAGACAAACAGTATCCGGGGGAAAAAAAGAGTTCTGTAAATGGAGGGAATCTCTATTCGGGGTCTCTCTCTCTCTTATTATCATTTTTGGGGGGGTGGTGGGGGGGGGGGGGGGGGTGGTGGTGGGGGGGGGTTGGTGGGGAGGAGCTTTTGCAGCGCTAACATTCGGACAGTGAATGTAGCAATAATGGTCGACTTCAGTTTTGAAAGTAGATTGTCTGTTGAAGACGCTTCCACCGTTGCGTTATGCAGCATATTTTGCAGTTGTATAACAATTTTGTAGAACGATCTGCATGATATACCTGTGTCAAACATGTTCGCTGCTTTGGGCCCTTGAGTTCACCAACTTTCGTAGCAACGATTGAGGTAGACAAGAGAATCTTAGGTAAAACAAGCGCACTAACTTTGGTTTCCATGGGGAAAACAATGAAATGGGATCATTGCTACTTTCGATACTCATTCGTCTATCACACAGGTACATGAACACGGCGTGGTCGCAGAAAAGGAAGACTCGTGAACATTGCTCGATAAATTTCAAGCGGTTTATCACCCCAGACAGTGACTGCTGCTTCTGGCGCAAAAACAACAACAACAACAACAAAAAAATCAACAGTCAAGGACAACTAATGGAAAGGTCAAGGATAAACGCGTAAAAGGTGCCACCTGAAAAAAACACTCGCTGACGTCGGCGTGCTACGGGTGACGGACGTAGTCCGGGAAAGTCAGTGACCCGGACCTGTTACGTAGGCGACAGTATTTTCCGACCGTTGTCGTTTATTTACAGGTGTGGCGTTTTAAACATGGCAACATCCATCTCCTAGAGATCGTTAGTCACCGCGGTACTGTCTGGACAGCGCTTGGAGCGGGCGGGAGGAAGACAGAGTAAACAACAACGGCCACAAGTAGGCCTGGTAGCACAAGTGGTAATACAAACAGAAAGAATGATGAGAAAAGAATGACAATTAGTATCATGCTGCTCCTGCTGCTCATCCTGCTGCTGCGGTTACTACTACTGCTGCTGCTACTGCTATCATACTATTGCTACTGCTACTACTACTACCGGGTACTACTACTACTGCTGCTGCTGCTATTATACCATTGCTACTGCTACTACTACTACTGCTGCTGTTGCTGCTGCTACTGCTACTACTACCACTACTGTTACTACTACTACTACTACTGCTACTACTCTGATGCTGATGCTGCTAACTACTACAACTACAACAACTACTACTGTTGCTCGTGCTGT
>JADBJO010000482.1:180000-185000 GCA_016801955.1 Conus betulinus
GACAGTACAGTACAGTACAGTACTGTGCAGTGCAGTATAGTGCAGTGTAGCACAGGACAGTGCATAACAGTAAAATGTAGCTTAGTACAGTGTATTACAGTACAGTACACTGTAGCACTATGCAGTGCAGTGCAGTCTAATGTAATACAGGACAGTCCAATGCAATGTGGTATAGGACAGTGCAGTACGGTACAGTATAGCACAGTACAGTTCAGTGTGTTACAGTGCAGTGTAGTGCAGTACAGAACTGTTCAGTTGTGCAGTGCAGTGCAGTAAGTACAATTTAGTAAAGTACAGAGCTGCACAGTGTAATGTAGTAAGTACAGTACAGTCCTCCACAGTGTAATGTAGTACAGTACAGTACTGTGCTGCACAGTGTAATGTAGTACAACACAGAGCAGTGCAGTTCAGTACAATGTAGTGCAGTGGAGCACGGTACAATGCAGTACACTATAGCGCTGCACAGTGTAATGTAGTACAGTACAGTACAGTGCAGCACAGTGTAATGTAGTACAGTACAGGACAGTGTGCACAGTGTAATGTAGTTCAACACAGAGTAGTGCAGTTCAGTACAATGTAGTGCAGCGCATTACGGTACAATGCAGTACAGTACAGTGCTGCACAATGTAATGTAGTACAGTACAGTACAATGCTGCACAGTGTAATGTAGTACAATACAGTGCTGCACAGTATAATGTAGTACAGTACAGCGCTGTACAGTGTAATGTAGTAATACAGAGCAGTGCAGTTCAGTACAATGTAGTGCAGTAGAGTACGGTACAATGCAGTACACTACAGTGCTGCACAGTGTAATGTAGTACAACACAGAGCAGTGCAGTTCAGTACAAAGTAGTGCAGTGCAGTACGGTACAATGCAGTACAGTACAGTGCTTCACTGTGTAATGAAGTACAGTACAGTACAGTGCTGCACATCGAAATGTACCACAGTAGAGTACAGTGCTGAACTGTGTAAATGAAGTACAGTACAGTACAGTACAGTGCTGCACATCGTAATGTACCACAGTAGAGTACAGTGCTGCACTGTGTAATGAAGTACAGTACAGTACAGTACAGTACAGTACAGTACAGTGCTGCACATCGTAATGTACCACAGTAGAGTACAGTGTGCACTATGTAATGAAGTACAATACAGTACAGTGCTGCACAGTTAATGTTGTAAAGTATAGCACAATGTAGTACAGTCCAGCACAGTGTGGTGTACTGCGTACAATACAGTGCAGTACAATACAGTACAGTGTAGCACAGGACAGTTCACCACACGACAAATAGTACAGGACAGTGCAGTACGGTACATTGCAGGGCAATACAAGACAGTAGAGTGCCATACAAGGCAGTACAATGCTGTACTGTGCAGTACAATGATTTACAGTATAGTGCTGTGCAGTTGAGAACAATACAGCACAGAACAAAGCAGTGCAATACAAAGCAATGCAGTGCAATATGATACAGTACAATGCTTGACAGTACAGTACAATGTAGTACAGTAAAGTGCAATACAACAGAGTGCAGTACAGTGTGATTCAGTGCAGTAGAGTACAGTGCAGCTCGGTACAGTGCGGTACGATGCTGTACTGTGCAGTTCAATGTGTTATACATCGCAGTACAATGCTATACAGTGCAGTAAATGCTGTACAGTGCAACAATGCAGTACAGTAAAGTGCACTATAGTGGAGTGTAATACAATGAGATTCAGTGCGGTACGGTGCAGCGCGAACAGCGCAGTACAATGCTGTACTGTGTTGTACAACGCTGTACAGTGCGGTATAATCCCGTACAGTGCAGTACAATGCTGTACGGTGCGGTACAATGCTGCACAATGTAGTGCAATGCTGTACAATACAGTACAATGCTGTACGGTGCGGTACAATGCTGTACAATGAAGTACAACGCTGTACGGTACGGTACAATGCTGTACAGTGTAGTACAACGCTGTACGGTGCGGTACACAATGCTGTAGAGTGCAGTACAGTGCGGTACAATGCTGCACAATGTGGTGCAATGCTGTATAATACAGTACAATGCTGTACGGTGCGGTACAATGCTGTACAGTGCAGTACAACACTGTACGGTGCGGTATAATGCTGTACAGTGCAGCACAACGCTGTACGGGTGCGGTACAATGCTGTACAGTGCAGTACAATGCTGTACGGTGCGGTACAATGCTGCACAATGTAGTGCAATGCTGTACAATACAGTACAATGCTGTACAATACAGTACAATGCTGTACGGTGCGGTACAATGCTGCACAATACAGTACAATGCTGTAAGGAGCGGTACAATGCTGTACAATGCAATACAATGCTGTACGTACGGTGCGGTACAATGCTGCACAATGCAGTCCAAAGCTGTACGGTGCGGTACAATGCTGCACAATGCAGTACAATGCTGTACGGTGCGGTACAATGCTGTACAATGCAGTACAATGCTGTACGGTGCGGTACAATGCTGCACAATACAGTACAATGCTGTAAGGAGCGGTACAATGCTGTACAATGCAGTACAATGCTGTACGGTGCGGTACAATGCTGTACAATGCAGTACAATGCTGTACGGTGCGGTAATGCAACAATGCTGTACAATGCAGTACAATGCTGTACGGTGCGGTACAATGCTGTACAATGCAGTCCAAAGCTGTACGGTGCGGTACAATGCTGCACAATGCAGTACAATGCTGTACGGTGCGGTACAATGCTGCACAATGCAGTACAATGCTGTACGGTACGGTACAATGCTGCACAATGCAGTACAATGCTGTACGGTACGGTACAATGCTGTACAATGCAGTACAATACTGTACGGTGCGGTTACAATGCTGCACACAATGCAGTACAATGCTGTACGGTGCGGTACAATGCTGCACAATGCAGTACAATGCTGTACGGTGCAGTGCAATGCTGTACAGGGCAGTACAGTGTAGTGCAAAAACAGCGCATCATAATGCAGTTCAGTTCAGTGCCGTGCGGTACATTTCACTGCGTACAGTGCGGAACAGTACAATACAGCACAGTACAGTACAAACACAGTGCAGTACCGTCTAGCGACGGACAGTGTAATGCAGTGCGGTGTAGTACAGTGCATTTCAGAGCAGTGCAGTGAAATATTGTGCAATGTAGTACAGTACAGTACAGTAGAGTGCAGTGCAGTGCAGTGCAGTGCAGTGCAGTGCAGAGCAGTCAGATCAAAGAGTGTACAACGTAAAGTACCCAGTGACGGTACAGTACAACATGGCACAGCACTATTCAGTACACACACGTCGAAACGGAACATAAGAAAACTAAATAGATGTCACGTTGCTGTTGTCTTTCATTGAGTAGAGAACCCAACATAGTAGGCACGTGTCGATATAGTACACATTGTTCAATAACATACAGTAGAAACGCAATTCTTTATATGAGTAGAGCAACTCCGCCCGCGCCCCTCCCCCCTTTCATTTTTTTTTTTTTAGGTGAGCAGATATAACACTTTGTTGTTGTTGTTGTTGTTATTGTTGTTGTAGAGCAACTCCCCCCCCCCCCCCCCCCCCCCCCTTTCATTTTTTTTTTTTTTTTTTAGGTGAGCAGATATAACACTTTGTTGTTGTTGTTGTTGTTATTGTTGTTGTTGTTGTTGTTGTTGTTGTTGTTGCTGTTGAGGCTGTTGTAGTTGTTGTTATTGCAGTACTGAGAAAGCGACAAGAAATGTACGCAATTCAATGCTGATCACCCTGCCTGAAAGACAATTATCTTGTTTGTTCTGAGTTTGGAATATAAGCATATATCATATATGTCTTCACATAAAGGCAGACGACGTGGAGGCATATCAGTGCACTCGTACTGATTTCGAGAGTACGAGAGCACGCATTCGTATTTTGTATACTACATCTTTCTTCCCTTCGTCAACACTTGGCGCGGCGCTTACCTGTTAACCAGTTTTGGAGACGGGGAGGGAGAAACCTACACACAGGTACCACAAGAACGACAGCTCACTAATAATATGGGCATCGACAATGCCATTTTTTTTTTTTTTTTCATGTTAGGCCCTCGTGGCTTCGAATTCCCAGCATGTGAATACACACTCAGTGCTTGTCCCCCTGAATACCAGAGTTGGTGCCACGTTCAGATTGAAAGTCTTCACGGGAGTTCTTTCAGAGCGAGTAGTTCCCCTTTTTTTTTCTGGAAGTTCCTTGCTGGTAACTTCCTCTTTTTTTGTGACAGATTTCCTCTTTTTTTTATCACTCTCTTTTACTGTGCTTCTTTGTCTCTCACGTTGTTGCCTTCTTTATTGTCGTCTACTGTTTTTCTGCCACTGTGCAGTATTCTCCACTCTTTTTATTGGGACTCTTTTACACTTTTTTTTTTCGGATCGCAATTGATAAAATGCCAACTTTGCTGCTGCTGCCGGTACTCAGCCACACACGCAGCACGCACGCACCCCCCCCCCACCCCCCCCCCACACACGCATGCACGCGCGCACACACACACACACACACACACACACACACACACACACACACACACACACACACACACACGCGCGCATGCATTTGCACACGCTGCTGCTGTTGTAGTTGTTGTTTTTTGATGTTGTTGTAATGTGGCGACTACGTGGTAAAAATTGGTCACATTGTCCACAGAGGACGCTGCATGTCCATTTCTGTGAGTCTGTTTGCCCATGTGATCTTTACGCAGGTGTATCTTTCGTCACCTTTCAATGTTTCTCTTCTGTTCACCTTTTTTTTGTTTGTTTGTTAAACCGCGAAGCGCAACTACAGGTTCTAACAGCACGTCCTGGTATAATTCGCCTGAAGGAAGTCAACAGTTCTGCTACACTATCATTCATGTTGTTCTTATAGACCAGGGAGTACTTTACAATGGGAACGACGAATGTTGTCTGTGTGTATGTCTGTGTGTCTGTCCGTGGTCAAAATGTGTTCCACTCGCTCCAGACAAAACCTTTCTTTATTGTCGTATAGTCATGGCTTCTCCTATGCGTGGGAATA